>CM056492.1:49187030-49703440 GCA_029783415.1 Anisodus acutangulus
ATGGTATACGAATCCAAGACTTCCTAGCTAGAGGCTAGACGGTATCAAACCACGGGACAGGGAAAAAAGAGCTGCTTTCTAAGTTCTGCCATTGTAGGGTCACATATAGAAAGTGTTTAAGATTCTATAGGTTACCATTTCCTATATTAGCTTACTATAATAAGAGCAGGCAAACCTGTCTGTGGAAAATGCACCTGGCTAGACTTTTCCGAGATTAATGTTCAACGAACTTGTCCAAGAAGTTGCAATTATTAAAAGGTGCGATGGTTCACATCCTTTCACCTTTAATTAAATAATTTCTCCACCTTTGAACATAAAGAATGTTTGGATTGGGAGTAAGCATGTATACAAGTTTCAATTTACGTAGCGCTTTGCTTTTCCGTCTATTTATTTTTTGTAAAAAAATGACGCACTTTTTATTTTGGAAACAAGTAATTTTCCTCACAAAAAAATAATAATATACTCATTTTACCTTTAATGAAAAGTTTTTATAGCCACACAAATGTTATAGTATATTTAAAGCTACAAATTATAAAAGTTTTATAACCATACAAATGTTATGATATGTTTAGAACCACAAATGCTAAAAATCTTTTTTTCTTTCTTAAATTTTGTATCATATCAAATCATATCACATAAATTAAAACAAGATGAGTGATACTGATAAGAAGGGTCATTTGCACTTTTGTCTCTATTTTGTGTTGGTCTTTAATTTTTCCTTCTCAATGCATATAACTTTTTCGCAAGACATAAATTTATATTCTCGCAATATCACACAAGTTATACCCGTTCCCTTAAAGAACTTATGCCCCTTAGGCATAAGCTCAATTTTGAAGGGCAAAATTAAAGACCAGCCCGTTTGAAGGGAAAACCGTGCAATATCTTCCGATTAAGAACTGATTGATCTATCTATGTGGGCTTTGAGATGTCTAATAAATAAGGAATGCTAATGAAAATTATATTGATTGATCTATTTATGTGGGCTTTGAGAAGTCTAATAAACAAGGAATGCTAATGAAAATTATGTCTGAGTACATATTCGACATCCTCCAACTTGAAAATTATTCAGTTTTGAAAAATATAATAATAGGAAAGCATAGAAATTGAAAAAGCATTCAAATTTGAGCTTAATTCATTAGTCCTAAGTTGTAATAATTTGGGTAATAATTTCTCTCCATTAGTATAGCGCACCACTTATACATCCAAGGGGGGTAATTAATGTCTTAGTAAATTTTTAACTTCTTAAAACTTAATCTAGATTGAGTAAGAAATTGTTAAACTAAGTATTGGGAACAGGTCCTTATTACCCGTTCAACTAACTTCTGAAGTAAATAAAATGCGGAAATAAACAAAATAAATTTTTTTTATATGGAAAACCTCTTTGATCAAGGGAGTAAATTAAAAATCACGACTCACCTCCGTAGGATTTAACTCATGTCACGATTTCTTTTAGGAATTGTGGTGGCACCTACACTTTTCCCACCGGTAGGCGAACCACTCCCAAATCATTAACATGATATAAGAAAGAAATGCGAAATTAATAACATACTTAAATAAGCTGTCTGATCATAATATAAAGCGGAAAGATAAGTCTGAGAATCACAAGTACAATTCCAAGAATCTAGTCAACAATACAAGAGCTCTAACTGAATACAAGTGTGAATAAAGGATAACATAAGGCAATTGTCTGAACATGTCTCTCATAATCAAAATAAAAGACAAGGGAAGAGATAGGATCATCCAAGACATGCCGGAAGGTAGCATCCTCACCCTGAATACTGATAATCAACCGGCTCGGACTCAAACTCGAGGTCCCGAACTCGGAGAAGGAGTTGTATCTACATAAAAAACGAATGCAGCAAGAGTAGTATGAGTACACAACGTACCCCTGTAGGCATCATAGGTCGACAACGATGAAAGATGCACAATTAGAGATAAATATCAAGTTGACACCAAATAATCATATACTAAATTCACATAATAGTTCACTTAATCAAACAATCCACTCGTTCTTATAAGGTTTCATAATCATGTAGGTTACCCCAATTTTATATGAGTTCAATGACAATATCTCAAGCATCAATGATCAATAAACAATCCTTATTTATCTAAGAATTTAGCCAAGTCATCAATAAACAGTCCAACACTTAATCCATAACAGATAATCAATGAAGTAATGTATGTATGATATGTATGCAATGCATATGCCAGGTACCTTTCATCTTCAATATACATGCGTTCAAATTCTATGAAATGCACACCTATAAGGGATCCGTGAAGTCCATGTACTTCTTTGGAATTTTTCAATGGAGCCCAACTCTTGGTTGAATAATAACTGTTGTAGGCGTGCAACCCGTTTCCATGCGTATCATCATCATCATCTCAATATTGTCAATAATCTCATAAGTGTTCTTACCTTCCCGATTTCTTGGACCCACAATATTTTCATACCACTCTCATATCAATATCATTAGAACCATGAGTGTATGAATACAAATGACAATACAAGGTAAGAATCAGATGTAATGAGATGCAACCAAGTATACAAGAGATGAATATCACATGCTCTAAAAAAATTAATAACACATAGTCCAAGTACAATCAGGGTATCATATCGAAAGAATGTGTGATGAGTAAGCACAACAATAAGCAAATATGGCGATAAGCCCACATAATGGCGACAAGCCCGATCAACAGCAGTCGAAATCATCTTAAGGCTGATTCGCAAATCACCCATCATCACAGTTCAACACCCATACCCACCCAAACGTTCATCACAACCGCTTGGGTGGGATATCCAAACATGCCCAATATCTCTCAACATTTATAACTAGTTACGTACTTCTATCGGAGTCTAATAAGAATAAACTACAGCCTACCTAAAGACCGAGCAGACGCCACAGACAATCAACCCTCAGCGATAGCCCTGCCATTTCGGAGTGCTTCGTAATAGTCATAGTCTAACATAACTAGATTATACGTTAATGTTAAGCTATTACACAACACAAAGACTTAGTCATTCGCACATACCCAAGACCTCCAAAACCAATTCTGGGCCCATGGTGTCAAAATTCAGACTTTCCTACTCCATTTGCATAAACACATACTAGGTAATCATATCCCTAAGTTAATTAGAAACCTAAGCTCAATTGGACCTTCAATTGCATGATTTAGGAAATGTCCCAATTTACAAACCCTAGGTTTTACCCCAAATTGAAAAGTGTTTCCTATTCAAATTGAACACTACAACATGATCATCTAATATAATTCAATACTTATTCACAATATAAAGGTAAGCTAATTCATATTACACCCCCAAATCCAAGGTTCATCCTCTCTTATTCTAACATGGAAACTAGAGCTTATTTTCTCTAATTCACAATCTATACCAAGATTAGAAACCTTAAAATATTAACTAAAATTACAAAGGGTGAAGAGTTTTACCACTAATGAAGAACTTAGCCTCAATCTTCAAGAATCCCTCCTTAGGCAGCTCTAGAACCGAGAATGAGATATTTTGGAAAAGTGGATTGATATAAGGAATTTAAGAGACTGCCTGATACATCGATTCCGCAGGAGCGGAATCGACTCCACATGCGCGGTATTGATCCAGCAGAAAAGAAGCTCGTTGAGGCTCAATCACTTGACACCTCACCTCATCTCAGAAGCTGAACAATATCTGTAGAGGCGCCTTCGCCTATATGAAGTAATGTCCGCATGGGCGGAAACTCAACAACTTCTCAAAACCCGCGTCTGCAAGCCAACATCCGTAGAGGCGGATACGCAGAAGCGGAAGACCAGCTGCTGGTGCAAACACCAAACACCAACAACTATGAAGTCCTCCAAAACTCCCATCAAACATTTGAAACACTCCCGAGACCCCCCCAGACACAAACCAGACATGCTCTTCCAATGTAAACAGTGCTACGAAGTCGCTCGCGCCCTCGAATTTCTCATATAACCGAGATAAGACATACTTTTCTAAAGAATCACCCAAAATAATCAAATATTATAATTTCACAAATAAGGCCACAAAGTACATCCGATTGCCTTTGGAAGTGAACTAATGACTCGACTAAGTCATAAATGACCCTCCGAAACTACCGAAAGCAAAGGAACCCAGAAACGAACTCATATACTCGAAAGTCAAATGTGAGTTAAACTAATCAACTCTAAGATTCTAAATTTGGGTTTTTCTTCTGAAACTCACGTAAATGAACCTCAGGATCCATGCCACCCATCTCTGCACATAACAAACTCCACATAGAGTCTACGGGAAGAAAAAATAGTTAAATAAGGGTGTTTGAACTAAAACGACCGGACGGATCGTTACAACTCAAAATTTCACTGAAACAACGAATAGTTTCATATTACAACTCTATAACCTAATTGACTAAATCTAGTCACTTATATGCCTATAGTCTCTTAACCGTAAAAACACTCCCTAGCTAACTCTAGCCTAGAAGTACAAAAATCTCTCTAAAAGGATGACCTAACAAACACTTCTTGAATAGGCAAATTAGGTTACAACTCAAAAACATCTACTGCAAATACTAGACTAACTATAGAACTTAATGACAAAACTCTTAATCTTGGATTTGGTGTTAACATCTTAGTTTTACCCTCCAATAATTTTATTTAATTATTTAGAATTTTTGAGTCACAGACGGAGTAAAATATACTTTTTACAGGATGAAAATTATTCTGGGAATATTTTATCATTTTATTTGACGAAATATTATCCAGTATATTTATTGTATATTATATCTTGTTTTTACATTATTTTTGATCCACAATTGTAATTTTTCAAAATTAAAGTAAAGATAATTGTGCAACTAATTGATTAAATCTTCAATTTTAAAGTAATCAATATTTTGTTGCGTCAAAATTTGGAAAAATGTTTGATTAAATAGGACGATTAATTTACATCACAATTTCAAGTCATTTTATTTAAGTTAAAAGGATTTCTGCATGATTTGAAGATTTCCGTCTCCAATTAATGTCAAATTTAGGCTTAATTTGAAGCTTTTGATTTAATTTGGTTAAAATTGAAATTCTTTTGGATATTTTTAATTTAAAAAATGGCGGCCATTATAGTTTATTTCATTTAAAACCGCATTTGCGTTACTCTATTTTATTTTGAAGGCGGCCGGGTCCGGCCCAACACTTTGATATTACACAGACAAAAGCCCCAACTCATTTTTGCCTCTTTGTGATGAAGAGCCCTAGGCTCTCTCTCCTCTTCGTCTTCTTCGATAGCCAGAAATGGAAAAGGCCAAGAGTACGTTGCTTTCACTAGTTGTTTGCTCGTCCGTTTTGGGGTAAGAGCATTAATTGCTCTTGCCTTTATCCCGCAGAGACACCACCATCCCCACCAAGGAGAGATTGCCCCTTTCTAAGCTTTATCTGTGTGATTTTATTGTTCTTGTTTCATCTGGGTTTGAATCCCTGCGATTTGATTGGTTGGGAACCTTTTGGAGAGAGTTTCCCCCCAAACATGTTCTCCCACATCAGTTCAATCTCCAAAAACTTAGGGTTTTGAGGGTTCTATAAATTGAACCCAACCCTTCACTGTGAGGATCAGCGATTGAATTTTCTGAGCTTTTTAATCATTTTAAGATCTTAATTTTCAATTTAAATCGGGTTAGTTTTGATTGATTTGAGTTCCAAGCCTTTTGGTAGAACCATAAGTGTCGAAATTAGTCCTCCCAATTCTAAAACCTTTTTTTATCAGTTGTGCGTAATCGAGTGAAGGAGTTGGAGAATTATGCCCCTAGCTCAACTTGGCTGCCACTATGGTATTTCCCCTCCCTTTTTTAATTTTGTCCCTTTAATTATTTGTTAAATAAATTATGTGATGTGTGATAAGATTCTTAGCATATTGACATGTTTTGTTTAGATTATAAACTGAAAAGATGTGTTAAATGACCTGTTAAACATAAAAATTGAGTCTGGGATTTCAAAATTATGTGATAGACTTGCTAATTTTAGGCTAACATGACTAAGATAGGATATATTTAAGGCATATTAGTTTGGTTAACTGAAATAATGGCCAGTGCTTAATACTAAGTAGGTATGGTTGCTGTTTATAGGGATTCATGTTAGTTAGGAGATATAAAATGAGTTCACCTAGTCTCAAATGGTCGTTGCTGCCTCAGAAAGCTTCAGGACAATACAAATAAGTGAAAAATTGGATTCCTTCAATATGTTATGTGCTACATGACTAAAATGAGAAGCCTTTTTAATCCATTTGTATCTGAGTGAGCTATTTAGGACTAGTATGATCTAAATCTGACTTGTAACATGAGCTTAAGAGTAATATAAGCCTCACGATAGCAAAAAATGAACTATTTGAACTAAGGTGCTGATTTGTTGAACTCTCGGAGTATCATTTATGATCTGTGTGAAGTAGTTAAGTTAGATTCTAGCTTAAAAATGATGGGTTGGCATGATTTTTAAGGTAGCAAAGATAGGCTAACCCTATGGTTTTTTGTATGCTTTATCTGGGACAAGTTTGGCGAAAAAGAAGTGTTATGTTTGATTAGCTTAGCATATGTAAATAGAGACATCTGTGAGCCTACTATGCCCCTTAGATATTTCATAAATCTGCTTAACTTATGCATTAATAGTCCATGGGGAGCACTCTGGAGGTTTGAGATTGGTATTTGATGGATATGTGATTTAAATGCCTAATGTGTTCATCAGGTGTTGGCGTATGTGCATTATTTATCCTGTTATGAGTTTAGTCTTACCAAATAATATTTGTCAAGTTTTTTTTTAGCTTAGTCTCCCTGAACTCTGTGTGTCTGTATTTACCGTATTTGAGAAGCATGTTTCGGCTAAGTAATGTGTTTGTATGGTTAGAACCTTGAAAATAGCATATCTGTTTGTAGGGATTGACAGAGGACTGTTCTAGTACCCCCATGTCATATCATGAACTGAGTAACCCTCTGTATGCTCTTATGTGACCCTTCCTTGTCCTTGTATTCTTTTCTTTAAGTCCATGCCCTGATTTAGCCTCAGACACTACATGTAAACATGTCTATTGTATCCTTGAATGAATGTTAGG
Organism: Anisodus acutangulus; assembly: GCA_029783415.1. Classification (NCBI taxonomy): domain Eukaryota; kingdom Viridiplantae; phylum Streptophyta; class Magnoliopsida; order Solanales; family Solanaceae; genus Anisodus; species Anisodus acutangulus. The sequence goes on from CM056492.1 coordinate 49,194,100, forward strand.
CTCTCATGAGTTTCAAAATGGTCAAGCTTGTGTGATAGTATCACATTAAGAGTCTGTTTGCATCTATCTGTATGTTCATGCTACCACTACATGTTTAAAATTCAAACTACTTGGTTCAAATGCATATCTAGGTAAAAGATGAGAAGTTCAGAATAATTGTGCTAACTGTTGTGTGCTATTGCCTAATCTAGCAAAACTAAGCTAAACTTTCTCTGTCAACTTGGAAGCTGTTCATAGAGGTCGATTTCACCTTTGTGTGTCAACTGAGTCTAAATCACTTTTTTTGTGTGATTCTGTGATCATGTCTGCTTATGCCCAAATCAGCTTAAGATAGTAAAGTCCATAGAAGGGTAGGAGACTGATTGTAGTAACATGTATGCATATATATATATATATATCTGTAGGTCTCTTTAGAACTTTTAACTTGAAGATTTGATACTTAGATTGACAGTTGTTTAAGTTAGAAATTGACACCTGAGTCACTTTAATGTGATTTCCATCCATGTAAAATTGGTAATTCTGTGTTTTCCCTGATAGCATGCCTATTCTTATCTTATGTCATGCATAAATCTGTCTGTTAATCAGGCTGAAACATTCCGATTATGTGAAAAAATCAGAATGTGCTTTGTTGTTTCAAGTGCTATGTGTTTAAACCATGAAGTGTAGTTAAAGAACTCATCACACACAACTTGCTCAAATTATCAAAGGGATTAGATGCATGTTCTTAAGCTTGACCATAGGAACATTGTGTGTTGTCTATCATGAAATGTTAATTTAGGTAGAAGCATGTTGTGGAATGAGTTTCCCTTTATTATTGTGACTATCTTGTATTCATAGTTTTGTCCAAATGTCATGTCTTCTTCCCTAGATGCTAGCCTAATAAATAAGAAAACATGCTGGTCCTACTTAGGATGCCATCAACATGATTGATTTAATCCTTTCATTTTGCTTAGAGTTGTTGATTGTTCTAAGAAAGTTGGGTATAATGTATGATGTCTCCCTGCACAAGTATGTTGTTTGTGTATAGACTTTAGTTGCATATCCTGATTTGAGATAACTGGGAGTGACATGAAACATATCTGCTATACTGAGCATATACTAGCTACTGTGTTTGTAGTGTGCACTGAGCTGAACTTCAGTGGGTAACTGACAATCAATTTAGGCCAACTATTTTAGAAATGCTAAGAAAAAAGAGGGGGGGGGGGGGGATAAAGGGCTTGCTTGTTCTGAGTTTCTACTAGGGCTGTCAAAAGGGGCGGGTCCCGGGGGAAGAGGTCCCGTCCCACATCCCGCCGGGATTTGGGGGACGGGTCAGGATCAAGATTTGTGATTTTTTTTGCCACTTAATTTAATAAAATACTATATATAAACACTTCAATAGTTGAACAAGATAGTGTAATAAAAACATCACAAGACTGCTTTTTGTGCATCTTATATTATTTAATATAAATATGATTTTTTTTAATACAATTTCAAAATTGCAACTTTATGGTGTTGTTCAAAAGTTGCAAATCACATAGTAAAATTGCAATTAAAAAAGTTACATAGTTAACTATACTTTTTCTAATTTCCTCACAATGTCTTGAAGATCTTCGGTTGGAATTGGAATTTGTAGGTCAAATTGTTCGACGTCGCTTCATGTTCCCTTGACAAGATTTCGTTGTAGTTGTTGTCTTCTTCTTCGTTGATCTCCGGTTGACCGTATCTTCTACGCTCCGTTTGAATCCAATCTCTGAATAGAACTGCAATCTCCCATGCGTCTCCCGCAAATGAATGTCTATGCTCTTCTATTTGAAATCTTCCAGTGGAAAAAGCGCTTTCGGGCCATATTTGCTTGTGTCGGAAATGTATTCTCATTCTGCCTCCAGTATTTCAGCAAGTCTTCATGTCCATCATTGATAATTAATTTGTATGGTACAACACCCTTCAAAACATAAACATCAAATTCGCTAACTATTTTATTTTTAAGGCTTTGAATACTAGCAGCAGAAACCACATGTTTTTTTATAAGGTTGCAGCGAAGTAGTAGAAAATGGTACAGAAGCCAGTTGATTATTTGCACTTTGTTGTTGGTAATACGTATATACTTGTTTACATTCAGTGTGTATGCTAGACGTAACTTCTTCTTTAGTTGGTTTGTGAGTTGGTTCTTCAGTTGAGTCTGTTGAAAGTACTTCTATACAATCATAAATCGTTTCTATTAGTGTTTTACAACCGTTTACTTTAATAGTTGGATTTAATACCTCACTAATAATATAAATTGTGGGAATAGGAAAAAAATATTTTTTTAAATTTTTAAATATTTTTTCAATAGATGCCTTATAAGTTGATTTTTGCATATATTCATTAAGTAACAAAAATATTATAGCTATATAAAATAACATATTTGAAATAGTAGGATAATAAATATTGAAAAATTCTTTAGTAGCTTGAAAAAATTTCTCTAGAAAATCAGAAGTTCTAAAAAAAATTTCAATCATTATTTACAAGTATATCCCTTGAATTTTTATAATGGATGTTAAATAATAAAGTTATAGGTTGTCTATAATCGTGATCAAGAAGTAGTTGCTCATATAGTGAATTTCACCTTGTCGAAATTTTTTCTGAAATTTTTCTATAAGGTTATCCACAATCATGACAAGTTTTTTATATTCTTTGCGTCTTTATATTTTATTACCTTTAAAAATAAAATTTATAGCAAATTGTATTTTTTTAAAAATGCTTTCAAAAAGTTTTAGGTCATCTTTTATAACTAAGTTATAGATATGGTACGCACATTTTATATGAAAATGATCAGAAAAAATGGAGTTACTCGAATTTTTAAAAGTCTTTAGCATAATCATTAGAAGTATCATTATCTAATGTAATAGTCATAATTTTATTATTTATTTCATAATAATCACAAATTTCATTAATATTTTGTGCAATAAAACTTTCAGTGTGCCTATCATCAATATATTTATATGCTAAAATACGTTTTTGCAAAGACCAATTTTGATCTATCTAATGACATGTTACCGTTAAATAATCATTATCGTTAGTAGTACGACGTATGTCAGAAGTGATAGCTACTTTGTCATTAAAATAATACAATGCATAATGTAAATATTGTTGATATTTACTTGCAAATTTAAAAATATCTCTTCTAACCGTTGATTTAGGAAAGCCTTTAAACCAGAATTATATGTTTTTCGAATGTAATGAATAAAATCAGGAGATGAAGGAAATGAAAAAGGCAAACCCTCCACCGCAACTAATTTTTTCATATTTTTCCTATCGTAATTTTTATCATATTTATGACCAAAGATTTCCCCTATCGTCGGGTTAATTTAACCCCGTACTTTGTCCGGGACAATATGTGAACCTTGTCCCGACTCAGCTGACACATTCGATTTTTTAACCTGGTATTGATTCCACCTAGTTGTGTGCTCGCCTTGTACATGTCTCAATAAACCTCTTGTCCTTGACCTTTTTCAATTTTAAATTTATAAACATTTTTACAAATTTTACATCTAGCTAGTTGATTTTCTTGGTCTCTATAAAAAAATGTCATGCAGCTGATTTTAATTTTTGTTGTGGGGCCTCGACTCATACTAGGGGGAATATGAGGCATTTCAGTTTCAGTTTCAGGCTGAGACTCAGTCTGAGCCTGTTGAGGTGAACTAGTGGGTGTGTCATCTAGATTATCATCTAAATTAAAGTTTGGTTCATCTACCTCATTATCTAATGATATATCATTAAAAAGAGCAGTTTCATCTATATGAGTGAAATCAGTGAAATTATCGGGACTAAGAATAGGATTACTAGGAGAAGTACCACTGCCCTTGTTACCCCTACTAAAAGAAGCACCCTTACCCTTAAACATACCTCTTAATCATTTCATTTTAATTATACAAATAAATAATTAAAGATAGTGAAATTAAGTGTCATAATTAAAATAAAGTAATAATAATAATTTAAAGGAGGAACGAAGGTACCAAACGCCGACGTGTAATCGAGGTTGAAAATTAAAACTTTGCTCGATGGATGTTCCACAAGCTAGTTGCCAACTTCACTCCCAATTTTTTAACTTTGATATAAATGAGCAAAATAAATATAATATTTAGTAGGCAATGTAGAATTGTAGAGAGATAAATTGAGATATTAGAGAGATTGTAGGAATTGTGAGAAAAATGAAGAAAAAAATGAAGTATTTATAGTTGATAAATAGGGTTAAAGTGTAAACATATTAGTTTACGGGTTAAAAATAAATATTAATGGGGGTAGGGGGTTTATGGAGGGGGAAAAATTGTCGTTATAGCCGTTGCACAACGGCCAAAATCAAAATTTGACCGTTGTTGCAACGATTATTTTTGCAAAGGGGGAGGGGGCGGGACGGGGTCGGGATGGGGCGGGTTGGGTCGGGATGGGGCGGGTTGGGTCGGGATTGGAATGGGCGGGACGATCCCAGGCCTCGTCCCGAGTTCGAACCCCGATAATTTTTTTATTAGGGGGATCGGGCCGGGTAGCGGGTTGGACAACCATTGGATTAAGAATAGTTGGGTTCTACTCAAACTTAGTTTTGAGTGTACTTTAGTTTGAAATGGATTGACAAATTATCCCTATACAAATTATCTTGGGTCGGATTTAACTCTTTGATTTTCAAAACACTTTTATGAGTTTGAAATGAAATGAATGACATGTTAATGATTTTTGAGGGAAGTAAACATTTTAAGCAATTTATAAAAACATGCTATAGAACTCGAAGGTCAATCGTATTCCATGGATCCTTAATACCGAGGTGTCTAACACCTTTCCGGGGATCACCAGAACCCTTACATCGACTCTGGTTCAAAAAGAACTTTTCATCGAATTTTGAATAAACCCTTTCAACTTGATTTTCCTAATTTACCTATAAATTAAGTGTCGACTCTAAAAAATAAAATATCCAATTAGAGCATCAACAACCTCCTAATAGCTTTTATACCTACCGCGTGAAAGTGAACCGTAACACTTGGTGCGTCCGTTGGATCTCTCAAAACTAGGGCTGGCCAGTGGGCCGGGACAGCCCGACCCCGACCCGAGCCCGCCCCGACCCCGCCAAAAAAATAAAAAATAAAAATTACGGGGGCGGGACTCGAACTCGGGACGGGACGATGTCTCGTCCCGCGAGACCAGAGCCCGCCCCGACCCCGACCCCGAGCCCGCCCCTTTGCAAAAATGACCGTTGCACCAACGACCATTTTAGATTATGGCCGTTGGCCAACGGCCATTTTACCCCCCCCCCCTACCCCTTAATATTTATTTTTAACCCATAAGTTATTATATTTACACTTTAACCCAATTTTTCAACTATAAATAACTCATTTTCTCTTCATCTTTCTCACAAATCTTCCTACAATCTCTCTAATTTCTCAATATATCTCTCTACAAGTCTACATTGTTTGCTAAATATTCAATTTTATTTATTCATTTGGGAATTGGTAGTGAAGTTGGCAACTAGCTTGAGGATCTTCCATCGAGCAAAGTTTCAATTTTCAACCTCTCGATTACACGCCGACGTTAAACGTCGTGCTTGGGTACATTCGTTCCTTCATTAAATTATTATTGACTGTTTATTTAGTTTAGATCACTTAATTTTATTGTCTTTAATTATTTATTTATTTATTTATTATCATAATTAAAATGGAAGGATTAAAAGGTATGTTTAAGGGTAAGGGTAAGGGTGCTTCTTCTAGTAGGGGCAACCAGGGCAAGGGTACTTCTTCTAGTCATCTTATTCCTACACATGATGATTTTGTTGATACTCAACATTTTCCTACAATACCATTAGATTTAGACCAGGAGCTATTTTCTGGAACTCAAGAAGACTTTAATTTAGACGATGATCTAGATGATATACCCACTAATGTTGATGACAACACACCCACTAGTGCACCTTCAACTGAAATACCTCTTATTCCCCCTAATATGAGACGAGGTCCAGCAAAACGACCATTAAAATCAGATGCATGGACATTTTTTGATAGGGACGTAGAGAATCAAGTAGCCATATGTAAAATTTGTAAAAATGTTTTAAAATTTAAAACTGGAAAAGGTCACGGTGGGACAGGGGTTTAATTAGACACATAGTAAGTGCTCATCCAGCTAGGTATGCCCAATACCAGGCTTCAAAATCGGGTGCGCAAACGCCCGCTCCATCAGGACAAGGTTCACATACTAATATTGTCCCGGACCAAGTACAAGGTCAAATTAACCCTATGACGGGGGGAATTGTAGGCCCTAAATACAATAAACATAGAGATAGGGAAACAATATCAAAATTAGTTGCTGTGGAGGGTTTGCCTTTTTCATTTCCTTCATCTCCCGGTTTTATTCATTACATTAGAGATATATATAATCCTCCTTTTAACGATTTTCCTAGATCAACTGTTAAGAGAGATGTATTTAAATTTGCGCATGAATATCAACAATATTTACGTTTTTCATTATATCATTTTAATGGCAAAGTATCCATCACGTCTGATATAGGTCGTAGTACTAACAACCATGATTATTTAACTGTAACTTGTCATTGGATAGATTATAAATGGTCTATGCAAAAACGTATTTTAGCGTATAGATATATAGATGATAGGCGCACTGGTACTTTTATTGCAGAAAATATTTATCAAGTGTGCGATTATTACGGAATTACCGATAAAATTATGACTATTACATTAGATAACGCTTCTAATAACAATTACGCAATTACAATTTTAAAAAATAGTTTAACTCCGTCTTTTCCAGACCATTTTCATATAAAATGTGTGTGCCATATATATAACTTAATTGTAAAGGATGGTCTATCACTTTTTGAAGACATTCTTAGTAAAATACAATTTGCTATAAACTTTATTTTTAAAAGTAATAAAGTACAACGTAGAAAAGAATATAAAAACATTTGTCATGATTGTGGACTACCTTTTAGAAAAATTCCACAAGAAGTATCCACTAGGTGGAATTCTTTATACGAGCAACTACTTGTTGCTTATGACTATAAATTACCTATAACTTTATTTTTTAACTCTCATAATAAAAAGCCAGCTGATATGATTTTAGATAGTGATTGGGAAAAAATTTCCGAACTTATTGTATTTTTAGAGAAATTTTTTCAAGCAACAAAAGAATTTTCTGGTATATATTATCCTACTATTTCAACTATGTTATTTTATATAACTCTAATATTTTTATTACTTAGTGAATATATGGAAAAACCAGCTTATAAGGCAGCTATTAAAAAAATGTTTCTCAAAATAAATTTTTTTTTTATTCCTATTCCCTCTATTTATATTATTGGTTCTGTATTAAATCTTACTATTAAAATAGACGGTACTAAATCACTAATTGAAACTATTTACGATTGTATAGAAGTAATACCACCTCCAAGTCCCAAAAATCCAAATCACCCACCACCTATTGAACAAACTAAAGAAGAAGTATTGTGTAGCGTAGAACACCAATGCAAAAATATATATAGATTTTATCAACAAGAAAATGCTAGTAACTTACCAGCTTCCATACCATCTTCTTCATCTTCAACACGACCTCACAAAAGACATGCTATTTCTGCGGCTAGTATTGAAAGCCTCAGAAATAGAATGTGCTTGATAAATACCTCTACTACTAACCAAATTAGCGAGTTAGATATTTTTGTTTTGCAGGTTCTGCAGACCGTATCAAGAAGTTATCAATGAAGATGGACATGAAGACTTCTTTGAAATCTTTGGAGGGAATGAGAAGACCTTTCCGACACTTTCAATGATGGCTCGAGATGTTTTGAACATTCAAGCGTCGTCAAGCTGCGTCTGAAGCGCTTTTTCTGCAGTGTATATCAAATAGGAGACCACAGACACTCATTAGCCGGAGACACTTGAAATTGCGGTATTATTCGTAGATTGGATACGAGCGAGCGGAGAAGGTGCGGTCAACCTGAGATCAACGAAGAAGATGATGAAAACTACAACGAAATCTTAACCGAAGGTAGTGGAAGCGACGTGGATCAATTTGACCAACAAATACCAATTCCAACCGAAGAACCACATGAAATCATCAAGCAATTAGAACAGGTTTTTTTGAGAATGTAATTTTTTTAATTGTAATTTTATTATGTAATTTGTAACTTTTGGACAACACCACAAAGTTGCAATTTAGATTTTAGATAATTGTATTTGTATTACAAAAAAATCATATGTCTATTAAATAATAGAAGAGGCACAAAAACAGCATTGGGATGTTTTTATTACACTATCTTGTTTTGTTTATTGAGTTTTTTTTATACATATGTTATTTAAAAAAAAAATGAAAACCCGCCGTATCCCGACCCGAGCCCGACCCCGACCCGAGCCCGCCCCGACCCGAGCCCGACGGGATCGGGATCGGGACGGGACTTGCTCCAGTCCCGCCAAACCCGACCCCGCTGGAGCCCGCCATACCCGACCCCGCCCCTTCTCCCGTCCCGCCCCGACCCCGACCCCGCCAAACCCGAGCCCGGCCCACTGGCCACCCATACTCAAAACTCAGGATTGCTTCTTGCTATTGCTCACATATTCTCTTTGTGTAAGTGCGTGAAGCTGCAAGAAGGCAAGCTCCCAGAATATAAAGACCATATTAATAGCAAAGGTTAGAGATAAGCATAAACAAACTAATATCTTCTTATAATGGAGAATAAACGAAGTATAGTAAAGTCATATGATTTTTTTAAACAACTCCTAACCAATTCAACTTTCTCGTAAAAAATGGGCTCCTTGACTAATAAACAAGATCTTTCAGATTCTTTTTTATTTTTGCTGCTCTAAGGTCTCATAACATAAAAAAATTATTCTTCGTGCGAAAGTGACTCCTAGATCAATTGGAATTATGCTCCAGGAATGTCAAAAGAACCACATATTGGACTAGGTCCTTCAACTAGTAACCAATCAACCTGCCACCACCCAAATATGAAGAATAGCCGTGAAGGCATCTATCCAAAACTCATAATCGAACCCAATTTGATTTACAAACACTTGAGCCAATTATTAAGCTGAATAAGAATAAGCCATAAGTCGATAAAAGCGTCTCAATACTCACATATATGGAATCTAAGTCATACTCTCCCATAACCTGGAGTCATAAGTACAAGAGCTACTAAAAGTGTGGAATGCAAATATGAAAGTTTACAATACTGTCTGAAAAGTAAATTGAAATAGAAATAGAGTCAGACGTTGCGAAACAGCCAGTAGCTCACACGTTTAAATTCTAAATCACTACTTAACGACCGGTGACAACTCGACCACTACTAGTACTCAGGTCAGAACCTGCACGCAATAAGGTGCACCAAGTGTAGAGTGAGTAAGTAGCAAGTTGCAGGCTCCTTTTGCAATCATGATTTAGCTTCCTCCAACAAGGTGAATGAAAATAATGTCAACCTGATGTAGTCTGGAGTCACTCTGGTGAATATATATGTGTCAGTGATCTCAAAACAGTTATGAATGTGTTGTTGCTAGTCTTTCTGTGGTTTACCCATAAATTGGCCCTGCGATTGGACCAATTTCACCATATTCTGTTTCAGCTCAAATCGTCCGGTGATATTAGACTTCACAATGGCTAGGCTTATATTCTCCACACTAGGCCTAGCGGCCTCTACCACCACTCATTCCGCTACCTCTATCATCTCTACGGGTATCTGTTCTTTGAAAAAGGTTGCAAGGTCACCGTTCAGGGTCTCGTCGGCTAGATTCTTAGTTTTCTTAGCCTATGTAGCTAAAGCTCTTTGCAGGGTCAGAATCTGGATCAACAAGAATTTTATCCTAGACGTTTTCCCTTAATATTCAAGTACCTAAAGCAATAAAAACAAGAAGAACGAACCTGACACTAGAAAATAAAAACTAGCTATTCTAAAAAGAAAGCTAGACCCTAAATCCCAGGCAACAACGTTAAAAATTTGACTGACGCCGACTAACACGCAAGTGTACGTGATCGATAAGTAATAAATTGATAAGTAGAGTATCGTTCCCAACGAGGACTTAATATTAACTTCATAAATAGATTGAATAGTAAAGAAATAAAGAGCTTGAAGATTTGAGAAAAAAGTAAACAAAAGCAAGTAGTGTGATTTAAAATTCAAAGAAGAGAAATATCCAAGATTTATGGGAAAATTTATCCATTCATGTTGCCTATCCACTTGAGTTAGTCCGTTGAAAATCTAATTTACTAGCCACAAGGTTGATATTACTTCGAACAAGAGTGACCTCGAATGACGCCTATCCAAACCAGTGAAACGTTATGGCTGCTTGAATGTTCTAATAGAAACGAGGCATGTATAATTCTTGTATTTGACTAAGCAAGGCAAACAAAGTAGAGGTCTACAACTAGCATGTCACTTGCTAATTGTAGGTAAGCCAGTGCCACTAATTAGCACAGGATGAACGTCGGACAAACTTAACAAGACCTACCTTATCCTATAATGCGAGATAGACCTCTCGTGAGGACTTACAGTCTAAATTCGTAGAAAGTATTCAATTGGTGATCAAGAAATTAAATAATTAAGTGCAGGATAATGTAAGTAAACTATTTAAATCAATATGTATCGATGATACTCAAACATATGATAACATCAAGTTTCAACTAACAACAATCATGAATAATCCTGTAACCTAGAATAATAAGAAAACTAGCCACTCATAATGCAACAATTATATAATCTATATTCCTTCAACTAAGTAAATAGAAGAAAGATATGATAAACTCTATGAATCGTTGCTCCACGATGATGTGGTTAGCCTTCCAACTTGTGTTGTAATCCTCTGCAATGTCTCTTTCGCTTCTGAAAAATATGTAGAATAGGTCTTTATAGTGTTAGGATTTGATCATGGATCGTATCTCTAAGTAAAGTTCAAACCGATTCGGATTGGCCAGATTTTTCGGGGCCATTCCACACCACCTTGCAAGAAGGCACGACGTGCCCTTGTTATTTTGGGAGTTCCATATATCTACCTTTTTTTGAAGGCACGACGCACTATAATGCAAGGGCACGAGGTGACCTTGTAATTTCTGCGACACTTCACTTTTCAACCACTCTTTATGTGTACTTGGCTCTCAGGTGCTTAACTCATTCCGAATACTTCAAAATGACTTCTACTCGTACTTCAAAGTTCGCACGTCACCTGTTTTTGTATCAAAATGTGATCTTCCCATCAGATCATCATCTAAACACAATAAACACCCATATCAAGTATAAAGTGATCGGAATGTACTTAAAATACAAGATAAAAGTAACATAACAAATGAGAGGCGTAAAGTGTTTTCTAGACGCAATCAAGTAGTTAGCTGAACTCAAATTCTTTTTAACCACTTTCATACAACATTTCATTCTTCCTCTTCGCATCATAAAAAATCACTAACTATCAGTTAGTAAAAAATAAGTTAAGTGCATAATACCAATGACCGTTTGGGTTACATTCAAACAATCAATATAAGACACTCAACATTGATCTAAGGATGCTAGCCATCCAATCATAACTAATCAACCATAGATTATATTCAACCAAACCTTCTGGCATTTTACTCTCTCTCAAGTGCCACTTCCAACTTAACATTCCTTGTCTAGCCTTGTAATTTCATATATTAGCATCTCAACTTAACATCAGAGGCGGACCCAGGGATTTAGAGTAGCGGGAACACTACTAGTTTGTGGCTACAAAAATATAAGTAAAATTATTTAACAGAGACTATAATGGGATTCGAACTCAAGTGTAGCAACTAGAACGTCATTTGTGCACCCTTTCTCAAGTGTAGCAACTAGAGCGTCACTGGTACTAGTTTGTGGCTACCAAATTTTTGTTAATAAAACCGTACATCAAAATATATATCTCATATTGACGAAATTTAAAATATATACACACTATTTTTTTCGAGGTTACTGGGGGCACGGGACGCCCTACTCTAAGGGTAGGTCCGCCCCTGCTTACCATGCATAGTCAGTGACTTGCGTCTTCAAGTCTACAATGCGACTCCTTCTAGCAATCTCTAAGTACCAGGTTTCTTTCTAGTCTGTTTCCTCTCAATTTGGTAGTCATAATTCTCCAGAATCTCAAATGCAAACTCATCACCATGACCTGCATTCCGCTTCTTAACTGGAGCTCTAAAGTGACCAATGATCAGAAAGATGAAGAATCCAAAGAAAATATCATGGCCTTGTTTAGATTGTAGGCGCCCTTCCAATGTGATGAATCAGAAAATATAGCAAATTGATTTAGACCTCTATGTCGAATAGATTCATATAAGTCAGATCATGTAAGTTGGTTTCATGCCTCCTCCAAGAGCTTATCATCAAGTTCTAGTGAACAAATACAAGCAGCGGTTTATGGAGTGAAGACATCTCACTTTTAAGGATCTTTCCAGACTTCTCTAAGTCATAATTTTTCAAAACATATTTGTGACATCCAAGATGAAACTGTAAAGAATGGATCTTGGGTCTAAATCAATCCCAAAAGCTAGCTTGTAAGGTGAGGATTGTCCAAGTTCATATAAGGAATCCATGTTCCCATTCCATATCCGATATGGGACTCTTAACAGAAACTTCATCCTCCTTCGTAGGCCAGAATCTAATGTAATCATGATACCCTTCAATAGGTACGCCTTAATAGCTCCTAATTCTGCAACCCCAAACTTGATTTCTTTCCTACAACAGAGCTTGTGACCATATTGTCCTTCACACAGAGCAGTTGGTACAAAACTCCACCACTTCAAAAGGACGGACACTTCTATCTTTCTGAACAAATAAGTCCTTTTAACCTTTTTTCTCCAGCTTCACAACTAGTTCCTTTATTCCATCCTCCTGATCAACATTAGTGAGGATTGATCACTTTAGTATAGTGAACTATAATTTCTATCATCTGTCTTCTTGTCAATATTCTTCTTTTAAATTTAGTTTTCCAATTTCTTGTCTTGAGTAGAACCTGATGCCCATTTTTTTTCTTTCTTTCACTTTTCTTCTTTTTCTTGGCTGCAATCATCTCTATCCCCCTCATCCTTGAAAAATATGTTGGAGTTTCTATGGTACTTTATAAAGCAGTACGGGAAGTAATAACTATTACAAATGTTCGAAAGGATAAATAAATGGTCAATCTTCAAAACTGCCGCATGTGTGTTGTGTCTTGAATCTTGATCACCTTGCAAAGCCAATGTTGAGAACTGCCGCAAGTTTGTTGTGTCTTGAATCTTGATAACCTGAAATCAAGAAACAACTAAATCTGGATGGTTACAACGTTGTGTGTTGAGTCGAGGATAGCCCTCTATTCTTAAGACAAGATTGCCCCGTATATATGCTTTTACGTTAGCGGGCAATAGTCTCCCAAGATAAAACAACACTTTTATCTCAACACTACAAAGCCAATAGGTTGAGCCTGGCGAAGAAAACAAATATGACTTGACTTGCTGAAGATATGGAATAGGAAGGAAGAGTTTCTCTCTACTCTTCTCTTTTGTCTCTGTGTATATAGTGTGTCTCTGTAGTGTATATCTTGTGTATATGAGGGGAGTTTACTCACTGTTTTTGTCTGATTTTCAGTCAATGAAAGTGCAGTTTTTCGCCACTGTTTTTCAGTGGTTTACTGCCTGTTTTTGTCTGATTTTCAGGCCTGTTTTGCTGCTCGTTTCTTCTGTTTTTCTGCCTGTTTTCCCCCTCTGTTCTGCCTATTTCTTGCTACTGTTTTCAGCCAAGTGAAGCTGAATATATAGCAAGAGGAGGGGCTGTCCAACAGCCACAAACAAGGCTGTAATGGCCCTTAAAGGAGGCCATTTAAAATAGCCAAGTAATGGCTATTAAGGCCTTGAAGGTCGCCCAAATGCCCCCAAGTAATGGCTGTTAATGGAGAGTTAATCAGCCAAGTAATGGCTGGTTAATGCTCCAAAACGCAGTCCAACGGTAGGCGAAAAAGTCTCCGTAAATTCTGGGACCAAAGCGTAAATATTGAAACTTCAGGGACCAAATCATACATATGAAAGAATTTTGGTCCAAACTGCATATCCGAAACTTCAGGGATCAAATCGCACATCCGACAGAGTTCTCTGGTCCAAAGATAATATCGAAAGGCCCATTGACACCACACCCAAGGCCCACGACCGTGACCCGAGCCCGAGACCCCGGACGGACTGGCAAGCAAGCAAGGCTGCAGGCTTAGCTTTGAACCCAAGCACATCTAGGTCTTCCCTCCTTTAAACACATGGGATACCCTGGGATCCAAACCCTTTACCACATTAGAGACTTATATAGAGAGCAATTCTTCCTATTCCCACCGATGTGGTAGATTTGTCCCACACCACATTTCCATGCCTTAAACACCTTACTTGAACCAATATCTCTTTCATTTCTCAACGAAATTAGACGATTCTTGGCCCTACGGTCATCTACTCACTTCGTAGATCATGCATGTGTAAGGAGACCAGGTCTCCAACATACGGAACACTAGTGTTTAATTCATCAAAGATGGGTGGACGATCTCCTCATAAAGGCTAATTTTCAACAATCCCCTCTATGAAAGAGAGATTGTGGCGCACACACAAGGTGCCTACATTTCAGCAGTCTTTCAGCGAAAAGATATTGCATCAGGAGTGGTAGCTTACGCTTTGAACCTTCCCTAGTTGAATACCATCGGACTTACTGCGCGGTGAACGTGATGTCTTGAACCGTCAGTGTTTAGTGTAAGCCAAGACAACGATATCAACACAATAACTCTTCTTATTCATTTTCCTTCTTACGTTTCTGTCCGTTGTGGCCATGGACACACTTGGATTCTTAAGTGCGTTCATTTGAGTCGGCCATCCTCGCACTTAAATAGGTGATCTCCTACAAGGTATCCTGCTATACCCCACTTCACAAGTGTTAGGAATCATTAAAAGTTCCACAACCCTAACCTCAACCGTTTGAGGATCTTTTAAAAGGTTTGGAAGCTTAACATTTACCCACCATGCAGGCAGCACTTTAATGTCTATCGCGGGAACAGCTTTGGATTCATGTTTCCGTCTGCAAATCATCATCCGAAGTGCTTCTTGCTTCCACCGCGCTCAACCGAACCTTTTGCCGCTTAGTTTTCCCATTGAACCACATTCTTGGGATCTCCAATCAAGATGGTTGGGTTTCCACCGCAAAGGTTCGTATTGTTTGGGTTTTAAGCCAATTCCCTAGACAGGCGTAACACTTGATCTCCGGGTAGTCCCTTAGTTAGTAAACAAGGATGTGACACCCGTGATGATCAATCGCCATACGGTCTTATGTCTCCGATGCATCCTAAAAGATATGTCCAGACGCCGCCATTCGTGTCCTTCCCGGCCGACCGCCAGCCACGATGTATAAGCTGGCCAAGACACGGGTATCTCCCAATAAGGCACGCCCTCTAAGGAGCCGTGAAGTTACTCAACTTCTTTCATGCTTTGTATAAACCGATAAACTCCGATTCCATCATGAATCGGCCGATGCAAGTTTGCTTAGAGGATTTTCCAAGACCCACCATACACATTTTCTTGTGGCTTTGGTGTTCTTCGATCGATGTCCGCTTGCATCATCATGTTCTCCCGTAATCCGGACATCCGTAATACTATAATCAGAGATGTTTAATAATTCGGATATCGCCATATCCGACTTAACGCCTTCTATTGATCATGTATTAAGATCATCAGTGAACCTTAGTTCAACTGATCTGTTTGTAGGATGATACCAGGTTGGTTGTAGTGTGTACAATACATTGAACTACACATGACCTGTGCATATCGCTCTTTGTCTATGGGAGCACCATGATTCCAATCATTTCTATGATTCATATCCATTGGTGGCTTCAACGAGACTGTCTACTATCGACCGTCCGTTAGATGTCTTAGAAATCCAATTCCTAAGATGTCATCCTGTGATACCCATATCTTTCATATCGAGACTTTGTTTCAATATGACTTTTACTTTCAGATCGCTGATTCTCGAACTGCTGGCTTTCTAACTTCGTGAGTCAATGTTTACGTGGTCGATTCATTGTTCTGCTTTATCTCGAAACTTTCAGACCAAAATGTAAACATTTCAGGACCAAAATGAAAGTTCGTGAAGAAGCCCAACAGCCAAAGAAACCAAGTCTCGATTCTCTTCTTCCAACTCTCCGGTTGGGAAAGCTGTTTCAACATCCATGCCACGCAAGACTGCAATGGCCCTGGATGTGAAGCTACTCACACTGGAGCACAGTCTACAACCCAAAGGTTCTTTTCCTGAGGAAGATCAACCATTACGCAAGTATGGTTCTATATGATAGAATCTATTTCTTTCTTTAGCTTCTTTCCAACGCAGTTGTTTTTGGAGATGATAATTCTTTGTTAATTGTCAATGGTTCGTTCTCAACCATACAAGCTAGAAGGTATGGAACAAGTCTTTGTCCCCTTTTGCTCCTTCTCGGTTCTACATCTAGAATCCCCGAGTTCTCAGATCCGAATATTAAGTTAGGATAGCCAAGAACTTTCGAGTCCTGTAGATACGAACGCCTAGTTTCGGACAATCAGGCCCTCGCGGGTTCTTGTTAACCTTGAGCAATTACTTCTTTTCCTTTTTCAAGGAAAGCTATCTTCAAAGAATTCAGTATTCTTTGACGCCAAGAGGCGATCATCACTACTGTTATTTGCAGATCCAATGGATATGCAATCTACAGTCTTAGGTACAACTGGACCTGTTTCATTATTCCAACTTTTACCAAGCAACCCCAGATAAATTGGGCGCACGACTTTGCGCTTGGCTAACACCGTTGGACTGAGGTGCGAAATGAACGATGCTTCACATTCTCCCCCTCTATCACTACGAATTTCTCAATCCGTAGGCTTAGTTGATTTTCAACTTCTGCTTTGTAGCGCTTATCCGCTTCTACAACTTCATCTTTGCTTTTCAACAAACAAAGGATTCCATACGTTGTACCATCATTAATGAAGATCACAACGTACTAGTCTCCCCCCTCTATTTTGTATAAACTTCAATTCACCCAAGTAGGTGTGACTAAGTTCTAGAGAGCTGCGCTTCTTTCGCTATTCCCTTAACGAAATTTGGAAAGGTGATTTTGCCTCTTCATCTACCTCACATTCATTTTGCGGGTTTATGTCGACAGAAGGCAACAATCTCAACATCGTTAGCTTTTGAATGACTTGCTATTTAACGTGTCTTAATCTATGATGGAATAGATGCACGGATTACAAATATATCATTCATTTGGCTACAGACATCCTGTACCATTCTTAGTTATTACGGACCTGTTGGAGTAGTTTCAAACCAGCTTGACCAACAGCGTCCCTTAAACCAAGTTAGGAACATGTATCACCTCTTTTTAGAGTGATCCCATTCCTTGAAGTTCTATTGAGGACAACCTCTCCAGCCCCTTTGATTTTAGAGGTGGCGTTGCTTCACATGAACAACCTCTTGCCCGTGGTTAGGGCGTAACCGGATCATATATGATCTAGATACTCTGGCCCACTCCAGTTGCTTTGGCAGACTGAGTGTCCAATTTCTTTTTCACCTTTCTTTAGGCCTTCAGATCATTTAAGACCTGGAAACTCTGGCCCACCTTACTAGGTGTCCATTACTTTTCCTATGAAATGAATTCTGGCCCCACTTCAGTCGCCCGGAGGCTTTGTATGACTGAGTGTCCAATATCATCATATCCAAGGAATTTTGGTCCACTCCACGCCTCTGAGGCTTTTATGACTGAGTGTCCAATATCATCCTATGAAGGATCTTCTGCCAAGTATGACAGGTTTAACGTCTTTAGCTTTTAGACTCCTTCCGTTAAGATTGGTGCCCAGATAATTCTTGGCGCTTACTTAAAAGTGGTAATAGTTTTCGCGCAGTTAGTGGATCTTTCTCCATCGTATGTGAGAGCATACTTTACACACTTTAACAATTACACTTAAAAGAACGGATCTTTTTAAGTCGTTTACAATCCAATCTTTAAACGGGAAAGAAGATAAGATTAAACTTCTGATTTTAAAGCGTAAGGAATATAAATTATTTTCATATTCCTCCTTACTTTAATCCATTTTTAATCAGATATTATTTAATCTTTATTCTTGACAAGTAAGAAAAACTACTTATCCCAATTTCGACTCGCTCACTCAACCACTTCATCAAACTGAGTGTCCAGTTCCTTCTTACCATCATTCGGATCTTTTGTCTGGGATAGATACAGGCCTTCTGCTGCAAGATAGAAGTACATCTTCAGTCTTCTCCTCTTGTCCCAGTTGACATCCTCAGGCTCTCGAGAGCGCTTGTTCCCACCAGTCTTGGTAGCGGTGACACCATGAACACGTTCATCATCATCACTCTCTTCTACCAGAAAACCATTGCCATATCCAGATTTGGTCATACAACTTTTGACCGACATCTTTCGAACACTAATAGTAATACTATTTAATCTTGTCTTAATTTGTTGGAGTTTCTATGGTACTTTATAAAGCAGTACGGGAAGTAATAACTATTACAAATGTTCGAAAGGATAAATAAATGGTCAATCTTCAAAACTGCCGCATGTGTGTTGTGTCTTGAATCTTGATCACCTTGCAAAGCCAATGTTGAGAACTGCCGCAAGTTTGTTGTGTCTTGAATCTTGATAACCTGAAATCAAGAAACAACTAAATCTGGATGGTTACAACGTTGTGTGTTGAGTCGAGGATAGCCCTCTATCCTTAAGACAAGATTGCCCCGTATATATGCTTTTACGTTAGCGGGCAATAGTCTCCCAAGATAAAACAACACTTTTATCTCAACACTACAAAGCCAATAGGTTGAGCCTGGCGAAGAAAACAAATATGACTTGACTTGCTGAAGATATGGAATAGGAAGGAAGAGTTTCTCTCTACTCTTCTCTTTTGTCTCTGTGTATATAGTGTGTCTCTGTAGTGTATATCTTGTGTATATGAGGGGAGTTTACTCACTGTTTTTGTCTGATTTTCAGTCAATGAAAGTGCAATTTTTCGCCATCGCTTTTGGTGGTTTATCACTGCTTTTGTCCGATTTTCAGCCTGCTTTTCGCTGCTTCTTCCGCTTTTCTGCCTGTTTTCCTCTCTGTTTCGCCTATTTCTTGCTACTGTTTTCAGCCAAGTGAAGCTGAATATATAGCAAGAGGAGGGGCTGTCCAACAGCCACAAACAAGGCTGTAATGGCCCTTAAAGGAGGCCATTTAAAACGACCAAGTAATGGCTATTAAGGCCTTGAAGAAATTTGCCCAAATGCCCCAAGTAATGATCGTTAATGGAGAGTTAATCAGCCAAGTAATGGCTGGTTAATGCTCCAAAACGCAGTCCAACGGTAGGCGAAAAAGTCTCCGTAAATTCAGGGACCAAATCAGAATATTGAAACTTGAGGACCAAACTGTACATATGAAAGAATTCTGGTCCAAACTGTATATCTGAAACTTCAGGGATCAAACTGTACATCTGACAGAGTTCTCTGGTCCAAAAAGATAATATCAGAAAGGCCCACAGCCCAAGACCGGACGGGACGGGCGGGCGGCGGCGGCGCGCGTGTGGGCTTAGCTTTGAACCCAAGCACATCTAGGTCTTCCCTCCTTTAAACACATGGGATACCCCTTGGGGATCCAAACCCTTTACCACATTAGAGACTTATATAGAGAGCAATTCTTCCTATTCCCACCGATGTGGTAGATTTGTCCCACACCACATTTCCATGCCTTAAACACCTTACTTCGTGAACCAATATCTCTTTCATTTCTCAACGAAATTAGACGATTCTTGGCCCTACGGTCATCTACTCACTTCGTAGATCATGCATGTGTAAGGAGACCAGGTCTCCAACATACGGAACACTAGTGTTTAATTCATCAAAGATGGGTGGACGCATCTCCCCGCAAAGGCTAATTTCCAACAAAATATTGGACGTACCTCCACAATTACAGGCTTTTTTAACTTTTCAATTTATTTTCTTCATTTTACTTCTTTCATGAGCCTGAGCCAACTTTGGCTCTTCCAGTCTTCTTTTTTCCCTGGTAGTTGATATTCTTTTAGAGAATTCAGGAATTTCAATTGTTACTATTTCACCAACGATCCTCACTAATTTTCTTTTCTTAGTAGATTTTGGTTGAGATGTCTCAGTCAGCCTCCTTTTTGGTTTTCTCTTAGGGTAGACAAAAATTTGAGGCACATCATCATCACTTTCAACAGTTCGAAAAATTCCTCTTGTGCAGCACTTTCATTTTTCAGTTTTTCTTCATCACTAGCATCAAACTCCGACTTAGGCCCTTTCAACATGAAGCTCAGGAACTGGACTATAAGCAATTTCCTTGACATCATGTCTAACCCATTTGTCACATTAATATTTGACTCACCAGCATCCCCAACAGTTGAGGGAACAATAGTAGAATTAGGTTCTCCTATTGGGACCTCTCTTGTCTCAATAAGATGCACTTTTTGTACATCACTCATCCCACCATTTCTTGTTTTTCATGTTCTTTCTCCTTTTCTTTTTCAACTTCTCCATCAGTAACATCAGTTGTGTCATACTGGGTCAACTACCTCTTCTCTTTCAATCTCCTTTTCTATCTCAACAATGTGTCCAGAAACATCTATTACTATGTCAATGGCTTTTTCAACTACAACTTCCTTTTCTCCCTCGATAGTTATGCTCTCAACTCTCCCGCTGTTGAAGGACGTTATTTAACAAGATATACTACTATTTCAAATAATGTATAGAAGTGAATATTCAGTTACTGAAATAATTTTTGAGTTTGAATGAACACTCATATGAAATTTTTAGGAGCTATTTCATATCGTAGAGTCTATCTCTTTATTTCTCGATGCTTTTCATAGCCCATATTTGTAAACAAAAGAATGAACCATAGTATCAGTTGACTTAAAAGAGTTGGCACCGAAAGAACTTCTAGGGGTTAAACTAAAAGAAAAATTGGTTAATTAGACGAGATCAATCTGAAAATTGGATGAATAATCTGTTTATTTGGAATTATTTTACCCTCTGTTCACTGGTAGGTTTTGGATCTATATCCTTTTCCTTTGCTTTCTCTACTTCCCTCACAAAACTCACTGAACTATAGATTTATCAAGAACAATTTATTCTAATGAGATTATGTTATTGGAAGAACTATAGAGTCGACATTAACATTAGGGTTTTCACTCATTACCTCAAGAGTCTCACAATTCTTAGATCGATATCCATGAGCTTTTCCTCCTTTGAAAAATATTTTTAAAAATTGATTTCCCATGATGGTCCGGCTTCTGTGGCTGCTATTTACATAGCTTTTGTAGTTTTCGTTCTTGGGCTTAATTTATTTCATGCATTGTGTATTTTGACCGTTTCATCCGATTATAGCCTAGGATTCCTATGTATAAGAGTTGAAACGAGAACTTTGTCATTTCTTTGTTAAAATTGTTATTGGTAACTCTTGATAGGGGTGTTTTAAGGGATATTGGGGCTTGAGTAGGGGGGCACCATGAAAATGTATCCTGAAAAAGCAATCAAATTTTGGCTGTGATAGCATATTTGTTTGGAAAATAGATATTTTGAGACCATAAAATTTCTGATGAACCACAACTTGAACTCTATGGCATAACAAAGGGTTTTGAATTTCTTTTTTCCTTGGTTTTCAGCTAGTCTTAGATCTATTAGAAGATGATTCAACTATGATGAGATTTAAGTTGGTCACACATTTTGCTAATTGACCTTGCACTTTTTAAGCATCAAATTTTGGTTTATATCTAATAGTTTTTGTGGCTTTAAAAAGTTTATACGTACTGATTGCCAAAAGCTAGTAAATGAACATAAGCTAGCTACAAATAAGCGCATGAGAAGTAAAAGTAGATGGAAATGACTTCATGATCAAGATCATTATAGTTATACATATAATTCGAATTATTCTTAGACGTTTTAGGTATAAAAAAGTAACTAATACACGGATCATGAGTACATATGTAGTACAAGGGTTGTTTAAATTCATTATTTAGGTTTCGGGCCTTTGTGATATAACCAAAGCCAAAACACACACATATAGTTTCACCTTAAACCAAAAAGTTTTGGGGATTTAGTCATCCAAACTCTTCAAATTCCACATATCATTATTCTTGTTGTGCTCATCATAGTAACTAGGGCTCCTATCGGAATCGTGCTCTAATCCCCTAGACATATGAGTGTGGGAAGATTGCTGCATCCCGTCCCCGTAGCCACCATTCATGTGGGAAGAATGATGCATTCTGCTCCCATAGCCACCGCTCATATGGGAATTAGAATGCTGCATTCCGCTCTCATAGCCACCGCTCATATGGGAATTGGAAGGCTGCATTCTGCTCCCATAACCACCGGTCATGTGGGAAGATTGTTGCATTCCGCTTCCATAGCCACCGTTCATGTGGGAAGATTGTTTCATTCCACTCCCACACCACCCATATCCACCATTCGTGTGGGAAGAGTGTTGCATTCCGCTCCCATAGCCACCATTCGCGTGGGAAGAGTGCTGCATTCCACTTCCATAGCCGTCTTTAGCGTGGAACAAGCTGCTATTGTTGCTGGAAATATTTGAAGAATCATGAGACATATGATCATACTGGCCATGGCTGTCGTAGTGACCATTTCCAGTTTGGTCATGGCTCATTATCATATGATGATGTTGGGTCGGCTGAGGAGTGGTTACAGAGGGATAACCATAAGGCCTCGTCATTTGCATGCTTGAGCCATTGTTGCTGTAATAATTTTCCTCCGAGGAATAGTAGTCGTTATCATTATAGTAGCTCTGCTGCTGCTTCAAGCCATGTGAAGGGTACATATCAGTTTGGAGACCCATTTTTGATGATCTGAAGGAAGTTTTAGCTAACTACTGATGATTTGAGGGTTGCTTATGAAAATGTCGTTCGAGTTCGTCAGATTTATAAGGCTATTATGCCAAGACTGGATCGAGGATTCCAATCAGATAAAAAAAGCATCACATTCTCAAATGGCGCACATTTCACGGTAGTTATCTCTAACACATGTGAATTCAAAGATGCTCCCATCTTTATTCCCAAATACCAACTTGCATATGGAATCCGATTTGCAATTTCGATCACTCATTAAGAGCCCAATAGACGTAATATGTTGAGTAGTTTCTTTCATTTAGTTTTACCTTGACGAGGGAACAAGGATATTGCTAAAGGAGGACTTATTCAATACGAAGTGTTATGGAATCCCATATCTTGATAAGTGAGAATTTCATGAAAATATCATACATTGCCTCTATTTTAATTTATTTGTTTTACTTTCCTTTTTAGTTTGTTTACAAAAGAATGACACTTTCTATATTTGGTAATTCATTACACCTAACATCCTACATTATATATGCACAAGATTCGAAGAATATTTTGGTACATTTCACATCTTTATTTTAAGTTCGCAAGATTTAAAAATCTTCTTTATTTTCTTAAACTTCATGTTGAGTTAAACTAAGGCAAATAAAATTGAAACGAATGGAGTACTTAATTGTTTTTTAGCAGCATTAGATGCATTGATCCAACCACATCGAGAGGTGTGATGAGATGATTGTGCTACATCTGAAGGTAAAAAGGGGGGGGGGGGGGGGGAGGAGAGTGAGTTGTATCTTTTTCGTTTTTCTGGTCGACTAACTATGTCTAGTAGTCAACTGTTAAGATATGCTACAATTATGAACTAAAGTAATGCAGAAAGTGAAGTGACACCAGATGTTTTATACTGGTTGGGATTCAATGTGAATTTACTTCATGTCACGCCCTGAACCATGACCTAGGCGGACCGACACTCAGCAGCTTAACTTGATCGAGCGAACCACATGCAAAACTTATACATATAACTTAAGACGAAAAGAATAGCCATGAGATAGATTAAATGCTGAAAATCTTTTAAAAGGGTTCATTCATAAGTAAACTCTTTTAGTTTCAAAACATAAGACAATAAGCCGAAATAAGGCTAATGATGTCATCTCATATTTTACATACTAGTCTAGTCCATAAAGCCTCTATAACATGACATGAATAAAATATTTACTGCATATCCAAAAGTATCTAGACATACTAAATATGAAAAAATAACACCCCGATCAACAAAAGGGTTCACTAAAAGCTGATACATGAGATCCTAATGTGGAATACTGTCCTGCTGAATATCCGTATCTGCATTGTGAAATGCAGTGCCATAAAAAAAATAGACGTAAGTACTGTAGAACAATATTCATATTTAAAACAAGCTGAATGAAATAAATGTAAGGGGTGCACAAGGAAATGGGTAGCCAAAAAAAAACGTAAGCCATGAAAGAACACTGAAATTGAAAAATGAAAATAACTGAACATGAATATCATAATCATAAGTAAATCACTTTGTGGGAGATTCTAAAATAACCGATATATAATTCACCATGTGAGCACATGAAATCTGATATGTGCTCAATCAACTAAGTCATATCATATCTTGCCGGGGTATGAGAGATACATGACATGATTTAATTCATAAATAAATCTTTAATGGGATACATGAATGAATCGCCTGAACCTATAAAATGATCCTTATCCTACATCAGCATACGTAGTTTTAGGTGTGTGTCTCATGGATTATACCCTCTTGGTAATCAATACTACTCCCAAAACGTTAAGTGATGAGGATCGCATATATGCGCAGATTTCATATCATAGTTCATGTAAATCATAGCATAGTTTCATGAGACATGGAATCATCATATTTGTAACATCCCGTAATTTCGAGCAATAGTTTGAGCATTTAGACGTATGCAAGTAAGACCCGAGTCTTGAGGAATTTATGTCATATTCAAAAATGTAAATAAAGAGCTTAGTATATAAAAGGACAAAACTCTGAAATAATTTAGGATATAACAAATGTTACGACGTTGATTAATAATAATTTTATGTATGGCAAAAAGGTTATGGATTAGTGTTAATGATGGGGAGACACATGTTATATAACCATCGATCATGTGGCAGTAGCTACCCGTAAGGGCAAAATGATATTATGTGATGGGTCAAGGCTTTTCTAAGGGGGAGGTTGACACGTGAAGCCCTCTTGTTCACATATAGAAGTGATTCACAGAAGCAAAATAAGCTAGGTGTCTTAGCAACATTAAGGATAGAATAGAACGTTTGCAGCAACATCACTCATTTAGAATATATATATATAGGTACAACACTTCACTAATCTTAGACAACAAATGTTAGCAAACGTGATAAGTAGGAGACAACACTTCCAATTTCATTGTTTCCTTGATTTCTTGACAACGTAACCATAAACTAAGAAAAGGAGGTTGCTTTTCTTTGCCCACAAACGTTTTGTTGCTATTTCAAGAATGAAAGAAATAATCCCCTTGATTATTTTCATTAATTGAAAGACTATATATACAAGTTACATATTACCATAATAGGAGAATCCTATTCCTATTCTATTTCTAAAACCTTATTCTACCATAATTCTACCTATACAATTATGGTAAGTGTATAACACTAATTAAGGTAACCTTTACACTATAATATACTCCAAATATATATACTATATATACAATATTGTCTTGCATGTAATCTGGCTGAGAATTGCTTTGTTTAACACACCCCCGCAGTCATAGCGGGCAGTTTTCGAACGCTGAGACTGTCCCTAAAATCTTCAAAGAGAACCGCTGGTAGACCCTTTGTAAAGATGTCTGCAATTTGATAACGAGACGGGACATGGCATACGCGAACTTGACCTTTTGCAACCTTTTCACGAACAAAGTGAATGTCTATTTCGATATGCTTGGTGCGCTGGTGTTGAACTGGGTCACCTGAAAGGTAGATGGCACTAATGTTATCACAATATACCAAGGTTGCCTTCTGAATGGGACAATGAAGCTCCAAAAGCAAATTACGTAGCCAACATGACTCGGAGACCATATTCGCTACCCCTCGATATTCTGCCTCTGCACCAGAGCGTGACAGAGTTGCTTGATGTTTTGCCGACCATGAGACCAAGTTGTTGCCAAGGAACATACAGTAGGCAGAAGTCGACCGTCTGGTGTCGGGACAACCACCCCAATCAGCATCCGTGTAAGAGACAAGTGTGGATGTAGATGACGGATACAAGTGCAACCCATAGTCCAGTGTCCCCTGGATATACCGAATGATGCGTTTTATTGCATTCATGTGCTCAACTCTGGGGTCATGCATGAATAAACACACCTGCTGAACCGCATACGTAATATCCGGTCCGGTAAAGGTAAGATACTGGAGAGCCCTGTAAGATCGCGATCTGGGTCGGGTCCTCGTATGGTGCACCTGCTGCGGCACTTAGCTTTGGGTTTGCATCAACTGGCGTGAAAGTGGACTTACAGGATGACATCCCAGCCCTCTCGATGATCTCAGCAGCATACTTCCTTTAAGACAGAAACAACCCTCCTGAATGACGTTTGACAGCAATTCCCAAAAAATAACTCAAGGGCCCCAAGTCTTTCATAGCAAATTCAGAACTGAGCATGGCCATGATAGACTGGCGCAAAGAATCGGAGGAGGCAGTCAAGATGATATCATCCACATACAACAGAATGTAGGCCAAGGATAAACCACGGCGGTAGATGAACAAGGAAATGTCTGACCGGCTATGAGTGAACCCAATAGTTGAAACAAAGTCAGCAAACCTCGTGTACCAGGCCCTCGGAGACTGCTTAAGCCCATATAAGGACTTCTTCAACAAACATACATGATGGGGACGGTTTGGATCCCTGAAACCCAAAGGCTGATGCATATAGACTGTTTCCTTGAGATCACCGTGTAGGAAAGCATTCTTGACATCCAACTGATGAATTGACCAAGTCTTTGACAGAGCCAAGCTAAGCACAGTGCGAATGGTAGCCGGTTTGACCACCGGACTAAACGTCTCACCACAATCAATTCCAACCTGCTGAGTCTTACCATCACCAACAAGTCGTGCCTTATGTCGAGCAAATGACCCATCTGAATTCTCCTTATGAGCAAAAATCCACATAGACCTGATAACATTAATACCATATGGACGGGGCACCAACTCCCACGTCTTATTATCAATAAGAGCATTATATTCATCAGTCATAGCAATTTTCCAATTAGGGTCATTTAATGCTGACACAGGATTGCGGGGCAAGGGGGATTTAGAGACATCAGAATGTAAATTAAAATGTCTTTTAGGTGTAAAAATACCCCGCTGACTACGAGTGACCGGTCTATGACTCGAGGAAGAAGTAAGGGAATTTTGGGAATTTTCTGGGCTCGGGATGGACTGGCCAGCAGGCAAAGGGCTCTTGGCCCAAATCGGTAAAGCTGGAATCGACCGGACGATTCGAGGTGGGCTGATGCAGCCCAATAGCTGGAACTGTTCGGTGGCTATAAGCTTTGGCGTGGCGATCTTTGTGGGTCCAGTAGGCGATGGGCTCTTTGGAGGATTTTGGGTACGGGAGATGTCCGAAAAATTCCGAATAATATACGGGGATATTTGGTCATCCAAAAAATTATATGACTTAGGTTCGGGAGTATGAACTTTCGTAAATGGGAATTGAGTTTCATAAAAAATGATATGGCGATTGATTATGATTTTCTTGGAGGAT
Organism: Anisodus acutangulus; assembly: GCA_029783415.1. Taxonomy (NCBI): domain Eukaryota; kingdom Viridiplantae; phylum Streptophyta; class Magnoliopsida; order Solanales; family Solanaceae; genus Anisodus; species Anisodus acutangulus. The sequence goes on from CM056492.1 coordinate 49,221,693, forward strand.
AAATCAAAACACTTATAACCACGATAATTTGATGGATAACCCAAAAACACACACGGGGTAGACCGAGCCTGAAGGTTTTTAATTGTGGTGGATGGGAATAACGGATAACACAAGCACCCAAAAATTCGAAGATGAGAATAAGAAGGGTTCTTATTATATAGGATTTTGAGGGAGGAAGAATATGTCAGACCTTTTGAGGGAATTATGTTAAGAAGATATGTGGCCATTTGTAGAGCATGATGCCAAAAATATGGAGGTATGGAGAAATGAATTAAGAGAGTTCGGATAATGTTATTGATGGAACGAATTTTGCGTTCGGCCTTCCCATTTTGTGAAGATGTATGAGGACATGAAAACCGAAAATTGATCCCATTTTTAGCACAGAAATCCCGAAAACTCCCTATTGTCATACTCTTTCCCATTATCACATTGAATATTTTTTATTTCTCTTTCGAATTGAGTACGAATGAATGCTCTAAATTGGATGAAGACGGAAAACACTTGTGATTTATTCGCAATTGGAAACGTCCACAAAAATCTAGAATAATCATCTAAAAAGAGAACATAATATCTATGACCCAATGAACTGAGAACAGGAGACGTCCATAAGTCACTATGAATAATATCAAATGGCATCGAAGTATGAGAATTGGAGTCTACAAATGGCAGCTTAACAATTTTCCCTAATGAACAAGACTGACAAAGTGGAGTACGACTCGTACCCTTACAGGAAATAAAGCTATTTTTATCTAAAACTGATAAAATAGAAGATCCCGGATGACCCAGACGAGCATGCCACATGGAAGGAGAGATGGCTGCAAAGGCTGATGGCATGGTTTGACTCGATGAACTGAAACCAGGCATGATAGGATATAGATCCCCCCTACTATCACACCTCATGAGAAGACTCCCCGTCTTGAAAAATCCTTCACAGAGAAACCGAAAGGATCAAATTCAACAGAAACAGAATTGTCATTTGTGAATTTTCGGACAGACACTAAATTTTTAATCAATTTAGGAGCATGTAAAGTATTTTTCAAGAGGAGTGGTGGTTTGGGTGGAGACAACATTTTCTGACCATAACCCTGAATTGGAATAGAGTTGCCATTACCAACAATTATACCCCGAGGGGTGCTCAAATTGGAATAAGAGAAGAGAGTACCTAATTCGGAAGTCATGTGAGTAGTAGCCCCGGTGTCCATGTACCAATTTGGGTCCGGTTGAGTCAACCCCAACGTGTGCATCGCGGCCTCGATATCAGTCTGAGTGGGGCCTGCTGCATGATGGGCTTGCGGAGGACGGGGCCCAAGGACTCCATTCCGTGATCTTTCTTTGGCGTAGGTCTTCTGATGGGCCATCGCCGATGGGCGCCACTGGGCGTTGGGCCTGGTGTTGGCGACTGCGGCGGCCGAAAGCTATGTGGATGGTAGGGGTTCCACTGTCACTGGCCCCACTGCTAGGCCCATGGCGGTGGTGGGCCACTGTACCTTGGGTGGGACCCACCGCCTGTTTGTTGACCACCGAAACCGCCACCTGTACCGCCGCGTTTGCCCCCGCGATTTTTATTATTATTTTTGCGATTATTCTTGCCGCCACCATTATTATGGTTTTGGCCCGAATTATTCACAAAACCTGAAGAACTAGGGGAGGACGCCACCATGACAACTGGGCTTGCTCCGGTAGCCGCCTTTTTAGCCAAACTTGCTTCTTCCAACGTAAGCATGAAGCGGGCTTGATGAAAGTCTGGAAGAGGGTTGCTTTGGCGAAGGAGAGTTCCAACACCATTATAGGCCTCCGAAAGATCGGCAACCAACTGTAGAACTAGACGATTATTTGTTACTGGGGCGCCAACATTACGGAGTTGATCCGGCAACTCCTTTAGTTTCTTGCAATATGCAGAAACGTTTGGAAATTCGTCCATTTGAACGAGAGAGAATTCCTGCTCGAGTGTGACGACACGTGAATGTTGGTTGTCTTGGAATATGTCACGCAATCTATTCCATGCAGCCATAGCCGTGGTATCCGGCTCCATAATCGTCTGTAGAAGATCCAGCGAAATAGTGGCGTATATCCACCGAAGAACGGTAGCATCAAGTGTAATCCATAACTCAGGATCCTCCGCAGAAAGGGGTCTAGCGGGTGGAATGATGTGATGAAGAACTTGATAAGATATAGCGTGAATTTTAAACAACTCTGCCCACGTTGCATATTGAACGTTTTCTATCTCAAGAACAATAGGGATACTTAGCTTGATATTGGAAACCTTGAGGGCAGGGTAAAAATTGTTCTTAGACATATTGTAAGAACAAAGAAGGAGGGGAAATTTAAGAGTGGTTTTTGAGAGCGGAAGACGAGATTTTTTGGAGAGAAAACCCGAGGGAGGGGGGGGGGGGTCTCGGCCAAAGGAGGCAAAAGTTTGAGAGAAGAAAACTTTTGTTTAGACCTAGTCTCTTGATACCGTGAAAGAAATAATCCCTTGATTATTTTCATTAATTGAAAGGCTATATATACAAGTTACATATTACCATAATAGGAGAATCCTATTCCTATTCTATTTCTAAAACCTTATTCTACCATAATTCTACCTATACAATTATGGTAAGTGTATAACACTAATTAAGGTAACCTTTACACTACAATATACTCCAAATATATATACCATATATATAATATTGTCTTGCATGTAATCTGGCCGAGAATTGCTTTGTTTAACAAAGAAGATTAGTTCTTTTCCAAAATATTTAGAGGGAGCAGTGGGTGTTCTTGGTACGTTGAAGTAAATGTATGTTAAGACAAATTATTTTTTTCTTTTGACATATTTTATGTACGAAACGTAACCGTAATATTGTTCCATAAAATTATTCTACTCTTAGTAGTTAAGAATTTTATGTTATTGATTCCTATGTTAAAAGCATGCCTAAATATATTTCTAAATCCGTATTTGAGATATATGGGGAAGATGTTAATATTCCCAATGTTAGCCGAAGGTACAAGGATATTATGTCATCCGATAAGTTTAGAATGTTTCATTGTCATTCATGTATTATATACATATAATATATTGGATCGGGTTGCACGTTCCGCAACAGACATACATACATATATACATATAATATATTGGATAGGGTTGCACATTCCGCAACATACATATACACACATAATATATTGGATCGGGTTGCACGTTCCGCAACACACATATATACATATAATATATTGGATCGGGTTGCACGTTCCGCAACACACATATATACATATAATATATTGGATCGGGTTGCACGTTCCGCAACATACATACATATATATATATATATATAATATTAGATCGGGTTGCACGTTCCGCAACATACATATATATATATATATATATATATATGCATACTGCATTCGCATTGTGCATGACATGTTAGGCATATTAGGGCCCTCATGTCACGACCCAAACTGTAGGGCCGCGACGGGCACCCGGATCCCACCCGTGGGGTACCACCATTCTTATCATGAACATCTAATCATAATTAATTACGGACTAAGCCGAAAGAAAATTATGAACAACTAGGTAACCAACTTATATATACATGTACCAAGGCCGACAAGGCCATACAAGACTACTACGCACAAGACACCTGTCAACAAGTCTCTAAGAGTAGCAACATCAAAGGTCGGGACAAGGCCCCGCCATACCCATATAGACATGCAAAATTGTATTATACCAAAATCAGACCGACACCCCGGAAAGAGAGGAGTGCTTCCAAAATTCGCTGAAACTGCAATCTATTCATGTGGGCAGTCGCTTACCTATGCGAACCCGCGAGCATGAAACGCAGCGTCCCCCGACAAAAGGGACGTCAGTACGACTGATGTACTGAGTATATCAAGCATAAATAATAGCATAACAGGAATATACTGATAACTGAAACATAAACAACTGACCAACAGGAACTGCCTCTGAAGGCCCTAATACACCTGCCTACATGTTATGTACAATGCAATATCCATATTTATTGGTCTCATCGGGCAGTTTCCTTACCATGACAACCTCTGTGGGCATCATACCATGTAATGGTTAATTAACATATGCATAATGCAAGTGCGGTATATATATGTATATATATATATATACATATATATATATATATATATATATGTATATATATATATGTATATATATATATGTGTATATATATATGTATATATATATATGTATATATATATATGTGTATATATATATATATATATATATATATATATATATGTATATATATATATATATATATATATATATATATGTCAGTGTTGTGGATCTTGCAACCCGTCTCAATATATGTTAGTGTTGCGGATCGTGCAACCCGATCCCAATAAGCCATGCAGGCATCATATCACATCATCACATCATATTGGCCTCTTCGAGTTCTTTTGTGGTAGTCTGTACCAGCTGCAGGTGGTGTGCGTATATAACACCTTTTCCTTTCCCCATATCCCCTACATATATAATATTTACCATATAGTAGTGTGCATAGCACCAATGGTCCAGGGTAATATATGAATGCAATGCAAGTGAAAATGCACAAATGATAATAAAATACCCCGAGTGTTATAATATTCTTGCACCTTTGGCTAACACTGTAAATATCAACACATCTTCCGTATGCCTCAATTAGGACTTAGAAATATATTTAGACATGCTTTCAGCATATGAATCAATAACATGAATATTCTTAACTACTAGGAGTAGAATAAATTATGGAGCAATATCACAGTTATATTTTGTTACATAGAACATGCTAAAAGGAAGAAATAATTTGCCTTAACATACCTTCGTTTCGCTAACATGGAAGGAAATATTGTTACTGCACTTGTACGTTTTCCAAACCCAACAACTGAAATGATTCTCCACTGCATTCGAATGGAAATTGGGGTTGCCTCAATATCACGTTACTGCTTAATGGTTTTTCCTAATGAATTCTATAAGGAGAAGTCTACTAAATGAAAGGTTTAGCAAGGAAAAGAATTTGTTGAAAGTCTTTGGGGCCTAAAGGATTAAATTCCCCTCATAATTGTGCTCTCCACTCAGCCAAAACTTGGCGGTGGCATTCCCTTATCTCACGACACCTTGCACAACAATTAAGTGACCTATCTCCGCATAAGTTATCAACCACACACATAATTAATTCTGTGATCCCAATTCACTTAAATCTTAATAACTTATAGGACCTTCATATATTCAATGTCATAATTTGTGATATGACACTAGCCCATAACCTCTTTATGCACGTGCCAAATTTATTTTCGGCTTCCGTCCAAAATTATTTCGGGGTTACATCCTTTTTACATACAAATATCTTTATTAGCATGCATAAATATAACATAAATTTTTCCCAATGCTCGGACCTATTTACACATGCCTCGCAATTTTATAAACGCTCAGCGATTTAAATCGTAACTCAAAAGTACGGGATGTTACATCTTTCCCCCCTTAGAAACATTCATCCTCGAATGTTGGGGTAACACATCTAATCTCCGTTACGTAGCCCGAATACATAATCATTAAATATCATGACAGGAATTTGGAATTTACCTTAGGCTTCTCTTGAAATCTCGACATTAGTCTGGAATAGGTGTGGATATTTGCGCGTCATTTCCTCTTTAGCTTCCCATGTCATCTCTTCCACGTTCCTATTTCGCCACAGAACTTTTACAGAAGCTACTTCCTTAGTCCTCAGCTTGCGGACTTGTCGATCTAGGACAGCAACAAGAATTTCTTCATATGACAGATCCTTTGTAATCTGCACATCCTCAATTGGTACAATCCGAGAAGGATCTCCAACACAGGGTCTCAACATGGAAATATGGAAGACTTGATGAACACATTCCAACTCCGAAGGTAAGTCCAACTCATATGCTACCTGGACAATTCGTCGAATTATGCGGTATGGCCCAATATACCTTGGACTAAGCTTTCCTTTCTTCTCGAATCTCATTACACCCTTCATTGGCGAAACCTTCAAAAATACCCAGTTGTCTACCTGAAACTCTAAGTCTCACCGTCGCACATCTGCGTATGACTTCTGACGACTCTGAGCTGTTAACAACTGTTCCTTGATAAGCTTTACCTTTTATATGGCTTGGTGTACCAAGTCAGGTCCAAATAACTCTGATTCGCCTACCTCAAACCATCCAATAGGAGATCTACATCTTCGTCCGTACAAGGCCTCATATGGAGCCATTTTAATACTGGCGTGATAGTTGTTATTGTATGCGAACTTAATAAGGGGTAAGTGATCATCCCAACTTCCCTTAAAGTCTAATACACAAACTCGTAACATATCCTCGAGCGTTTGAATCCTTCGCTCAACTTGACCGTCTGTCTGAGGATGGAAAGCCGTACTCAAATTAACTCGGGTGCCTAACCCTTTCTGAAATGATTTCCAAAAGTTAGCTGTAAACTGAGCACTTCTGTCAGATATAATAGAAATAGGCACACCATGAAGTCGAACAATCTCCTTAATATATAACTTCGCGTAATCTTCGACGGTGTAGGTAGTTTTCACTAGCAATAAATGTACTGATTTGGTTAGTCTATCAATAATTACCCAAATAGAATCAAATTTCTGATAGGAATGAGGTAATCCCATAACGAAGTCCATATTAATCATTTCCCATTTCCATATTGGAATCTCGATATTTTGAGTCAAGCCATCAGGCTTTTGGTGTTCTATTTTTACCTGCTGACAATTGGGACACTGAGCTACAAACTCTGCCATGCGCTTATTCATATCATTCCACCAATAAATACTCTTGAGATCATGATACATTTTGTTGATCATGCATGAATAAAGTACAGTGAACCATGAATCTCTGTCATAATTCTATCCCACAGTCCTGCTACATTTGGAACACATAGACGACCCTGGTGCCTAAGAGTTCCCTGTTCGTCAATTTCAAAGGTCATGGTCTTCTTCTGTTGAATGCTCTCTCTTATCTTCTCCAAATTAGGGTCTTCCCATTGAGTTCCTTAATTTCTGATATAAGGGATGATTTTGACACATCCTGGACCAAAAACCCACCATCCTCCGAATCCACTAGTCGGACTCCCAAACTAGCTAACTGATGAAGCTCCATTACAAATTCCTTCCTTTTGACTTGCACTGGCATCAAACTGACTATTGACTTATGGCTGAGCGCGTCTGCTACAACATTGGCTTTGCCAGGGTGATATAAGATGTCCATATCATAATCTTTCAATAATTCAAGCCATTTTCTTTGCTTCAAATTCAGCTATTTTTGTTTGAATATGTATTGTAGACTCTTGTGATCCGTAAAAATGTCCACATGAACACCATATAAATAGTGCCGCCAAATCTTCAGTGCATAGATTATAGCGGCCAACTCCAAATCATGTGTCGGATAGTTCTTCTCATGTTTCCTCAATTGCCTTGAAGCATAGGCAATCACTTTACCATGCTGCATTAGAACACATCCTAAACCTGCTCCTGAGGCATCACAATACACAACATAACCTTTTGGACCCTCTGGGAGATTGAGGACTGGTGCCAATGTTAATCTATCATTTAACTCTTGGAAACTCCGCTCACAAGCATCAGACCACTGGAATTTTATAGCCTTTTGTGTTAACTTCGTTAGTGATGCTGATATGGTAGATAATCCTTCTACAAACCTTCTATAATAGCCGGCTAAGCCCAAAAAGCTGTGAACCTCTGTTGGAGTCGTAGGCCTCGGCCTATTCTTCATCGCTTCAATCTTCTGAGTGTCAACTCTTATATCCCATCTGACACTATATGACCAAGAAAAGCCACTGACTTCAGCCAAAACTCACATTTGGATAGTTTTTCATACAACTTATGGTCCCGGAGCGTTTGTAGTATTATCCGCAAGTGATCCACATGCTCCATTTTTTAGTGAGAGTAAACCAGAATATCATCTATAAATATTATCACAAATACATACAAAAATGGGCGGGACACGCTGCTCATTAGATCCATAAATGTTGCTAGTGTATTTGTAAGTCCAAATGACATTACCAAGAACTCAAAGTGCCCATACCTTGTCCTAAAGACCGTCTTCGAAATATCCTTCTCCTTAACCTTCAGCTGATGGTACCCCGACGTTAGGTCAATTTTTGAGAAATATCTCGCACCTTGTCACTGGTCAAGCAAATCATCAATTCGGGGAAGAGGGTACTTGTTCTTGATAGTAACTTTATTCAACTGCCGATAGTCGATACACATCCGTAATGAGCCATCTTTCTTTCGTACGAACAATACCGGCGTGCCCCAAGGAGATATGCTAGGCCTAATAAAGCCTTTCTCAAGCAAATCCTTTAATTGCTCCTTTAATTCTTTCAATTCAGCTGGAGCCATCATATAAGGAGGAATTGATATCGATTGAGTGTCCGTCAACACATCTATGCCGAACTCAATTTCCCTTTCAGGAGGAAGGCCTGGAAGTTCGTCTGGAAATACATCAAGAAATTCATTGACCACCGGAATTGATTGAGAACTAGGTGGTTCAAGATAGACATCTCTTGCCCGAATAAGATGGTATTATACACTCTTTGGAGATCATCTTTCTTGCCTTAAGGTATGAAATAAACCTACCTTTTGGCGTCGCCGTATTGCCTTTCCATTCAAGGACTGGCTCGCCTAGAAATTAGAATCTAACAATCTTTGTTCGGCAGTCAACATTAGCGTAGCATGACGCTAACCAATCCATGCCCATAATAACATCGAAGTCAATCATTTCTAATTCCACTAAATCGACTAGGGTCTGATGACTACAAGATAATACTGCACAATTTCGATAGACCCATCTAGCGATTACCGATTCACCAACCGGTGTAGATACCACAAATGGATCCCTTATCAACTCAGGATCCATACCAAATTTACAAGCAACGAAATGAGTAATATATGATAAATTTGAGCCTAGATCTAACAACTACACATTATGTGAAAGGACTGATAGCGTAACTGTGATGACATCAAGTGAGGATTCCTGATCTTGCCGCCCCATCAGTGCATAAGTACGGTTCTGGCCCCTTCCTCTGCCTCGCCCAGATAACGCCTACTGACTCTACCCTAACGGGCGTACCGATTGGGATGAAGTTGTTACGGATCCGACCGAATGAGCTCTACCACCTTCACTTTTTGTCGGATAATATCGCCCTATATGATCACGCTCTCCGCAAGAATAGCATACCCTTCCCTCTTGTTAGCACGGCTCTACATGGGTCCCACCACACTGCCCATATTGAGCCAATATTAGCCTCATCTGCATAGAAGTCATTCTATAATAAGATCATGGTGCTCGTGAACTCTGGCCTGGTCCCGTTTTAGTATAACGATTAGCCCTCGATCCTGAAGATGGCAATGATGAGCCGGCTACTGGGTAAGATGGTCGTCTATAAGACTGTGACCTGGGCCCACCTTCGAAGTCCCTCACGCCACTTACAGACCGAGCCCTTTTATGCTGGACCTTATCACACTCTCGATCGATCCGATGTTGCCTCTTGCGATCCTCCAAGTTTTGTGCATAAGCCTGGATGCAAGCAATATCCATATCCGAATTCAAAGAACCCGTAGTACACTCGTTGACCAAGTGTGGCCCTAAGACAGTAACAAACCTGTGTACCCGATCACTCATTTCAGTTATAATTGTAGGAGCATATCGAGCCAAGGAATTAAACTACAAACTATATTCCCGAACGCTCATGCTGCCCTGTTCAAGACGTAGGAACCTGTCCTATTTGGCCCGTCGAAGCTCGACTGGTAGAAAATGCTGTAAGAAAGCCTCTAAAAACTCCCCCCATCCTGTTGGAGCAGTACGAGGTCCCCTAGATTGCTCCCTTGTATCAAAGAAAATGATTTTGAGTGATATATGGACCCTGCGAGTCCTCCATGGGTCATGATTCATAGTACCTGAACGTGTGTGCCTGTGATAAGAAAAAACTCTTGTATTTACTTAGCATTTGCATATCATATCATCTTATTACTTCCTTAATTGGTCAACTTGGATAAATACTTGTTGAATCACACGATCATTCTTGCTTGTCTATTTGAACGAACTCATAGACTTAAAGTCTTCTTATATCTAGGTTTGAACTTGCGATTATTGGTTTTATCATTTATCGGACTAATAGAGGTCAAGCATGAAAGTGGTATTCGGAAGACCACCCCTTATCTCCATTTTAACTAGGGTCGGTCGATAATGTTGTGGAGTACATGTTGTTTTCCACACTCACGCTACACTTAGTGCACCCTTTCTTGTGCAGATTTTGTTCCTAGCACGAGTGGATCTCGAAACTTCTCCTGTCATTAATGAGACCATCCGAAGGATTCAGGGTGAGATACTAGCATGATTCGTGACATCGGATTCTTCATCTATCTTCATTCATGTCTTTTCTATTCCTAGATTTTTGTATTCGGGTTATATCCTAGATTTGTATTTATAACTAGCTCATTCTTGTACTAGTGACACCAGGTTTTGGGATTTGTCATACTATTTCCATATTTTCTATATTGTGAGACTTATTTAAGACTTAAAATTGACTTATTCAATTATTCTGCATTGATTCCTTTAATTAATTAGCTTAAATGGGTTGTGGTTGTCTTACTGACTTGGTGGGAGTTAGTCCCATCGCGGCTTAGTAAATTAGATCATGACAAATTAGTATTAGAGCTTTAAGTTCACAGATCTCACAAGTACAAGAACAATGTCTAGTAGAGTCTTGCGGATCGGTATGTTGAGCTCCGTAACTATCCTCGAGAGGCTATAGGACATCTAGGAAAACGTACTTAATCTTGAAGGTTCCTAAGAGTTTCTTTGTTTCACTCTCTTAGATTTGGTGAGGAGACGTTCAGCTGCAGCTGGAGATTAGGAGCCCGCACTTGTCCCGTTCCCGCTGCCAGGACCATTGCTTGAGGATGAGACAGGGAGTAAGCATTCAGAAGACTAACCCTCATCACCATTTTAGTTTAGGTTCGGTTGATGATGATGTTGAATACATGTTGATTTCTCGTACTCACTATACACTTGTTGCACCTCTTTGTGTGCAAAGTTTATTAATTTGTAGAATGCGAGGCTTCACCAATCGGGGGTAAATAGGCCAGTGTCAGAGTTTCATTAATTTTATTAGGTCTGAAACATGCCTTATGACTTAGTCGAGTAGTTGATCCAGATCCCGATGAGCTCGTGCGTGATTTGGACCTTTAGTTGATAAACTAGTTAAGTTTAAAGACTAGAGCTGACCATAGTCAACATCGAGTTAAGATGACCCCAGGTCGTGTTTTGAGTGCACGAGCGGGTTCATATGATAATTTTGGACTTGTCCGCAGATTTTGATAAATTTTGATGAGTTTCTGATAGGTTTGGGTTATGCTGCGCTCTTATTTGATGTTTCAGCATTGCTTATTTGGACAAAAAGGTACCATATTGAGAAAATGATCTCTAAATTTTATTTTGATTGAACCATTAGATCCATATCATGATTATGAAAATATAGCAAAAATAATCTAATTTCGAGGTCGTATAAGGAAGTTGTGGTCGTTTTAGTGCGGACAACTGTTGCTGGTGTTTGGTGAGTTCGCAAATGCGAAGGTTTTGTCGCAATTGCGAGATATTGTCACAAATGCAAGATCTGGTGACAAATGCGGTGGTCGTTAATGTGAAGCCCCTACATATTAATTTCAGACTTCACCCATTTGGTATTTTCATTATATCTTGAGTTCTAGAGTTTTGATTAAAGTGATTTTTGACGAACTCTTCTCGTAATTGAAAGGGGGTAAGTAACCTTAATTTTGGTGTTTTCCCATGATTACTTCCATTCATTGCTTGTCATTTTTATCTGTATTTAAGCTATAGAAATTGGGTTTTTGAGCCCCAATACTAAGAAATGGTAATTCCTTAATTTGTAGGTCGATTCATTGTTGGTTTGGGTTGATTTTATGGAGTTAAAATCTATGAGTTATGGGTAAACCAATTTTTCAATAAGTTCCTATTTTTCCCTTGGGGGCTCACAATTACCATTTTAGATTCGATTTTGAGTTCTGAATTAAAGTATAGTAATATAGATATCATTGAGCTCGTTTAACCTCGTAGTGTACTATTTTGTCTAGATTAAATTCAAATTTGTGATAAAATTATAATTTTGACCTTCGGGCCTTGGGGGTTAGCTTTTTGGACCTGAATTATTATCTTAGCAATATGGGTGAATACATAATTGTATACTTATATAGATTATGGATTTGATAGTTTTGGAGCGTTCGAAGGCATTCCAGAAAGAAAAGGCATTATCTTCAGGTTCGTGGTACGTTGCTCAGCTTTTGAGGTATGTTAGGACTTGACTTCACTTGAGGGACATTTTCAATAATTAAAGGCTAAAAATTGATTAATAAGGGGTTAAGTGTTACACCCCATATTTTTGTGATAATATGTGTCGTCAGTAAAATAACGAAAGTGTTACATCCCGTACTTTCTCACGTTGAAGTTCTTAGAGAGAAAGACCATTCTCAAGCTTATAAGTGTTTAAAACCATGTATAGCTAATGTTGGAAGGTTTTGACGTTAAACGAATCGAAGGAAATAAGTTTTGTCGAAAGTTGGCAAGTTACGAATGTTACAACTCCTACTTTTTGGATAAGACTAGGAGTAATTAACATCCTAAGAAGGTCATGTTATGAGATATTTGAATCTTATGATAGTCATATGTGAAGGTTTGAGGTCAAGCGAGCCGTAAAACAAAAGTCAAAAAAGGTTGTCCCAAGTTACATTCAAAAGTTTGCTGAAATTTTATTCAGATGTAGATGTCACAGTGATTTTCTCTGAATCTAATTGGAGTTATGGGGTGATCCACGAAATTGAAGGTCTATGAGTTTAGTCTCCAACGTATTAAACCGTTCATCAATACGATATTATAGTAGAGAGATATTCACATTTTCGCACAACTGCACAGACTGCTGAGCAGGCAATGAAGGAGCTCGCTGAGTGTGATCCAAAGCGATGGTGTTGCTCACCCTGGGCTTTGCTCAGCTAGCCAAGTAAGGCGGTGGAAGTTTCTAACTTCCTATTTAAGCCGTGCTTCATCCTTTCAGGGTTATTTTCGATAAGTACAGACCCAAGATACTCTCAAATCTCTCTCTAAGAGTTCTCATAGGGTTCCTAAGCAAATCCCAAGGTAGGATACGTAAATCAAGTGCCGGGAGTCTCGTGGTACTAATAGAAGCTTGTTTCCCCCATTGTGGTCAAGTTGTACGTTGCTTCAAAGTGAAGAAAGGTTTCTCTAGTGTTGAAGCTACTATTTGAGGTAAGAACTACCCTCCTTTTCATGGATTAGAGTAGATCTAAGTTGTAGCTAAGTCCTACAGGCTAAAAAATATGAATAAGTGGCTAGAAAATCGCATAAGGTCTAAGGTGTGTTGTGGACTATTTTAAGCTATTTTCGTGATGCATTCATGGATGAGAATCATGGCTAAGTAAGCTTCACATGTTTTGCTTGTTAAATTGTAACTTGAGGAAAGAAGAGGCTGTGACAGCCCAACCTTGGGGGTATGGCTGGCACCCGACGCCTGAACTGCCCGAGCAATACCACCTGTATATCATAGCATGAACTATAAGCGGCTGGGTCGACAAGGTATTAGGATGACAATCACAAAAGAAATATGAATAGAATGACATATAACGATAGACATCTAACCAATATATAACAAGGCCGGCAAGGCCACATTTAATAGAAAGGCCAACAAGGTAATACCAATAACTATACATCAATCACTAGTCTTCAAACCTCTAGGAGTAATACAATATGCCATCAGCTTGGTACATGGCCCCTCCATAGCCAAAATATCTATAAACATATGTAATATAGCCTACCACTCTCTATATGGTAAGTTTGGAGGAAGATGAGTGCGACGACCAACTGACGAACTGGGAAACCTACTGTGGAGGTACGTCTGTCTATCTACGTGCACCTACGGGCATGAAAAGCAGTGCCCCAGTAATAGACGTTAGTACAAAAGAATGTATTGAATATGTAAGGTAGATAAACATAAATAAAGACAAGAACAACAACAAGAGGAAGTAAAGAGACAATTTGCACCACGGGATGCCATTGTGTTCGTATGCAATGCATGTTATCATTAAAACCCATTTACACATGATATAGGCCACACCATGGGACAATATCATCATCATATCGTTCCCGGCCATAATAGGACTCGGTGTTATAGTACCTAACTGCAGTGATGTGCACATATAAGTGTCATACTTGGCCGACTATACATGCATATATATATACACAATGCATGAACGACCTCAAAAGACAAATAAGGACAGCGCGGAGTGACTTAAGGTCGTTAACCCCCGCCTATCCTTATGGAGCTACGTATAGTAATCGTTACAATCCAACAAGAAACTCAGAATTAGTTATTAAACAAGGAATATCATAAGGTGCAGAAAGTACTCCCAACTAGGGACAAAACAAAACATGAAACCACTTTCAAGAGTAAATAACCAGCATGTTATCAATGGCCAAGAGTAGAACTTGCTTGTCATTAGTCATTTGATCATGCCAAAAGGAAGAAAGGGTAAGCCATATATACCTTGTCGCCTTAGCTATATGGATCCCACGAGTCCTCGTATGCTCTACGAATAATTGTCTACAACAAATGAACTATTTTTATCAATGAAGGATTTATAACTCATGAAAAAACTCATTTAGGCGTTTCATCGAACACCTAGCATGCACTAAATCCATATCATCTCCTACATAAAAACTATTATACATAGTAACACAATCAATCCTTCCAATCCTTTTACTTAATATCTATAACACCTTTAATAATCCAACAACTTTATATCATACTCATAACTCCATACAAGCAACCCAACAACACTACAATTGATCCTACAACTTCCATAAGTGTTATCTTGCATTATTTCATCCAATTTACTTATCCAGGACTTAGACATTCTCAAAATAATGAAGAGAATGAAGGATATACCTTCAAATAGCTAGGATAGGCTCTGGAGCAATCACTCCCAAGCTTGAAATAACCCATAACTTAGCAACAACCTTATCCAAGAGACTTTCTTATCATCTTTGATGATTTTAATGAAGTAATTAGTTTGTTTGGCTTTAGAATTACTTGAGAACCATGGAGAATTGTTTGGAGAGAGTTTAGAGGTGCTTAGAGTTAGTTTTGGTAAAAATGATAAAAGAAAGGATCGAGCCAACACTTAAATAGTCCCAAAAAGTCGGCCACCACCTCTGCCCTACGGCAGGTCCTACGACTCGCAGGAACTGCCTGTGTCTCACAGGACATGATTCAGAACCCCTAAAATCTCTGTCATACTATCTCTCGCAGACACCTCTTGTGAGACACAGGTTATGCTCTGTAATTTCCAGATCACCCTGGACAACAATATTTTGTCGAACTTCTGTCAAAACCTACTTTCATTGATTCAATTAGTCTTAAATCTTCCCAAAACTTAATACTTGTGTAAACCTTTATTAGTTACTGGGAAGGACGTTACCATCCGGAGCTTATTTCTGCTAACATGATGGTAATGATGATGCATGAAACACAGAGTGTAATAGAAGTATAGAAACATTCAGATGCTTGTAAAGAGCTAAGTTTGCTGCTCGTTATAGCTTATTCTAGCTTTTCATTAGCTTGACGATAGTATTGTTGTCGCTATTGTAGATTAACGTGTTATATAACTTGTGTACATTGAGTCAATGTGTAGAACGATGAAAGATATGTAATGGCTATCCCCATTATTTCTATGGCATGAATGCACACTTAGAATGGTACTCATACGAATTGTACAAAAGAAGTATTCAATCGGGCTTGTGTCTTGTATTGTTATATCTTTCACATGTTATTGTGTATCCCTTGTTGGGAGTACTATTCATACCTCAAAGGTTATTTCCTCACTATATGAGTATTTATAGATCTTGGAGACATAGTCCATAGTTGATGACATCCCATATCTTAGCTACTCCCTTGTCAGGAAATCCATATTCGGTTCATACTTTTTTAAGAGCGAGAGTAGAGAGTTTATACCTACATCTATATAGTACTACAATTATTTCCAGAGTTACTATATACTGGCCTATTGGCTGGTTAGAGCCCATCCTTATAGCTGGTAAGAGATATCCCAGCCTTTTGACCGGTGAGAGTCATACTGAGCCTTATATGGTCGGATAGAGATATATAGAGAAATACCGACTTTATGACCGGTGAGAGATACGCTATCCCTATATGTGTCCAACTATGTATACTATTATATTATGTAAGAGTTGAGTTAGAGTAGGTACATACATTCCAGAACTTGTTTAATTCTCAGTTGTTTTCATATATCAGTTACACTTACTCAGTTGCCTTACATACAAGTATATTATATTCGTACTGACATCCCTTTTTACCGAGAGCTTTGCATTTCATGTGTGCAAGTTTGGAGAGATAAATAAACATGCCTCCTTAGTAGGCAACATAGAGCTCAGCTTGATTGGTAAGATCTATATCATTTGGATTTTCCAGGTCTAGAGTATTGATATGCTTACAGAGATGATGGGTAGGTCAAGGCCCTGTCCCGACTACAGTATAGTTGTTCTTCTGTAGAGTCTTGTAGATGTGTTCTATGTATGTCTAGTATGTATAATATGGCCTTGTAGGCTCTGATGTATCCCACAAATTATATGGTGGCCTTGATAGGCCATTTATATATGTATGTTCTGGGTTAAATCCTTTTTGTTGATAAGTCAGGTTGTCGACTTATAGAATTCCATCTTATGATGCGATTCGGCCTTGTTGGCCTGAGATAAATTTAGATTTATTAAATGATACAGATGGGTACGCTCGGGAAAGATACCTAATTCTAGCCATGCCCCTCCGATTTGGGGTGTGACATTAAGGGCATAATGGATGGTCTCATACTCGTGATATGACGTGCATTGGTATGAGTACTAGTGTATATATTGGGTTATGATATACTTGTAGATACGGGTCATGACCTGAGAATGCAAAAACATGTGGGCATTAGCTGTTATGTGTTATGTGCTATAATGATTGATTGTGAGAAATCTTCAATAACCTCATCCACTCATGATAAGTATATTTGTGAATAAATAAGAAAACTTTGGCTAATAAGTCTCATATTTGTGAATAAAGTTAGAAACATTGGCTAATAAGTTTGATAACTGATGATTTTATGTGATTTTTTGGCTATAAAGTCTAGTTGTTGTGTTGTTCATACTCTTATTCGATCATTATCCATATGGTTATGAAGGGATCGGATTGCACGCCTGTAACATGTTGCATTATAATGCAAGGTAAGTGAATTTATATAATTCTGAGCATGATTAGGTCTTGGAGGCATGTACCCAATGTGACCTGGGAGGTCTAATGATTCTGGATGGTATATGGTCCTCGCGAGTCCCCTATGTCCCAAAAGTTCTATGCATATATGGAGAATATTACATTGCATTGCATTTCTTTACTTTCCTTATTCAGTTATATGTTTGACCTCATATCTGATTCTTGACTATTTGACTACGTGTTTATCTGATTAAGTGTTAAGTGGATTCTTCTCACACTCTATATTAGTGGTGATTCTGGTTATATTGACTAAATCATTGGTAAGATAAAATGGAGATTTTCTACTTTACACTATCACTATTTATTTTGTTGTCGGTCTATGAGACATACTGAGTACATGTGTTTCCTGTACTCAGTCTATACCTGATGCACTCATTATGGTATAGGTTCAGTTTTAGGTGCACACTGGACTTGCGAAGCGGCTGAGTCTGAGATTGTAATTTTAGGAGATCGTGGTGAGCTGCTTGGCTGATCTGCGACACCTTTATCCTTTTATCTATCTTTATATTATTCATGTCTTTAATTTATATCAGATAGATAGTTAGTGGATTTTAGACGTGTATTGTATCGTAGTTGCTCTTTTACACATGGCACCAATATTTGGTGGTATTTGTATTTCCGCATATTTTCTTTATAAAAGGCTTAGTATTTTGCATATGATTTGCATATCACTTACTTTCTGCTTAACTAACTTAATTAAATTGGTAAATGGTTTGGTAGGCTTACTTATAAATTGGGAATAAATGTCATAACGACTTTTAGATTTTGGGTCGTGACAATTTGGTATCAGAGCTTTAGGTTCAACGGTCTTATGAGTACAAGATTAGTTTCTAGTAAAGTCTTGCAAACTGATACGGAGATGTCTGTACTTATCTTCGAGAGGCTATGAGACACTTAAGAAAATTCCATTCTTTCATTAAGGTCTAAATTTCTTGTTTCATTTTCTCATCGATAGTGAGGACATGTTCTCGAATTCCCACTCGAGTGGTTGATATGGCATCGCGTGGTATGGTATGGATGTGTCATCGTGATAAGAGCACATAGCCAACTTCAGATTATAGTTATTACCTAAAGACTCAGTTGACTGGGGTGTGATTCAGACTCTTTAATTCGGGGATATCTCTAAAAAATGGGAGTGATGACATGAAGGACTGCATAGTCGTCATGTCTTCACTTGTTAGTTGATCGGAAGTCCATGAAGTGCGTTTATGGTATAACAAGCGATGGGAAGGGAGTTGATGATTTGAATTAGTATGGTTAATAGAACAACTGAGTAGAATGTATCATGTCTTTGAGGACTCCACTTGAAAGGGGATTTGACATAGCAAGGATAGTTTACTCGAGGTGTGATTGGAGTAGGAAAACTTCAGCGTCATCCAGATTTATTATGATCTTCTTGTATAACGAGTGTATCAATGACAAGCCGACAATTCAGTAATGGAATAGTGTAGATGTTGATATTTTAAAGTAAGTTTAAGCTTGGGAAAAATTGATTGAATAGACGAGATGATACTAACCGAGGTAAGGATGTGAAGAGAAGTTGAGAAAGGACAAAGTTATGAAAAGTGATCCATAATAATGAGGTTTGAGGTGGTAAGATGCTAAGACTTGTTATGTTATTCATGTGAAGAGTTTTCTTTCTATCAAACGGAGTTGAAAAATTCAAATAGTTCAAGTTTAGTGGCACGACGGGCACAGTGGTAGAGTGTTCATCGCATGGGAGCATAAGGCGTGCTAAGTCTAATATTATATGGGGGTATGAAAAGTTACGTTTAAGCTTCGACATGATATAATTGTGGTGGTGGAGTAAGAACTAGTGCTTTAGGGGTTCCTTGAGAAAAGGGACATTGGCTTAGGGCCAAGTGGGAGAAGTTATCTGAGTGGTTGAACCATTATTAGAATAGACAGTTGTGACCATTCAATAAAGGGCGTGTTTGTAGGTTCACTTGATATTGTGAGGTTGGTGACAAAAGGGATCATTTTTAGCCAAGAGCCTGTTAATTTTGTGAAAAATAATGTAGTTGTGATATGCAAGGATGATGGGTGATACTAGTATGGTATCTTAAAAAGGTTACAGTACCATAAGTGGGATGAATTCATTAAGTTGTCTTGGAATGAGGCTACTATATTTTATGAAGTGGATTATTAAAGAGACATGAGTTGGTCGTAATGTTGGACTGCTCCATAGGTTACTGGGGAATAGTTATTGATTTGTGGGAATGACTCTAGAGATAGACAAGTGTGAAGTTGTAGTACTTAAGAGTTATTTGCGGTTGCACGTAATTTTAGGCATGGGATGTGGGCATTGTATCTGTTGGTTAGGATCGGCAAGTTTCTACAGTTACTAATGATGTGAATCTATTGAGTTGACAAAATGAGAGGGTTAATCACATGATTTGCTAGAGGAAGTTCGGTTCAGTGAAACCAGGAAATAGGTGGTTCTTCATGGGTAAGCATTGCTTAAAGACTCTCGAGCGAGGTGTCAGTCAATAAGTACATTTATAGTGGTAGATCTATGGTAGAGGTTCACAAATTCAAGTTGTGAAGTTCATCTCGAGAATTTATATAAGGATCAGTAATACATGTTAGAACTAAGAGGGGTGAATTCACTATAAGACATTAGGTGTCGATGATTGACTAGTAAACTCATAACCCAAGATGGAAGATGGATTCTTCAATTAAAGGATTTTTGGCAAGGATACTAACTCATATGGAGCTTTATAAGAGCGTTAGTATGATTGTGTGTGCGGTAAATGAGGATTACCTTACTGATTATGGACCAGGGCAGTGATGGTTTGGGATATTACATTGGTAATAATTGACTTGTTAAAGTAACCAGGGTTGGTCTGTACTTTTCATAGAAAGGATTCATGAAGGATTGTACATGTCATACGATTCATTTGGAAGGTTATTCAATTTAAATGTTGTAAGGAAAACTTTCAGATACTTAGGGTTGTGGATTTCTACTATTTTCATATATGGTTAAACTATTCTTCAAGAATTATAACATTTCAATACACCCCTCGATTGGGCTGAGTGGTTCTTAGTTGATAACGGTAGGAGTGATCATGAATGAAATATGAAATTTGAAGAATTACAAAAAAGACATGTTTGATCTCGAATTGGAAGGATTAAGGTACATCTTCAGAAAATGAGAGGGTTTGGATTCGAAGCAACAATATTACTTAAGTCGGGTATGAACTATGGTGGCATTATCTTGTATTTTTCAGATAGGGTGTAATTGTTCAGTATGCTTGAAGAGGAAGGTCTACATAATTCAACTAAGTGTTATGACAAGTGCCATGAGGCTTTGCGATTGGTGATTGAAGGGGTGCAAAATTCGACTGGCTAGCGTGATGAGATTGATGAAAATGTGACCTGTGTTGTACTAAAGTAGATAATTTTATAGCATTCTGAATGTATGGGCTAGAGTTTATTAATGAGAGGAAATCTTGAAATCTCTATAGTTGGAAGTTGAAGTACTATTTTAGGTGAGTTTGTGTCTGTGGTAGTAGATAGTGTCGAAAGCGCTGCTGGCTAGATAGCATGGTTGAGTATTTCAAATATGAATGACTTGGGAGGACCTGTGTATGGAAATGCAAGTGAATTGTAGGAGTTTATACTTTTGGAATTCTATAGGTGTTACACTCAGAAATTTTATGGTTGTGAAGGATGGAGTATGAGGCTGCAGGACTTGCGTCGAAGTGCTAAAAGTGGTGAATGAGTTAAGTGAAAGTATAAGAAGGAGAATTCAATGTTTTTTTAATTATCAGATTTGCGTGACTAGTGTGGATTGAGAACATGAAGATTTAAAGTCATGAGGTATAGTTTCTCAGTACTAAGATGATGAATTGGTGAAATTTAGCTTCTGAGATCGGAACGACAACATGAGGTTGAGTATTCATGAGGAAAGGATCAGAATGAGTCACCCTAGACTTATGGAAGGCTTACTATTCAGTTTGTAAGGATTCATAATAAGTTCGGGTGATTGATGGTGACACTCGGAGAATTTCACATTTTACATTGGGTCAAATTTGTTCATTTAAGAACAGTTGGCCTATGGATATATTACTAGAAAGATTTATGGTTATTCTAGTAACTCATTTTCGAAGATTTAATAGATGGTCCAAGATAGAGGTGTGGCAGGCTTACCGGGCTTATTTGGAGTTTGCAAGGAGATTTGATAATATTTTATTAATGACAACTATTCAGATATTTCTAATGGTTCACACCGATACTGGGGGGATATATTCAGGAGGTTCAAATAGATATGGGAAGTTTTTGGTGGTATTATTCACAATCAGATATCTATCCTACGCGATACATAATTTTTGCCTATAGGATGTAACCCGTTACTCTACATGTTATAAGTATAGCATCTGCATAATAGTAAAGAACAGTAAAGCAAGGACACGACAATTTTTACGTGGAAACCACCCGACTCACAAGGGTAGGAAAAATCATGATCTACACCTCTGTAGGATTTTATCCAAACTCCACTACAAAGTTAGCCTATGAAAATTCAAGTTACAAACTCTATAACCTAGGAACTATAAACTCTAATTCCTATCTTACTAATATCCCTAGACTAGTAAGCACACTCAAAGTTAATCCCAAACTTGAAATTGAGTTTGACTAACAGATTATACTTAACAACATGTTTCTTTGCAATCGAATAAAGGTACAACTCAATGATCAATCATAATACAAGAATCTAGACTCAAGAACTATAAACATAAACTCTGTAACATGGGTTCTTTAATCTTCTTCTTCGTATTAGGTGCACTAATAAAATCAGAACTCTCTCAATTAAGCTTGACAGGGTTTGCTCAATATTCTGATTTTCTCTCTTTGTGAATACGTAAATTTCTTCAAGGCAAGACTTGATATTTATAGCACTATGTCTTCATCAATGCAGTTGAACTAAACCCTATATGATACGACCCATCATGGTAGAATAGAGTTTGAGTTGGTTTTGTATTCGTGCATCTTCACACAGCTTTAGTTTCCTTTTCTTGATAATTATAGCAAGAAATTTTGCAGCCTTGTATGCCAAGTCTTTACCATAAAACTAAAAATCCTACTCGCAGTAGGACTCTGAGCAGGAAAATGTTCTTGGACCTGGTCCTTGCATTTATTCCTGTAAACTATGTCTCGCTATTGTGTCTGATAAGGAACATGTTTGTAGACCTGGTTCATTTGAACTTCTGCTCTGATTCAGATTTACTTCAACTTTGTACTTCATCTCTCCTTTGATAGATTAGGTCCGCAAACCTAGTTTATTAATTTTATGCATTCGCTTTGTCAATCATCAAAATTAACACTTGTCGTTCTTGCTAATGCCAACAAATTTCCCCTTTTGATGATGAGAAACGCATTCCTGTGATTCCAATGTATAACTTTGTTTTAAACATATCAAAGCCAAAAAATAATGCATGAACAGAACACCACTAGGATGATGAACTAGGTTAGAATACATGGGTTATAAACATTACACAATATTTCTTCCCTCTTTTGGAATCATTAAAAAGTGACTGTAGTACTGGAAAAACTCAATGTGAATGTAATAATATTAAATTCATGGACACTGAGGCTATCACATACACAACATCATAGAATAAATTACTCAACCATGTCTAAACACAGTACTTAAGGCACAATAGAAGGCAAAAGACGAATAATAGAGCAATTTTATTTATTCATACTTTGAATACAAATCCAACCAATGTGTTACAAAATACAGAACATACCACTTAATCAATAGAAAATAGGACTTTATATGGCATGATTAAGGACTTAGACACACTAGAATACTATGAGTTAGAGCAAGATGGTGAGTCTGGATACTTTTCTAGGGACTGTGAGGAAGGTTGAAGCGATTGTGGGTTTCTCACAGATCACCATCTTTATCTACCTTCTTACCCTAAGAAGACCCACCGTCTTTTTCCACCTTTTCCCCAAGAAGACTTGATATATCATTCCATACTGCTCTTTATTCCCGGATAGTTGGGGTCATTCGATATTGACAATCGACTTCCATCAATACCCCTCTTGGTTTGTTTATGAGCACCAAGGTTCAGGATATCCTTCTTCCTCAAGGATGGTGGGACATTAGTTACAACACTGAGGTCTGCAAGAGGCAATATAGTGCACTAAGGATATGCACCTATGTTAGCCGGTTAGGTTATTTCCCCATGACAAAAAACATCAATAGCTGAGAATATGCATTTCAGTGATTCTAGCACAATTTCTATTGAGAGGCGAGCAAGAGTCATGAGAGATGTAATGGTGGTGTCACTAGTACAAGTAGTGTGGGTAGTGCGGTGGTAATGCAGATATAGGTAAGATGGGAGGCTAGAGATAGTGAGGTGAAATAAGTTTTTGGCGTCGATTTATGCAAGGGTATGTTGGGATTTATACGAGAAAATTGGGAACTTTTAGGAGTTGGATCAGAGTGGAGAAGGGTTTCTAATATGATAGATAAATAAGGGTTAGGTTGGTTTAAGTAGAGAAAAACTGGTATGTGAACATGGTAGAGATAAGGTTGTCTTAGGAAGAGGTTGATTTGATGGTCTAATATTCAAGGCGACGCCATTTATTTCGAAGGAAACTTTTAAAAGGCTGGTTATTGTAAAAGGACTTGTTTTTGTGTGAACCAGTTTCCTTTTATAGGACAGGCGTTTACCGGGTATAAGATAACATGTTGGGTAACATGGTTCATAGCCTGAACATATAAGTAACACAAATAAGAGGAGATGTACCTTAGTAGTGAATGATTTTATGCAGGTCTTTCAAGACAATTGCTGTGAAAAAATACCTATTAGCCTTTATGATATCACGATATTATGAGATTATAGGACATACAACTAAATGTACAAGATTGAGCAGAACAATTATTCAATTATGAAGCTTGTTTGAACTAAGACAACTTTTCCACCCAATCATGGGGGAACACTTATGCGATTTTAATCATCCCCAATTTTAACATATTTCTCTCAAATTGATCTCTCCCTAGGGCCTTTGTGAAAATATCTGCTATCTACTTTTCATGAGCACAAAACTTGATTGAGATAAGACCTTTTCAACATTCTCTCTAAAAAAAATGATGTCTTATGTCAATGTGTTTAGTTCTCTTATGCTGCACATGATTCTTTGCGATGTTAATAACACTAGTGTTATCACATAATATGGGAATGCAATTAATATTATACCAAAGCCTAACTTTACTCCATAACAGCTGAGCATAACAGGATGCAACTGCCACGTATTCTGCCTCAGCAGTTAATAAGGCTACTGAGTTGTGGTTTTTGCTAGCCCATGAGACTAAACATGAACTAAGAAAATGTGTCATACCTAAAGTGATTTTTTGATCAACCAAACACCGTGCATAATCATCATCTCCGTACCCAACCAAATCGAAGTTGATTCTTATTGGATATCATAGACCTAACTCATCGGTTCCTTTTAAGTATCGCATGATTCTTTTCACAGCTTTCATATGAGATTCCTTAGTATTTGATTAAAGTATTGCGCAAAGTCCCACGCTGAATATTATGTCAGGTCTGCTGCCAGTGAGATACAATAGTGATCTAACCATACCTCTGTATAGGTTTTGCTCAATAGGTGAACCAGGTTCATCAAGGTCAAGGTTTATAGCAATGGCGATACGTGCGTCAATTAGTTTGGCATCTTCTATAGTGAACCTTTTGAGGAGTTCCTTGACATATTTTTGCTGATGAATCATAGAACCAGTTAAAGTTTTCTTGATTTTCATACCTAGGAAGAAGTTGAGTTCTCTTGTCATGCTCATCTCAAATTCACTTCCCATTAGAGTAGAAAACTCATTGGATAAGGATTTAGTTGTGGCTCCGAAGATGATATCATCTACTTAGACCTGCACAACTAGCAAGTTCTTGCCTTTGACCTTCAGAAACAGATTATTATCAATGTTACCTCTTGTGTGGCCACGTCCCAAGAGAAACTTGGGCAGCCTCTCATAACAGGCTCTTTTTCTTGCTTAAGTCCATATAGATCTTTATCCAGTTTGTAGACATGATCATGATATTCACCAACTTCAAACTCTAGAGGTTGCTTCACATACACCTCTTCTTTAAAATATCCATTTAGGAAGGCACTTTTCACATTCATTTGATATAATCTAAATTCCATATGAGACGTGAATGTTATAAGAAGCCTTATGGCCTCTAAACGTGCCATAAGAGCAAATGTTTCATCATAGTCTATGCCTTCCTCCTGGTTATATCCTTGAGCATTAACCATGCATTGTTATGCATGATTGTTCCATGCTCGTCAAGCTTATTTCTGAACACCCACTTGGTGCAATTATCTTTCTATTCTTTGGCTTTGGATCGAGGTGCCATACTTTGTTTCTCTCAAACTGATTTAGTTCCTCTCAAAGTGATTTAGTTCCTCCTTCATAAAAACTATCCAATCTACATCCTACAAAGCATCATTAACTTTCTTTAGATCAATAACGGACAGAAAGGTATTGAAGTTTTAAAGGTTCTTTAATCTAGATCTAGTTGTTACTCTAGCATTCAGATCAATATGTACTAAAGTTGCTGCAACAACTTTCTCAATTATTGTGACAGATTTAATACTTATTGTATTTGTTTGATCAACTCATCTAATTGT
The DNA here is from genome assembly GCA_029783415.1 of Anisodus acutangulus. Classification (NCBI taxonomy): domain Eukaryota; kingdom Viridiplantae; phylum Streptophyta; class Magnoliopsida; order Solanales; family Solanaceae; genus Anisodus; species Anisodus acutangulus. The sequence continues at coordinate 49,247,737 of CM056492.1, forward strand.
TTCCCCTGCTTATTGCGAATGATTCATAATTTAACTGATGATTTTTGTTTGTCTCATATGTGTTGATAAAATGGCTCCAACTAAAAAAGAAATAAGAAATCAACTAGAGAAAGTAAAAAGAGCTAAGATGCAAACGCATGTCAAAGAAAAATCCAGGACTTCACTATGAGCTTGCTGAACAACAAGAGTTACTTCTGAAAATGAGATAACAAATGAATCTCCATCTTAGAGTCAACAAGAAAAACAATCTGAAGACCGGGAGGAGGGATCAGAGGCTAAAGAAGCCACTTAGGTAGAAGAAGAAATAAGGTTTGAATATGACTAAGAAGGAGATGATGATACACATTCTCAAGAGAAATCTGGCCATTATATTTTTTTTTTTTGTGTTGAGTATGTAGTTTATGTTCAATATATATTTTCTATCTTAGATAGCAGTTGTTGCAACAAATTAAACAGAATTTGCAACAACTTCATAAAGTTGCTTCAACAAGTTAAAAATTATTGGAAACAAGTCACTTGAATTATTGCAACAACAAAGGAATTGTTAAAGTAGTGTCATGATCCAAAATCCAAAAGCCATGATGGCATGTGTTCCCAACTAATAGGTAAGACAACTCAACTGTTTACCAATTCAATTAAGTTAATTAAGCGGAAAGAAATTTATATACAAATAATATCCAAATACTAAATCTTTTATAAAGAACATGTGCAGAAATACAAATACCACCCAAGACTGGTGTCATGAGTACAAGAGCCAATACGATACAATACAAGTCTGAAATCCACTAACTCTATGTATAGGTATAAATGAAATACAAGAATAATAAAAAGACAGATAGAGGGAGAAAGGTGGAGCAGATCAGCCAAATGGCTCACCACGATCTCCTAAAATCACGGTCTTGGACTCAATAGCTTTGCGGGTCCCACGTGCACCTAGAATCGAACTTGCACGACAAAGAGTGCAACAAGTGTCTATTGAGTATGAAAAATCGTGTACTAAGTATGTCTCATAAATCGACAACAAAAAAAATAGTGATGACGTAAAGCAGAAAACCTCCCTTTTATCTTACCAATGCTTTAGTCAATATAACCAGAATCATCATCAATACAGAGTGTGAGAAGAATCCACTTAAATACTTAATCAGATAAACACGTAGTCAAATAGTCAGGAATATACATAGAGGTCAATCACATAACTAAATAAGTAAAGTAAAGAAATGTAATTCAGTGCAATATGCTCTGTATATACACAAAGCTTTCGGTACTATATGACAGATGTGACCTATGAAGGACTCGCGAGGACCACATACCACACAGATTATCAAGCCTCACATTCAAATTGGGTACATGCCTCCAAGACCTAATCATGCTCCAAACTATATAAAATGACTTACCTTGCATTATAATGAAATATGTTGCAAATGTGTAACCCGATCTCTTTGTAACTATATGGATAATGATCGAATAAGAGTATGAACAACTGGACTTTATAACCAAACAATCACATAAACTCATCAGTTATCAGACTTATTAGCTAAAATTTCCATCTTTATGCACAAATATGAGACTTATTAGCCAAATTTACTATTTTTATTCACAAATATGCTTATCATGAGCGGACAAGGTTACTAAGAATTTATCACAATCAATCATTATAACAAATAGCACATAACAACTAATGACACACACTTTGACATTCTCGGGTCACAACCCGTATCTACAAATGCATCACCACCCAATATATACATCGGTACTCTAAATACTCATCACATCATGGGTATGAGACCCTTGTTACGCCATTAACCCCTTATTAATCCATTTTAGCCTTCAACTATTGAAATGTTCCTCAAGTGAAGTCAACTCTTAATATACCTCGAAAGTCGAGCAACATGCCATGACCCTCAAGATAATTCCTTTCCTTTCGGGAGCGCCTCTGAGCGCTCCAAAAATATCAAAACTCATAATCAAAATGAGCATACGAGTCTCTAGACACTCAAACTGCTATGAGAATAATTTGAGTCCAAAAAGTCACTCAAATAGCTAATTCTGAGCCTCGAAGGTCAAAACTATAATTTCATTACAAAATCAGGTTATATCTAGTCAAAATATTACCCTACGAAGTTAAACGAGTCCAATAATACCCATATTATTTTACTTTAGTTTGGAACACAAAAATGAATCTAAAAGGGTAACCCCAAGCCCCTAGGGGCAAAACTAAAACTTTATTGAAAAATCAGTTTACCCGTAACCCATAGGTTCTAAATCTTGAAAATCAACCAAAACTAACCATGAATCGATCTCTGAATCAAGGAATTACCATTTCTCAACTTTGAGCTTAAAACCCTGATTTCTACAACCCAAATAAGGATAAAATGATAACCAACTAAAGTAATCATGGGGAAACATCAAAATTAAGGTTAAATACTATCCCTCCCTTCTATTACGAGAAGAACACCGTGAAAATCACCAAAATCAGAGCTCTAGAACTCAAGATATGATGAAAATGCCAAATGGGCGAAGTTTTAAACTCAATACATAGCGGCTTCGCATTTGCGACTAGATCTCACAATTGTGACCATATCTTGTAATTATGACAAAAAGATCGCATTTGCGAATTCAGGAGGCACAACAACAATTATCCATACTAAAACAACCATAACTTCCTCATATGACCTCGAAATTCAACGATTCTTTTTGCTATGGTTTCCTAATTATGATACAAATCTAATGGTTCAATCAAAACATTTAAATATCATTTGCTTAATATGGTACACTTTATTCCCAAACAAATGACACTGAAATATCAAATAAGAGCGTGATACAACCCAAACCTATTCGAAACTCATCGGAATTTTACCAAAACTTGCGGACAAGTCCAAAATCATCATATGAATCCTCTCATGCACTCAAAACACCGACCCCAAGTCTTCTTGACCAGACGTTCACCGTGGTCAACTCGAGTCCTTAAACATAACTAGTTTCTCAATTAAAGGTCCAATTCGAGCCCATCCGGATTCGAACCAACTACTCGACTAAGTTGCAAATCACATTTTGGACCTAATGGAATCGATGACACTGACCCATTTACCCTTGGTCAAACCTCTTTATTTCCTTAACATAAGAATTTCTAAATTTTCTATATGTGATCCAATACTCATCCAATTGCCTCGGGAACCGAGCCACCCATTTTCACAAGTCAAAAAATACCATTTGGAAGCTACAGGAAGGGTATTTTGAGAAAAAAAGAGCCAGAACGCTCAAAACAACTTGGAGGATCATTACATCATCTATCACTAAAATAAACGTTCGTCTTCAAATGGTAAAAAAAGTACTCAAGTTGTTCAGAAGCCAAAGAATATATATTATAAACCTAATGAGAGCCTCCGCGGGAAAGGAATTTGTCGATAGCATCGCTCATTCATTTTTCCAGTCAAATTTTCCTTTAACTCAGCAAAAAAACCTAAATCTCTATTTTGAATGTTTGGAACTTCTTCCATAACTGAATCTCATATACCTAAAATGCCTTTGTTAGAATTACTTGATTTGATTATAAACACCACTTCAAACGCAATAAATTTGATTACACAAATACCATCATAGTCACCACAATCCTTTAGTCTGTAGCCGCAATCCATTACCTAACATGTACCATAAAATACTCCGATTCTACTCAACTTTTTCCACACTTTCCAATGTATAAATTTAGTATAGAGAATCCGTAGGAAACATATTGTCACATACCTCATGTCTAAATTATGACTTCCTCCGACCAGAAAAGAATATTTGCTTGTTCTGAGCCGATTCTAAGCATTTTCGTAAAAAAACTGACCTTATCTAAGGTCGATTGCACTAATTCCAAATCCGTTAATTTTGCTTTTTTGGGATGAAGCTACTAACTCAACACTTGTTGTTCAATTTCTTTTAAACTTTCAAATAACATACTATGTGCATCACCCCAGTGATTACCTTATTGTGCCAAATCTGTTGAAACTGAACTGATCATCCCAAATGTTTGCATTAGCAAGAATCACAAGTGCTAGTTTTGATGATTGAAAAAGTGAATGCATAAGGTTAATGAACTAGGTCTGTAAATTTAATCTATCGAAGGACAGATGCAGTACAACGTTATAGTGGATCTTAATCAAGTAGAAGTTCAAATGAACCAGGTCTACAAACATGTTCCTTATTAGACATAGTAATAAGACAAAATTGAAAGGAACAAATGCAAGGATCAGGCACAAGAATGTGTTCCTGCTCAGAGTCCTACCGCAGTAGGATTTGTGGTTTTATGGTAAAGACTTGGCGTACAAGGCTATCAAATTTCTTGCTATAATTATCAAGATATTTTAGAGTCCTACAAGGAAACTAAAGTTGCGTGAAGATGCAAGAATCCCAAACCAACTCAACCATATTCTACCATGATGGGTCGTATCATGTAGGGTTTAGTTCAGCCGCATTCATGAAGACAAAGAGCTATAAATATCACATTTTGCCTTGAAGAAATTTACGCACTCACAAAAAGAGAAATTAGAATATTGAGCGCACTCTGTCAAGCATAATTCATAGCCTTCTGATTTTGTCACTGTGACCTAATGCGACGAAGAAGATTAAAGAAGTTGTGTTAGAGAGTTTATGTTTACAGTTCTTGAGTCTAGACTCTTGTATAAGGATTCATCATCGAGATGTACCTTTATTTGCTTTCATATAAGCATATTGTTAGGTATAATCTGCTAGTCAAATTTAACTTCAAGTTGGGATCAACTTGGAGTTGGCTTACTAGTCTACGGAGATTAGAAAGATAGGAATTAGAGTTTATAGTACATAGGTTACATAGTTTGTAACTTGAATTTGCATAGGCTCACATTGTAGTGGAGTTTGGGTTAAATCCTACAGAGGTGTAGGTCATGGTTTTTTCAACCCTTGTGAGCCGGGCAGTTTCCACGTAAAAATAATTTTGTCCTTGCTTTACTATTCTTTACTATTCCGCAGACGCTATACTTAGAACATGTAGACTAACATGTTTCATCTTATAGGTAAAAATTAGGCATCGCATAGGATAGATATTTGCGTGTGCAGAATAACAATTGGTATTAGAGTAGGTTCTCTTCACCAAGGTTAACACCTTAAGAGAAAACTATGATGAATGTTGCACCACCTATCGGACATGGTGAAGGTCAATCTACTCATCGCCCACCATTGTTCAATGGAAAGTATTACGTCTGGTGGAAAGCTCGCATGAGGGGACCACTTGCAAGCTGAAGCTTATGACCCGTGGGAAATAATTACTAACGGCCCAAAATATCATACCAAAAAGGGTAGAGATAGGACAAATGTCATAAAAGAGAAAAGGGAATACGAGGAAGCTGACTACAAAATCCTCGAGAAGAATGCAAAGACAAAGAATGTCTTGATCTGTGGACTGGGTCCAGACGAGTATAACAGAATCTCTGATTGTACCACTGCCAATAAAATCTGGGATGCATTAGTGAATGCACATGAAGGGACAAGACATGTTAGAAAATTTAGAAAAGCTATGCTTGCCATGGATTTTGAAAACATCACAACGAAGTCAAGAGAGAATGTTTCTGAAATGTTCACAAGGTATACATCCCTGGTTAGCGAACTGACGTCTCTTTAAAAAACTATCACCACAGAAGACTCAGTTGATAAAATTTTGAGAACCCTACCAAAGACTCTCAAAATGAAAGTCATTGTGATAAGAGAAGCCAAGGACATAGGAGATATATCCTTGGATGAACTGGTAGGAAACTTGAAGACATATGAGATGGACATGAAAAACTCTAAGAATGGTGAATCAAGTTTTGAAAGATCCTTAGCATTGAAAGCTACTGAAAGTGACGAGTCTGAAGTAGATGAGAAGAAATGGCGTAGATCACAAGAAGCTTAAGAAAGTTTCTCACCAATGAGAGATAGAATGGCAGAAGAAACACCTACGAGAGGGGAAAATGTGACAAACCTCAAACTTGTGCTTGCTTCTAATGTGAAAAGACTGACTATCTGATTAAAGACTGTCCACTGTGGGAGATCGATTGGAAAAAAGAAAGAACTGAAAAGAACAAGCTAAAGGAACATGTACAGGAAAAAAGAAACAAGGGAACCCATAAGGCAATAAAGACCACTTGGGACTCCTCTGATGATTCTGAAGATGAAACAACTCACCATTCCCTAATGGCCATAGGAAACTCTGACTCAGAGATCGAGGAAGACACAAAGGTAAACATTCTTGATTTAAAGGATAAACTAGATCTACTTTCTAAGAAAAGTTTGACCCTGTTAATGAAGTCCCATAATTGATGAATATCTTAAAATAGGGTCAAAAAGAGATCAGATGTTTAGCGCCTTTACTATTATAAGATATGAATTCATTGATGTAGAGACTAGTAAAAACAAATCTGAAAAGGAAGTGTGTTCTTTGAGGGAACAAGTCAATCAACTTGGTTCAGCTAACATGGATTTAAGATCTGAAGCCCTTAAACATACTAGAAATGGGAAATATGTTAAGGATAGCCAACTTTTCAAAATCGAATCTGATCTAACTAGGATTAAGACTGAACTGAGATTTGAAAAGGAAAAACCTAGAAAGTTGAACACGAAGTTAATTAAAGTGAAAACTGATATAGACAAAGCCAACCACTAGATAAAATCAACTGGAATCCTTAATAATCTCACATGCAAAACCTATAGTATTACTACTGGATTAGGCTTTAAAAAAGAACCTAAAAATGAGAACTTGTAGAAAAGGGGATGTGTGCACTATGTTGTATAACAGGTCATTATAGAACAAATTTTCCATTAGGAAAGAAGCATGAAGAAAGAAATCTGAATTTTGCGAAAAAAAACTTTCAACATGTAAAAAATCAGATAAATGGAATAAGTCTCTTTTTATACTACCTAGATGGACAAAACGGAATCTGATTCATCCATTTGTTAAAAAAGGATCCAAGCTAGTCTGGGTTCCTAAAACTAACATCTTATTATTCCATGCAGGTGAGGGTTAAGGGAAGTAAGAAGAATTGGTACATGAATAGTGCGTGCTCTAGGAATATGTCTGGAGACAAGGAAAAGTTTTGCTCACTCTCAACTGTGGAAGGTGGAAATGTGGCTTTTGAAGGAGGCAAGAAAGGAAAGGTCAACGGGATAGAAAAATAGGTAGATCTGAAGAACATGTAATTGACAACGTGTATCATGTAGATGGTCTACAACACAATCTACTGAGCATCTCACAATTGTGTGACAAAGGGAATATGGTAGTGTTTACCTCTACATGCTGGAAGTAGTTCATATTGATCTATGTGGGCCAATAAAAGTCATGCATCATAGAGGAAAAAGATACATGTTTGTGGTTGTCGAAGACTTTACCAGATTTATCTAGACTCTGTTTCCTGCAACAAAAGATAAAGCTTGTGAAGTATTCATAAGCCTGGCAAGAAGATTGGAAAGAAAGTTGGGAAACAAACTGGGTGCCGTCAGATGTAATCATGAAACTGAATTCAAGAATGCAAAATTTGAAGAATTATGCATGGTGAATGGTATTGACCATAACTTCTCAGCTTCGAGAACACCACAACAAAATGGCGTGGAAGAAAGGAAAAATCAGACTCTTGAAGAAATGACCAGAACTATGATGTTGGCTAGTAATATTGTGAGGAATTTCTGGGTTGAAGCCATAAATATTGCATGCTATATTCTTAACAGGTGTATGACCAAATCACTATTGAAGAAGACTCTATATGAACTGCTTAAAGGAAGGAAGCCAAACATCTCACATCTAAGAGCTTTTGGGTATAAATGTTTTATTCATAATAACAGAAAAGATTTCTTGGGAAAATTTGATACTAGGAGCGATGAATGAATCTTCATGGGCTATTCACAGAGTAGTAAAGACTACATGGTATCCAATAAAATGAACCTTGTGCGTTGAATAAAGTGTGCACATTGTGTTTAAAGAATCTAGTATTGTATCTGAGAAGCAAGCGTATGAGGATGATGAAGTGCCTTTCAGTGATCCCACTAGACAAACACTTAGCTAGCTAATGGAAATGAAACAAGTAACATCCTTGATGAACCAAGTCCATCAAACAGCAAAGAGCAAGCCACACTGACAGGGGAACCATTGATGAAGGGAAGGATGAACCTGGTTCACCCAACAATGCTGAAAACAAAAACTCAAACAATTCTCAGGGGATAGTTCTGAAAAGATATAGATATCAGGGATCTCATCCCATTAATAATGTATTGTTCAAAAAAGTGGTGAAGTTGTTGCAACAACTTCCTCAACTGTTAGAAAAAATCAGAACAAAAACAAACATATTTTAGGTTGTTGCAGCAAGTGAAAAGACTTTATCAGTTGTTTGGAACAATTTGTCCTGACAACCTCAACAACTGCTTGATTTTGTCAAACAAGTGCTGAAGTTGTTGCAACAGCTTCTCAGCTATTGAAAAAAATTAAAACAAGTGCAAGCCTTTTTTTCTTTAACCATAGAAGGATAACAAGACCAACAAAAACATAAATTGCACTGGTAGTGTACGCTATTTACAAACACAAACACAAAACCACAAGTAACTAAATATACCAAATAAGAGTTTTTTAAGCATGCAACAACAAAATAAACAACTTTGAAGAGAAATTCATGGTCTTCTTATTTAACCAAAATCATCATTTTTAGTTTTAAATTTCAAAAGTGAAAAAAAGAAATTTACCTGAGAACTTTGCAGAGCAGCAGAAAGAGACGATCGACAACAATGGCGAGGCAGAACTTTGAAGAGAATATAGAAGAACGAAGTCGTGCAATTAAGAAAGAGAAAAGAGTTCTGGGGAAAGACGGTTGATTTTTAAAAAGTACAGTTTTTTCTGAAATAAATGGATTGGTTGGGGGTTGGGGTTAAGCTGTGGGTCTTTTTATATTTTATAAAAGTTTAACAAGTTATAAATATTACATTATACTCCATTTAACTTAATCAAATTTTAAGTGGATTTTGACCCCTACTAGTCAAACTTATCACTTATTGTAAATTCAAGACTTGGAGAGTATCTTCTGTTCATTTTACTTGAGTTAGTATTTATAAATTTTTTGAATACTTAATACTTATAATATAGATAATTGTAAGGAAAATAAATTTTGTTCATAAGTGAACAAAGTCATTTTCTTCCTTCTGATAAAAAGTATTTGCCTTGGACAAATACTTCGCATCAAAATAAGACTTCCTTATTGGAAACAATCAGGATTTGAAACACTAAAAAACAAATTTGCCTGAAAGATAACTTCTTTATGAAAACATTTTAAGATAATACATTCACAAGCTGCAAACGCATATGATAATTTCTCTTTGACACGAATGAGTTCCTGTTTCTAAGATACCCAAATCAACTCCTTTATCTCGGATGAGTTTTAGGTCTAATTATATTCTCATAATTGGTGGACAAAAATATTACTACTACTACATTATTCTCTATTGATTTTTCAGTTTTCAGATTACTAGTCCTTGTCACCAATGAAAGAGGAAATTGTCCTTTTAACGGAATATGTTTGCACATATCCTTTGCATAGAGTATTCGAACATTTGAATTTAATAGACCTAATAATAGAAGGTCACGTATACATAATTCTTCCAAGTGCCAGCCTAGCCTGTAAATAAAATAACGGCGTGACAGAGGAACGATTGGGTTTTGGGGGGTGTTAACAATAGATGCCTTTAACAATTATTTGTGTCCTAAACTTTCAAAAAGTCTACTCTTTCTATTATCCTGTGAATAAAACATATTGGGAATGTTTATCGTTGTATGGTATGTTGAGGGATGAGGGTGTCACTGTGCACCAATGGTGGGGTTAAATAAATTGTACAAATATTGTAACAAAGAACTAACATTATAAACGGTATAAAGTTTATTTACATTGTTAGTATAGTTTATGAAATTGCTAATTATTATTTATCATAAAAAATGATTTGTAATTATCTTATTAGTGACCTACAACAACAACAACAACATACTCAGTATAATCCCACAAAGTGGGGTCTGGTGAGGGTAGGATGTACGCAGACCTTACATCTACCTTTGTGGGGCAGAGAGGTTATTTTCGATAGACCCTCGGCTAAAAAGAATGTAGTAAATGCAGGATTACAAAAAAAATAAGACAATAAAATATCCAGATATAAAATAAATGGGGTAATACACACATAGGAATAATGCTCTATGTGATACCTAAATACTGCTACTAAGAAAGGGAGAACCGGAGATGGAAAGGCTAGCCCCTCACCTCTCTCATGCATATCGCGACAAAACACAACTACCTACTAACCTTCTATCATAATCCTCGACCTCCAAATCTTCCTATCTACGGTCATGTCCTCAGTCAGCTGAAGTTGTGTCATGTCCTGTCTAATCACCTTCCCCAATTCTTCTTCGGTCTACCTCTACCTCTCCTAAGTCCTGAGTCCTATGACCGCCGGTCTCACACCGCCTAACTGGCATATCCTCACACCTCCTCTTCACAGGCCCGAACCATCTCAGTCTCACCTTCCTCATCTTATATGCTACGGAGGCCACTCCAACCTTGTCCCGTATGACTTCATTTCTAATCATATTTCTCCTAGTATGACCGCACATCCATCTGAGCATTCTCATCTCCCCCACCTACAGCTTCTGAACGTGAGCGTTCTATACTGTCTGGATGAGGTTTTGATATCATATTTTGTTTGATCCATTTGATGTATAGTTTGGAGTTGTTTTCGTTCATCAAACTGATTATGTTAATGAGGTGCAATTAAGATTAAATGTACGTAATTGAGACTACCCTCACCTCTTCTCTTTTCTTATCCTTTTTGTTTCATTGTTTATAACATTATTGGACCCCCGTCTACCTGGCTACGTCACCTAATCCATTTTGCGTATCACAAAACAAGTCAGCACGTCTAGGACACAACTGATAAATTTGATGGTCTTAGAAAACTAGATTTCAGGGCCACTATAATCTTCCTTACCTCAATAACAGCAACAATGACTGCCTCAGACAGGTTATTAGAACTATCTAGCTTTTTCTGATTAACGAACACTTCATTGATTAGTGACTTTATGTGCCGCATATCCAAAGTTGCAAAATAATTCTATTTAGAAGGTTAGCAAACTCACGCCAACCAGAAAAACTACATTTGGAATATAATTAGAAAACAAAGATTGAGGGTTTATGTCAATATATCATGACCTACCAGGCTACCACTACAGAGGGATTTGACGGGATGGTTGAGCGAATCTGGTACAATAGGGCCATTGAGTTTCATACACACCTGGATCCCTAATAAGAAGGAAAGTCATGAGCTCTTGCTTCGTGCACTCAATCTCTGTTAAAATGAGATTCTTCCAATGCACCTAGAGATGGTGGCAGTGCAGTTCTTGGTGGCATTAGCTACTGAATAGAAGATCTAACATTTAGAAATTCCTCAGCAATCAGCACACTCTTATGAACATACTTTGTTTTGTTAAAATTCAACACAAGAGAATGAAAATTTATATACACCACATGATGAAGTAATCACCCTCTTGAAAGTTTATATACACAACATGATGAAGTAATCACCCTCTGATATCAACATAACAACTCGATGCATACTAGAAAGCTAGTTAAATCAATCAAAGCAATTAACAAAGGGGCAGATTTCTAGTCTAAACGCTAGGTGATATAAAAGTACTAGGTCAGAAAGAAGAAGGAACACAAGAAATGTGAATAAATTAGTACTGGTCCAAAATTTCCCAACACGAGGAAAGCCCGCGAATGTAAATGCTATCTGGGAGCATTATCAGGAATTGATATACTACAGCATACAAAGTTACGCACATGTTTCGAACTAATAGCAGTTCTGCAACAGCAAACTCCCCATTTGTCCGATTGACATGCTTGATCCTCCTGAGAAAACAATATCCAAGAAGCTATATACAAAATTCCTGACTTCCCAAATCTGAGTATTCATCCAAGCATTCCGCAGGATTGTCATTGGACTTGTAAGGAGCAATGAAGAACTGCACCCTCGACATTAACAAAAAGAAGATATAACAAAACCCTGCTAGATCACCCACTTTCTCTCAAGCAATTACCCGGCAAAAGAAACTTATACTTGTCTGCGTCTTCCAAAAGATAAGCCGGCAGGTGAACAGCTGAATAAGAGTGAGGAATTGGTCCCATTTTGCCAATGATTTCCCTGAATGTATACTCTTCAGGTAGCATATCGAACAAATCATCCCCGTTGCAGATAACCCTTTGGACTCTCTTAGGGTTGAGAAAATGAGAAAATCTGACCCTGTCAAAATGGCTGTAGGCTTTCATCTTAAATATAAATTCACTTATGTGGCGGAAGCAAAAGCTACAATGCCACCCTGCGTCTGCCAAGATGACGTCTGATTGTCGGTAATGAGCATACCTTGTCTTACCCGATTGGTACCGATGTACAGAAGCTCTCCAGCTATCGTTATCCACAAGAAACTCAAAAGAGTAAAGATAATTCTTCAACCGAAGATGAAGAACCGAAGGTATGTCATCACACCACCTCAAGAGATTGATGGTATGTCTACTAGGTATCTCATCAACATCCGACATTATCAACAAGTCGTCATCTTGAATACCTGCTTGTTTGAGAAGATAATCCAATGCAAGCCGTTGATAAGCCTCCTCAACGAAAGGGTTTTCTCCTCTTCTAAATCTCCCAGGAATCTGTCCATACGTCAATCTTGACTCAACAAATTCAAACTCATCTCTGTGATTAGCAAAGTATGAAGGCTTTGGCAATCCAGTGAACGTCGAATTCGATTCGAGTAGAATAAACTCTGTAATATAAGGGTATAACTCCTTCCACCGTATGGTAAGCATGTCAACCTCATTATTGAACAGCACGGCATCAAACACACGCCTCGGGTACTCACGGGTTCCCCAGCCGTGAAATTTACAGAGATTCTCCATTGACACATTCTCATGATAATAGTGAGGCATTTCATTAAATGCCTTTGGTGGTTTCTCCCATAATGGCCGTAGAAAGTAGGTGATTTTCTGCCCATGGACATATATACCCCAGACACATGTTGGTATCAACACAAAGAGAAAGATATATGTTTTAAGATCCAAGCCACGCAAAATACATTTTAGTCTCGACATGCTCAAGGCTCGTCCAGTTTCCTGCATTCAACAGAATCTCTTGTTAGAGATAAACTAAGAACAGCGTTTAATACTAAGAAATATATCGACATGCATTATTAAAATCTCTCGTATTAGGTAAAACCCGCAGAACTTCAAAAGAAAGTTTTCAAATATAAACAGCAAATATCAAGTACAAGCAAGAGAAGGTCTTAAATTGAAAAGCAAAATAAAGTACCAAATATACGCTGTTACATATATGCAAACTGAATATCAATACGGAAAGGGATTTTTAGCACTTGTCATTGAATTTTTCTTATCTTTCCATTTCAAGATCAGTAACGAATACGCTTATTTTTAGGATTAATACTTGGTACAAAGGCAATTTCGTTTGAAGTACAAGTGAATAACCATGAACAATAATAAATTGGAAGGCATTTTCCTCTTCAAAAGAACCCTTTTTTCCTGTGAGTTAAAATTAGGAAAATAAGTAAAGAAAAGCAAGCTAGAAAATTACTGGTAATAAAAACTAGAATCAGATCATAGGTAAATTTGCTTTCTGTTTCCAATAGGCTAGAAAATTAATTAGAATTTATTAAAGATGATAAATTATCATCGGGGTACCCAGAATATAAACCCCAATACTTGAAAAGTTTCTGCCTTCCTGTCTAAGCAAGATAACATGTATAGAGAATATAGAGAAGTATATGAAAAATTACAAAGAAAAACTCCACCAAATGGAAACCTAACCAAAATTTGAAGGAAAACAAGAATATAATAACTGAACAACCAAAGGGAAATTGATTGACTTGAGATATTAAATCAATATAAATTAGTAAAAAGAGGAGAAACTTTGGAATATGAAATAAGAAAATAATTTACCTGATTACATAAATCATCCTTCTTCTTGGAACAATAACCAGATCCCCCTTCTGCAACCGTGTATATTTTCTCACAACATCTAGAAATACCCCACATCTTTCTAGATTATGTGTATTTCTAGTGTATATATAATACTACTTTGTTGATTAATAACAGATCACAATTCAAATCAACTTCCACTCACAGTTGTATAAAAAAGTAAAGATTTTTCAAGACAAAAAAGCCTAGGTTTTTCAGATCCTTGAAATAGCTAAAACCCAGAAAATATTGGTTCTGATTTTCAAAATATATTGAGAATGAAGTAAATTAGAAAAGGATTTGTGGGAGACAAAATTGCCAGAGAGCAGTTTGTAGTGTGAAGGGTTTCCTTAACTTGGTAATGGCTAGCAGTTGTAAAGAATATTAAGAAAGCCGTTTTTCTTTTCTATCCCACTTTTTGCTGGCTCTCTATATAAGTAGAGAATTTCTTTTTTCACGGGACAGAATTACCCATGTGCTGATTTAAATTGCTAGAAAATTACATAAATGGTCCCTTATCTTCGGTAATAGGTGCTAATACAAATTGTGAGAAAAATGATCCACTTAGCAGTTTTCATCATTTACTTTTATCAAAAGTAAACACTTTTTGGCCTTCGTCAAATATTTACCAAACTCTAATATAACTAGAACTGTGAGAAAACAATTAACCGCCAACAACAGAAATTTTCAAAATTTCAAAAACCGAAACATAAATTATACCAAACACAAAAAAATAGATAAAAATAACAAAAATGCACTATAAAAAATTACACCATACTCTTGAAATAGACAAAAAAAATTACATTCTGAAGTTAAATATTTTCTATTTTCATAGTTTCTTAGAGACAAAAAATGTTCACTTTTAACAAATTTAAATGACAAAAATAGTTAAATGGATACTTGAGGGGCAATTTTGAATTTACTATCAAAGATAAGGGATCATTTATGTCATTTTCTCTTCCCATTATTGCTGAAACTGTCAATGGGTAATTATGTCATTTAAGGTGTACGGTACCCTTTTAACATTGGCCAGGTCTCCTAACGCGTCAAATTGACTAACTCAAATGCAACTGGTTGGGTCACCCGGTCAGGACCCTTATCGACATGGAGGTCGGTAGATAAATTAAATTTTGGAGTAACAAGTTGTTTATTGAGTTGTTAATTGCAGTATCTTCCAAAATCCTATATTATATGATGATGTTTCACTATTTTTGAAATTTTTGTGGCATGTAGCTATTGGATTTTTTGTTAGTATAGCGTCACGATCACAATCTTCTCTTCATTACCTTCTTTGAGATGTGGAATTTTATTAGTTTCAAATTATTTTTAACTTGTTTCTTTAAGGATTAATTGATTACGTATAAAAAGAGATCATGTGTCAATCGGGATTCCAAAATAGTGGCGCAACAGGATATCACATCAACGAAAGGGGAGAGGACATAGTCCCACGGAGCTAAGTTTCATAAATCTCTTTCATTTTTAATATGTTTAACAAGGATGTTTTGTATAGCGGAGTGAGGTCAAAGAGTATTCCTTTAGTTAAACTATTGTGGAGAAATCATTTGACTGAGGAAGCTATTTGAGAGGCTGAGCATGATATTTAGGATAGACACTCACAACTATTTGAGACTAGGCATGTCCAGTGGGCCGGGTCGGCCTGGCCCGGCCTATCCCGCTACCCGCCCCGCCCCGTTTCGATCCACCTAAAAAATAAAATTGTCAGTGTCGGGGTTCGAACTCGAAACGGGGTTGGGGTCGATCCGCCCGACCCCGTCCCACCCCGTCCGGTCCTGCCAACTCCCCTCCCCCCTTTGCAAAAATAACCGTTGCTACAACGACCAAATTTCGATTTTGGTCGTTGTGCAACGGCTATAACGGCTATCCCCCCCCCCATCTCATACACCCCCCTACCCCTTAATATTTATTTTAACCCCTAAATTAATATATTTACACTTTAACCTTATTTCTCAACTATAAATATCTTATTTTCCTCTTCATTTTTCTCACAAATCTTCCTATCATCTCTCTAATCTAATATCTCAATTTATCTCTCTACAATTCTACAAATCTTCCTACTATTAAATATTATATCAAAGTTAAAGAAATTGGGAGTGAAGTTGGCAACTAGCTTGAGGATCATCCATCGAGCAAAGTTTCAATTTTCAACCTCGGTTACACGTCGACGTTACATCAGTGTTTGGTACTTTCGTTCCTTCTTTAAATTATTATTGTTACTTTATTTTAATTATCGCACTTAATTTCATTATCTTTAATTATTTATTTGCATAATTAAAATGAAATGATTAAGAGGTATGTTTAAGGGTAAGGCTTCTTCTAGTAGGTGTAACAAGAGCAAGGGTACTTCTTCTAGTAATCATATTCTTAGTCCCGATAATTTCATTGATTTCACTTATATAGATGAAACTGTTTTTTTTAATGATATATCATTAGATGATGAGGTAGATGAACCAAACTTTAATTTAGATGAACCACTAGATGACACACCCACTAGTGCACCTCAACCTCAGGCTCAGACTGAATTTTCAGCCTCAAACTGAAACTGGAATGCCTTCTATTTTCCTTAGTATGAGTCGAGGCCCCACACAACAAAAATTAAAATCAACTGCATGACATTTTTTTATAGGGACCAAGAGAACCAACTAACTAAATGTAAAATTTGTAAAAATGTTTATAAATTTAAAATAGGAAAAGGTCAAGGTGGACGGGATGTTTATTGAGACATGTACAAGCCGAGCACACATCTAGGTGGAATGAATACCAGGATAAAAAATCAAGTGTGTCAATGCCATCTGAGTCGGAACAAGGTTCACATAGTGTCCCCGACCTTGTACATGGTCAAATTAACCCGATGATGGGGGAAATTTTCGATCCTAAATATGATAAAAACAAAGAATGGGAAATTATGGCAAAATTAGTTGTGGTAGAGGGTTTGCCTTTTTCATTTCCTTCATCTCCTGATTTTATTCATTACATTCGAGAACACATATAATCATGTTTTTAATGGATTTCCTAGATAAATTGTTAGAAGGGATATTTTTAATTTTGCAAGTGAATATCAACAATATTTACGTTATGCATTGTACCATTTTAATGGCAAAGTAGCTATCACTTCTGACATAGGTCATAGTACTAATGGTAATGATTATTTAACGGTAACATGTCATTGGATAGATCAAAATTGATCTATGCAAAAACGTAATTTAGCATATAGATATATTGATGATAGGCACACTTTAAGTTTTATTGCACAAAATATTAATGAAATTTGTGATTATTATCGAATAAATGATAAAATTATGACTATTACATTAGATAGTGCTTCTTCTAATGATTATGCTATAAGACTTTTAAAAGTTCGATTAACTCCATGTTTTCCTGATCATTTTCATATAAGATGTGTGTGCTATATTTATAACTTAGTTGTAAAGGATGACCTAAAACTTTTTGAAAGCATTCTTGAAAAAATACAATTTGCTTTAAATTTTATTTTTAAAGGTAATAAAATACAAAGACGCAAAGAATATTAAAAAAATTGTATGGATTACCTTATAGAAAAATTCCAGAAGAAGTTTCGACTAGGTGAAATTCTCTGTATAAGCAATTACTTGTTGCTTACGATTATAGACAACCTATAACTTTATTATTTAATGCCCATAATAAAAATCTAAGGGATATGCTTGTAGATAATGATTGAGAAATTTTTTTAGAACTTAATGGATTTCTAGAGAAATTTTTTCAAACTACTAAAGAATTTTCCGGTATTTATTATCCTACTATTTCAAATATGTTATTTTATATAACTCTAATATTTTTTTTACTTAATGAATATATGCAAAACCCAACTTATAATGCATCCATTAAAAAATGTTTACAAACTTTAAAAAAAAAAATTCCTATTCCCACTATTTATATTGTTGGTGCGGTATTAAATCCGACTATTAAAGTAGACGGTTGTAAAACACTAATAGAAATGATTTATGATTGTAGAGACGTACTTCCAACAGATCCAACTGAATAACCAACTCACAAACTAACTAACTCAGATTTATGAAGTGTTACATTATCTCCCCTTTGGGATCATTCGTCCTCGAATGATTGTCATGTCATAATTATAGCCAACTCTGGATCATAAACGTGACTAATGAAAACATGTGTACACTGAACTGAAATGAATACTTGAATACTAAATTGAATGAATGTTGAATTGAATAGTTACTAAACTGAATGAACACTGAACTGAATGAATATTGAACTGACTGAATACTAGGAACATGGAGATTATAGCATGAGGTCTGAGTGTAAATGTTAGTTACCTTCATCATTTTCTGCTTTCTCTTTGAAAAGATGCGGATACCTGGACTTCATATCCTCTTTAGTTCCCACGTAGCCTCTTCAACTTTCTGATTTCTCTGTAGCACTTTCACTGAAGAAATTTCCTTAGTTCTCAACTTGTGAACTTGACGGTCAAGAATAGCCAGAGGAATCTCTTCATAAAATAGGTTGTCCTTGACCCTTGTGATCTTTGTAGGAACAACAATAGACGGGTTCCCTATGAACTTCTTCAATATAGACACATGAAACATTGGGTGTACATCAGATAACTCTCCTGGCAACTCTAACTCATAAGCAACTTGCCAGATCCTTCATAGGATCTTGTACGACCCTATATATCGGGGACAAAGCTTCCCTTTCTTCCCAAATATCATAACGCCTTTCATAGGTGAAACATTTAGAAATACCCAATCATCAACATGAAACTCTAAGTCTCTACGGTGCACATTCGATTAGAACTTTTGGTGACTTTAAGCCATTTTCAAACGCTCCTAGATCAATTTGACTTTTTACATATCTCGGTGGACCAAATATGGTCCTAACAACTCTACTTTGCCAACTTCAAACCGACCGATTGATGACCTACATCTTCGCCCATATAGAGCTTCGTACTATGCCATATTGATACTCAAGTGATAACTGTTAAAACTCAATGAGAGGCAAATGATCATCCCAATTACCTTTGAAATCTAAGACATATACCCTCAATATATCCTCAAGTGTCTGAATAGTGCATTCTTCCTGACCATCTGTCTAAGGATGAAAAGTTGTACTATGGTTTACCTTTGTGCCTAGTCCATTCTGAAAAGATCTCCAAAAAATTGTTGTGAATTGAGCACCACGATTTGAAATGATAGACACTAGAGTCCCATGCAATCTAACAATTTCCTGAATATACAACTTGACATAATCTTCTGCAGAATCAGTGGTTTTCACCAACAAAACTGACTTGGTAAGTTGGTCTATAATCACCCAAATCGAGTCATGCTTCTTAAATGAGCGAGGTAGACCTGTTATGAAGTCCATGTTTATCATCTCCCATTTTCAAATGAAAATATCTATGTTCTGAGTCAAACCATCAGGCCTCTGGTGTTCGACTATCACTTACTGGAAACTTGGCCACAAAATTACGTTCTTCTTTATGGCATTATACCAATAAACCTCCTTAAGGTCATGGTACAATTTAGTAGGGCTTGGATGGATAGAATATCATGAACTGTGTGCCTCTACCATAATTCTTTCTCTAAGTCCATCTACATCTGGAACCCATAATCTGCCTTGGTATCTTAAGGTACCGTCATCTCCCTCTTGTTTGAAAGCCGTCATTTTATGCTTATGAATCCCTTCCTTTAACACATAATTTGTCATCATCTTTTTGCTTTTTCTGTGATATCTTAATCAGCAATAACTAAGTTTGATACAAGTCGATCGACAATCATTCTACTCACTTCGTGTTTCTTACGCACACGAGGCACATTCCTTATGGCGACAATATCATTTTTCTCTCATTACTAAATTGATACTCTTCATATCTCATGCTAACCTTTTGGGTTTCAAACGTCCAACTTGACTTAATGGAAATTTGCACATTTCTCCCTTAAACCAAAGGCCAAAGTCTTATACTTGCAGATTCTTCTCTTTTGTTGAAATCAAGTTGTCTTTCCTTTATATTTTGCAATTCTTCATACTTTAAATTACCGACTACTCATCTTTAAATTCCTTGTGAGAAATATTAATTTCTAGAAAAATTGAGTTACTTACATAAAAGGGGAACTAATGTATTCATAGCTGTCATACAAAATCGTAATGACTTAATTTTGCTTAAAATATCAATATTAGGGAAACCCTTTTATGATAACCTTTAAAGGCTACTCTTCTGTAGTTTTCTCTCTCACCGCTCATCTAATTTCTTCTTTTACTAATCACTATACTTCAAATTTAACTTAACTCCAGGGTTCTAACATGCATTTAGGTGTGTTCAAACTGTCACCCACTCACAAGTGTTCATTTGTATAAGGAAATCAAATCCCCAATAGCTTTGCTGAAATCATTAATTCGCTTTCCATAGTGAAAACATAATCTTAGGACTTATATATTCTTTATAATTCTAGTACTCATCTTCATTCGCTTTTGCTTCTTCCTAACTAGTGACTTTGTCATACAACCATACTTGGCTTACTACCTCTAATCATTGACTACATATACTGAAAACTTACTGTCCTTCTACTGACCACTTGCTAGCATCATGTTCTCTTATTCTGCTCTGAGCAACTAAAGTGAAGCATATCCTTATTTTGAACTCCCTTTTCACTATCCGACCTTAATCTTTGGTCGATACTATCTCTTAATTAAATACATGGATCACACTTAGGGAAATTATGCCAATGAAAAATTGAAATACCTAACCCCGAACTTTCTATACACTTCAATAACATCTCGGTTATACACATGGGGGTAAACGCTTAACCACATAACTTAAGAGGGCACTGCCACACCTTATCTCTTAATAATAATTCCTTCTCGTAGTAACTTACTAACATCATACTTTCTGATTCTGATCTAACTAAACTTAAACAAACTAAAACTATCCATCGAAATTTTATATCGTCTACTCATAGTTCTCATTCCGTACATCATATCTTCTTAGTCATGTGCATGAGTCATAATAAAACACATCTTTTGTAATATCAAACGTTTCTTACTCCTAATTAGTTTTCCTATAGGCTCTTTTCTGTTCAAAACTATATTAATCAATTATATGCCAGTTGTGGCTTAATTCTTAACCTGTTACACGTGGGGTCTGCCATCTAAGATATCATCATCCTACATATGACACCATTTCCAAAAATCAAAATAATTTTTTTATGTGAGGTAAAGCACATACGGATATACTATCATGCACAAACATGTCCTTTAGAGTATACCATCAACTGATAAATCACTCCTCACCATCCAGTGATATATGATAGATTGGAGCCTGAATCTAATAATGCATACACATCATGTGAAAAGACTGATAATATACCTGTAATAACATCGGGTGAGGACTCCTGATCCTGTCGTCCCATCAATGCATAGATACGGTTCTGGTCCCTACCTCTGCCTCGACCAGATGATGTTTGTGGATTTTTCCCTGACGGGCGTACTGAATGTGATGAAGCTACTGCGGATCCGACCGACTGAGCCCTAACACCTTCACCTCATGTCGGGCATTCTCTCCTGATATGACCAGGTTCACTAAAAGAATAACACACATTTGCTCCTTATCGGCATGACCCTGTATGGGTCTTACCACACTGCTCATATCGGGCCAACGGTGGCCTCATCTAAATAGAATCCTCTCTATAATAAGACCTTGACGCTCGTGAACTTGACCTGGTCCCGATTGAACATACCGATCCACCATCGACCTTGAAAATGGTAATGATGTGCTAGCTGCTGGGTAGGATGGGCGTCTATAAAGCTGTGGTCTGGGTCCACCTCTGAACTCTCTTATGTCAACTACGAATTAAGCCCTCTTATGATGGCCCTTATCACGCTCTCGATCTACCCGCTGTTATCTCTTACGATCCTCCAGATTTTGTGCATAAGCCTGAATGCGAGCAATATCCATATTCGGATTCAGAGAAGCCGTAGTACACTCATTGACCAAGTGCGGCCCCAATCCAGTAACAAACCTATGTATCCGATCACTCATCTCAGCTATAATCGTAGGAGAATATTTGGCCAATGAATTAAACTACAAGCTATATTCTCGACCACTCATGTTGCCTTGCTCAAGACGTAAAATTCTATCATGCCTAGCCCGTCGAAGCTCGACCGACAGAAAATAATGTAAGAAGACTTCTGAAAACTCTCTCCATCCTGTTGGTGGAGCATGTGGTCCCCTAGATTTCTCCCATGTCTCATACCAGGTCACCGCGACATCCTGCAGTGTATAAAAACAAACTTTACCGACTCAGTATTGGTAGCATTTATCACCCGTAAGGTACGTTGTATCTGATCCAGAAAATTTTACTGGTCCACGTTCAGGTCTGATCACGTGAACACCGGAGGATCTAAGTTAATAAAATCCCGAGCTCTCGCGCTAGGAGCTCTATCAGAAGGACTGGGAATTTGACATTGAGCCTGAGCGGCCACTAATCGTGTTAATAACTATACATCATTTCGCATATCAAGATCCACATATGGGTATCTAGTGGAGGAACTGGGGGTACTGCAGCCCCACTAATTTCCTCTGGAGGTGGTGAAGTCGGAGAATCATACGAATGAGTCACACCGTGGGTCTCACTATGGCCCTCGCTAGCGGGTGGCAATCAGCTAGTACATTCGCCTGCGGCCGTATCCAATGCCCTCATACTCTTGAACTTCTTCCTTGTTGTAGGCATTGATGGAATTATAAACACGAGACTGATTAGGAATGAAATGCTTATTACTCAGCTCTACTGCACGATTTATGAGATGAAAGAAAAGAAACCATCCCTAAATGTCAGGTAGCCTCCTCCTTATAAGTATAGTGCACAACACACCCATAAACAAGACTATACTAGACATGGCTTGTAGACTCCCTAGGACATACATGCTCTGATACCAACTTTGTCATGATCCAAACCAGAGGGTCGCGATGGGCACTCGGACCTGACCTGTCGAGTACCACTAACCATACATTCAATATCTAATAATAATTAATGAAACCTTACATACAGAAGGCTAACCGATATACATATACATACTAGGACGACAAGGCCATATGTGACTGCTATACACATGACACCATCTACAAGCCTCTAAAAGAGTACATAACGTCAAAAGGTCGGGATAGGGCCCCGCCATACCTATATGTACATGCAAAAATATAGCATACCGAAATTAGACCGACACTCCGAAACAAGGGGAGTGCTCCAAAAACCGCTGAGTCAGCAACCTACTAACGTGGATCGTCGCCTTGCCTACGTGAACATGCGGGCATGAAACGCAGCGTCCCCCGACAAAAGGGACGTCAGTACGACTGATTTACCGAGTATGTCAGGCATAAGAAATATCATCACAGAGATACATAATTATCTAAAACAGAAACAGTCGACAAAGATAGCTGATCGAAACAACTAATAGAAACAGCTGACAACAATAGTAGATGAAAATGGCTAACCAACAATAAATGCCTCTGAAGGCCCTAATACATATGCTTAAATGTTATGCAAAATGCAAATGCGGTGAACATATAAATATTGTCCACACAAGGGCATTTTCCTTCCCATAACAACCTCTGTGGGCATCATTTCATATAGGCCTCTGTGGTCATCATATCATATTGGCCTCTGTGGGCATCTTTCTGTTTAGTGATAATATGTACTAGCTGCAGGTGGTGACGCGTATATAACGCCATTCCCTTTTCCCCATCCCCTACATATATATATTGATACCATATAGTAGTGTATCTAACACATGTGGGTCCAGGTAATACATGAATATAATGCAAATAAAAATGCATGAATGACAATGAAACATTCTGAACTTATCGGATGACATAATATCCTTGTACCTTCGGCTAACATTGGAAATATTAACATGTACCTTCGGCTAATATTGGGAATATCAACATCTTTTTCAGATACCTCAATAAGGATTTAGGAACATATTTAGGCATGCTTTCAACATAGGAATCAATAACATGCACATTCTTAACTACTAAGAGTAGAATAAATTATAAAATAATATTACGGTTACGTTTCGTTACATGGAATATGTCAAAAAAGAAATAATTTGTCTTATCATACCTCGATTACTGACCCTCAAATCAACCACAATGAACCCACTGTCTCCTACAAGATTATTCTTAAACAAGATGAAACCAATCCGTTAGGCTCCGAGCTTTCAAGGACCAAATGACTACAACAACTTGAAAATGGACACAAATTTTGTTATATAAGTTGTTGCACGTTTTTGCTACTTCAAATTAAGTTGTCCCAACGTGAAATATCTCAAAGGACGATTCAAGATGAAGGAATGTTGCTGAACGTTTCTTTTGGTCTTCAAAGAATTCTCAAAGCAAAGATATAAACTCCCAAAGTGAAAACAAAATGAATTCTCATCATATTGTCTCCCACTTAGCCAATCTTTGGCAGTGGAGCATCCTAATTGATGCCACATACACACTAACGTGCCACCCAGCTTATTTAATTAAGTGACTTGCCTCCCGCTATAATTTATCAATTAGCCGATCATTGTTGTCCCACTATTAAGTCCTAAATTAATTCGAGACCATGTCCTTTTATATACTAAGCTCTCTATTTGCATACGTGAATATGACATAATTTTCCCAAGGCTTGGGTCTACTTGTATATGTCTAGATGCTCAACCCGTCGCCTGAAAGTATGGGGTGTTACATGTAGCCTCTTATTTATAAGTGTGGTGCACAATACACCCATAAACAAGACTCTACTAGACACAACTTGCAGACTCTCTAGGACAGACCTGCTTTGATACCAAGTTTGTCACACGCCAACCTTGGGGGGTGTGGCTGACACCCGACACCCTAAGGCCCGAGCGTACCAACTGTAGTACCTGAAATCTCTAACACGAAACTTGGGCCGACAAGGCCTCTAAATAACCATTACATGACAAAAATATACAACTTGTAAGCATAAGAGGCCCAATAACAATATTTATACATAACTGAGGTTGACAAGGACACATCCAGAGTATCGATAACTAAGAAGAAAGCCGGCAAGGCCAAAAAAAATAATTACACACTGATACTGGTCCGCAAGTACCCTATTGGGGAGATACGTCTACCTATCTACATGTACCTGCAGGCATGAACACAGCGCCCCAGAGAAGGAGACGTCACTATGAAAGAATGCACTGAATATGTATGGCATAAGTAAATATAAGTAAAGACATCAATATGCAGAGGAAACTGAAAGCAACAACCTGTAACTCAGAAATGTCATTGAGGACCATAA
This sequence comes from Anisodus acutangulus, assembly GCA_029783415.1. NCBI lineage: Eukaryota > Viridiplantae > Streptophyta > Magnoliopsida > Solanales > Solanaceae > Anisodus > Anisodus acutangulus. Next base: position 49,273,094 of record CM056492.1, read on the forward strand.
TGTACATAAATGGGATATAATCACGTATATATAATGTCGTAGGCCTCTGTGGGAAATATAATCAATATCATATCTATATAAGCTGCGTAAATAACGGCATAGGCCTCTGTGGGTAATATCATCAATATCATATCTATATAAGTTGCGTAAATAATGTCATAGGCCTATGTGGTAAATATCACCAATATCATATCAATATAAGTTGTGTAAATAACACCATAGGCCTCTGTGGTTAATATTATCAATATCATATCCATATAAGCTACGTAATTATCAATATCATATCTATATATATATATATATATATGAGTCATTTGGAGAATATGGACTACTCTATAAGCCTGTCGGAGTGACGTAAGGTCGTTGAACCTACGACTATCCTTATGCGGCTAACATATTATTTTACCTTTCTATATGAGTTAATACGAAGGGACAACACTTACCATTTTCTTTAGCTTTCAGGAACCAACAGACAACCATGTTACATCAAGATGAGAATGACCTTATAGAGTATAGGAGTTTCATCACGCTAAAGGAAAAATAAAGATTCGCATGATTCTTTACACTAATAATAGACGTCCTTCTTATACACAAATTTCACCAAGAATAGAATTTTAATGTAGAACCTTTATCCTTTAACGTTTTCTTTTAGATCATGTCGATGTAAAAAAGGGGTAAGCCTTACATACTTTTTTCGATAGCTCACGAGCTCTACAAACGATAATCTACATTATACGAATCATTTAGGATCAAAATAGGATCAACAACTCACAAGGAAATTCATTTAGACATTCTATCGAATGCTTAATGTGCATAGTTCTCATGCTTCTATTTCCATGTCAACTAGCTACAATCACCTCCCTTCTATCAAATACTACAACATCAACATCACAACTACCATACCCTACCACATCCAACCATAAACACCTCAAGAATTCCATTAAAACAGTCCAACAATCCTATACAACATAACTAAACTTTTAGGCAACTATCTAACATTTCCTTGTAGTGTTTCACTTCTATATCTCAACCAACACAAGATTCAGCTTAAGGACAAGCAAGAGAACACTTTACTTACCTTATACAACAACTCTGACTTGAATTACAAACTTGCTTTAGCTCACTACAGCCTACAACTTCACCACAACATGAAGAGGACACTTCTTTCACTTCTACCAAGCCTTTAAGGTTAGATTAGTATGAATCCCATTTGGATTTTCTCTTGAACCTTATGGATATGTTTAGTAAACCTTTAGGAGAGTATTTGGGTCTGGTTTGGTCAAAAAATGGGCAAAAATAAAGTCCCATCGAATTTAAGACGAGTTTGGTCAGCCACTGCCTCATTTTGGTCACTCTAGCTCGCTGAGCACAGCCTAAAGCAAACAACAACCTCACTATGGAGCTCGCTCGGCCTGTCTGCTGACAATTGCACAGTCGGACAAAAATGTGAATATCGTTCAACTCCGGCGTTGTATCGACAAATAGTTTGTTGTGTTGGAACGAAGACTCCCTGAAGTTGAATTTAGATAGGTTATTCACCCTATAGTTACTCATATACCATCAGATATATCCCCGTCAAGTTGAGCCAAAAATCCTATTCGAAATTCGGCATGCACTTCCCCTAGTTTCGACGAACTTAATTTTCTTTGATTTGTTTGACCCCGAATTCTTACGAAACTTTCGTAGCACATGTTTAAACTTATTTTCATCCAAATATGGGATCTTAGCCTTACCGAGATGTACATACTTTACGACGCATACGAACACGAAAATACGGGGTGTAACACTTTAATGCATACAAATATTCATCCCATATGGAAAAAGGTAAATGGTATCGACTATGCATAAAAGCTCGATGCCATTCAATAGCAACCCCATCAAAATGAATAGAAACAACCTTAATCCTCTGAGAAAAAGAAATCTCATCGAGAGAAAAGAAATGTTCAATCTTATAAAGCCAAGTTCTGAGATCCTTACCATCAAAACGAGGGAATTAAAGCTTACCCATTTGTGAAATCGATCCAGTAGTTGTAGTGACTGCAGGACCAAGTGAACCACCTAAAGTTTGATTTCCTCCCACACCTATTGGTTGATGAGGACCACCATAGTAATTGGTTCCTGCGGCCACACCCACTCCATTTCGAGAACTGATTGCTACCTCCGGTGATAGTAGGATCTAGATACCCAAATGGACCTGTCGTAGGTGAGTAATAATCCGCTCGCCTTCAAAGGCTGAAAAATTCTTGCCTCTGTCCACCTGAATTCTACTGGATTCAAGTGATTCTTTTAGCTCATTGAGAACCTTGGCCCGATTCTCCTCCATTTTATCCTGCCTTACAGAGATGTTTACCACCTCTGTCGAGATTTTTCGATTGCTACCATTATTTTTCTCATATCCATGTCCATGTTCCCACAATGCGAGGATGTGGGCTCTGATATCAAATGATGAGTTGCTATTTCAAGCTAAGAAAAATAGAAGAATCAAAAGGAAAAACTAGGTTAACAATCCAAATTTGGATATTTTCTGATATTGATAATAGGAATAAAGGATATTCATAGTGCTCCACGACTGACATTCGTACTATATTCTTACACCTGTCCACAAATCCTAACGGACCGGCAGGGACCAAATTAGACAACTCAAATAAATCTAAGGGACTAATACTGAATAAACTAGACTTGGCACAGCATTAACTTCTCCATTTCCATCCGTATCAGTGCTGATGGCTCAGCAAATTCGGACAAAGGAAAATATGGCATTAGTGGACTTATACGCAACTCTTTTGTACATTGGCAATTGGGTTTTGTAGGCACAATTACTTTTGGGCGACCCATTGAATGGAACTTCGAGCACTAATACAAGGACTGCGACTAACTTTCCTTCATCACTACATTCCGATAGATTTCACATTGATGCACAAAAAATCATAACTCAAATTTCCATTCAACCTGACTCCTTTTTTCCTCTCCGTAATGATTGCACGTACCTCCTGCACAAACTGAATGATTTACCTATCCTACATGTGTACAGGGACCAAAATAGGATAGCAAACCGGCTAGCTTTTTTGGTGCTTAAATACAGGGAACCAATGTCCAGATTTTTGAAGATCCCCCTCCTTTTCTAACTGAGCTGATCAGGGAAGACGAGGATGGCCGTGTAAGACTCAGATGCGTGAAGGCCCCAACAATAACAAAACCAGTAGTACACCATGAGTTCCTCAAGCCGCTGTACTCACTTTTGTTAATCTAATCTAATATACTTGTTATCTTTTGCACCAAAAAAAGTACATTTATTCTTCTTCTTTCACATTTCCCCCCCAAATCTTTCCCTCCAGCCATTAAGAAGGTTCTTTACCTTTCTCACATAGTTAACACGGAAAAACAGAATATTCAAATAAAGAAACAACATCTACGAAACTACTTTAGTTAGAATTCTTAATTTTGTTGTTCGAATTCTGACCTGTTTGCCAATGGACTATGGACTAACTCTTCAAACAATTGTGCTTGGTTTTATGGTGAGTACGCGTTTTTGTTCATTCGTAATTGTTTTGTTACAATTTACCTACCATGCTTAGAAAGACTAAGTAGATAATACATGTCCAGCAATTGAAAAATAAAATGTATTACACAGAACATAAAAGAATTATCAGCTTAGTAGGAACACGGGCAATTCACTGAGAACCACACTAAGCCTTGTTCTCTTCACTTTATAGGAACATATACAAGAACCTTATTACAACCTCATGTTTCATTGACCTCATCTCCTCATCAATAACCAGGGCAGGTCAACACATGTAAACATTAAAACGGACGAAAGCAGAATCATCTGCTCATGTTTTTCTCTACACATATACACATCGAAGCATACATAACAGCATAATGGAAGCCCCATAAGTAACGAAATTAATCTCAGCTTAACTCATAAAGAACCTTTTGAGGATCCAATTGCCCACTACAATAGCTTGAAGAGACATTGACAATCTCTTGACAGCATTTCCATTCTTGATGTGGTTTCAGCACAATTGGCTTTTCAAAGGCTGTGGAATCTACTAACATCATAATCTTGTAGTCCTTCATACCAAAATCAGGGACAGCCTTAGACATTTTGTCCCATGGATTCCAAAGAACTGCCAGCCAAAATGATTATTCAATTTAAAACAGTAGAGGAAATGCTCCGAAAAAACCCAAAATTAAAACTAGTGTATGGATTTTACAGACCAGTATCTGGTAGGCCTTCCTTACGCAGAACAAAGGTTCTCTTTTTCCCGTGGTCTATAATGGCAATTTTCGGAGGTGTACTTAAGTAAACACGATGGACCTGACACAGTTAACAATATTCAGCAATGATACTACTTGTTGGGAAAAGGAAAAACTGAAGTGCTCCACACGAGAAGAACACAGATAAACTAGCAAGTGCGGTGCATAAAGCATCCTGCGTTAACAGGTCTGGGGAATGGCCTCACCCCAAGGGGTGTGATGTTGACAGCCTACCCAAATGCAAGCATTAGAGGCTGCTTCAACGGCTCGAAGATACACTAGCAAGCGAAACTCAAATTTCCAGAACTTAGAATAAGAGAAGTTTAACATGAAGCACAAACAAAACCTTGCCAAGTACGAACCAGTTAGACAAAGAAAAAATACCTCCCCATCAAATGTAATAGCATCAGCTTGCTCAGTAAATCTCTCTCGTTGTAGCAAACAATCCAAGTAGTCAAGAGTCTCTAGTCCTTCAATGCGCACCTCACTACAAATCAACAGAATAAATCAATCTCCAAGGACGATAACTCAACATAGTTAAATGATTATATGAATGACTATGAATAGAGCAACGTAAGGTTATTTCTCAGACCTGATATCAGATACTGACAAGTAGTTGTGTAGGCCAAACGTGAAGGAAAAGGATTTGTTATCAGTATTCTTCACAGAGGGTATCAACGTTAGCCTTCCAGGACCCAGCGATACATGAAGCCGGAGTTCAAAACTGCATGAGACCACCATACATCATCTTAAAATGTGGTGAGCCTCCTAAAAAGTTTGATTATTCAGTAACCACATCATCAACCTGAACATACCGACAAGTGCAAGATTTCAAATCTTTTTCGATGGGCTGGAAAATGAGGTCAGTTGATGACTGGCTTCCAGAAGAAGATAGATGCAAAGGGCTTCTATCAAATGACCATAGATTCTGTCTCACCAATCCATGCTGCACAACTTGCCCTGTCGTACAAAGCTGCATAGACAAATTATGGCTTTTGAATGCATGTATAGAATCAAGCAATAAGGCTTTAAAAGGTGATTGGCAAGTGATCTCACCTGTGAAAGCACAACAGATATTCCTCCCCTAATTGCATTTGGAGATTTTTCTAGAGGCTAAAGAATGAAAAGGCACCAAGATTGTAAGATAAAGTTAACATGGATCTAATAAATAGTAACTACTTAAACACATAAAAGACTGAATAATATAGCTTACCATGTTCATACATATTCTGATAAAATTAAATAGACAACTATTTTGTGGGTACTAGTTACTACTGATCATAACAACCACTATTTATCATACCACTTGGTGTGAAAAATAATGTAATGCAGGCCATTGTGTAGTCCAAGTAGGAAACAACTATATACAGGCTACACATTTTAGGGCCAGAACGCTATGATGCAGCTAAATGTAGACACAATGAACTATTAAAATGACTGTGATTCTGTGTATAAAATATGTGCATTGCAGATACAGGTTATGACAAGGAGAAAGAAGCATAACCGAGAAAATACATAGGATTTTTCTTCTACATCCAAGCTTTAAGTAAAAGCATGGATATCGTGGTGACTGCTTCACAATTTAATTTCGTCTTCTTACATAATTACTTCAAAAATATAGAACGTAAAGAATATAATGGAATATGACCATGTTGCATACCTTGGTACTTCTGAACAGTAGTTCTTCTCCTCGTTCATTCTTCCAAGAGATAACTTGACCACCATACAAGAGCACCTATATTTAGCTTAGAGCATTAGAAAAGTGAATTACATATACCAAACCATATAGAGAATCCTTTCTTATTCATGATTCAACCAAAAAGAAGTTCTATGCCCGCATAAATCATCAGAAAATGTGAGACACCTCTAGTTCAAATGATCAAAATCCAAATATGGACTAGCTGATTCAATTAGAAGCCTCATTATGCCACCTTTAAGCTCTCTAGAAACTTGAAAGATATTCAAGGGAAAAAGAAATATCCAAAGTATGAGAACATGTATTCTTAACCAAAACCAAACATTTCAAGCCTGCCTCAAACAGGTAAGTAGTTCAGGCAATACCAAAGAAGCTGACATTAAAATTTCAGAAGCACTTAATATGCAGTTGCCTCTATATGTTACCTTTTATATCCAAATCTATAAAAGTCTGGCAGTGACAAATCTATCGGAAGAAACTAATAGGAACTAAAGAGAATAGAGCGTCTACTTTAGTATATACCTTTAGTTCAACATAAAAGGTAGTCCAGTGCACTAAGCTCCCGCTATGCGCACGGTCGGGGAAGAGCCGGACCACAAAGGTCTATTGTACGTAGCCTTACCCTGCACTTCCGCAAGAGGCTGTTTCCACAGCTTGAACACGTGACATAATACAAGAAAATATATCTAAACCAATTACTTTTCCATCCAGAATAATTTCACTGAATACAATGGAGCTCTTTTTTATTCATATCTTGCTTTATCAAAAGTTGTTTTGGTTTACAAGAATTGAAAGGATAAATTCTTAATCTAAGACAATATAATGAGTTTCAGAAAAATCTAATTGTGAACTTGTTGCAGTAAGAGAAAGACCTCTGCTGAGGAGCCACCAGGCTCAGACAATAACACACGGGGAAAGCCATTGGGGTCATCTACTACATCAAAAGGCATCTGATTTATTGGACTGAACAATCTCCACCTTATTATTTTCTTCACCCACCAATCCAGCTACACAAACAACAAACAAATTGGCTTCATTTTACCTGATCATAGCATTAGAATACATGAAAATAAATGTGGGAAGATGAAAAGTACCTTGCTTTTTCTATGTGTCTTTATCACAATCGATTTCAGGTTTGACCCCCATTTGTACAAATTACAATGGCTTTTTATACAGAGAACTCTGAGTTATCATCAAGTAGGAACAAAGAGAGAAAGTCTGTGTCATCATCTTGTTGGAAGAGAAAGAGACTTGGCAAGTAAAAGAGTTCTTCCTAGGTACCAAAATATTTGGTTTGTCTTTTTAAAAGTTAATTTGATTAAATTTTAATTTAATTTAATATTTTAAAATTAAATTTTATATATATAGAAATTATACGAAAAGTACTATAAGTTGTAATTTTTCTTATATTAATTTGATAAAAAATTTAACTTAAAATATTGATAAAAGTTCAATAGTTTGACTCTTAAAAAACATAATACCACAAGTATTTTGACACAAAAGAGTACCCTTTGCTTTAAAATATTTATCTTACTTTTTTTATTATATGTTTCAAAAGTTTGCCACCTATTTTTTTATTATTCTTTAATTGCAACTTTTTACGTGATATATTTAAAATCATAAAATTAAAGAATATTTTAATATATTTTTAATTTAAAATTATAAAATTTAAAAGTCTTTTTACTGCTTAAACTTCATACTAAGTAAAAATGAGAAAAATATTTTGAAACCGAAAGAGCAAAAGGTAACAGCAAATACAAGGAAAGAAGAACCAATGAGGTTGAATTTGTGGGATGCTCTATTTAGTTTGCGTCACTTTCAGATAACGATGGGAATCTTTCTTCTTCCATTTTCAGGTTGATTGTTTTGGGAGAAAAAACTCGTGGTTGTAGAAAGTATAAAGTGCGTAGAGTCCCTGAGGGACCCTCCTGCCCAATACAAATCCTTTTCCCTGGTTAAAGATCTTGTTGTTTAGCAAAAACAATTTGCCAACCAATCAGTCCTTGTCAGCTTTAATAAAATAAATAATTTTTTTCTATACTAATTTATGCGGTGTTATGTAGTTGTTGGTGGTATTTAATTTAAAACAAAATTTATCCATATATTTATATGATTACTAGTTAGATTATATGTGCGTTGCATGTGTATACTTAACAAACTTCATATATAAAAATAATAAAATTTCAATATGTTATACGTAGAGGTGGTAAATGTGAGGGTTAGGTCAATAACTCAACTTAACCCAAACATTCGAACAAACATTAATTTTTGGAGGGTTGGCTGAGGGGGGAGGTCGCAACGGGGGAGGAGGGAGGGGGTGGGTGTTGTAGAAAACAATTAAAAAAAATAATTTTTTGGAGGGTTTGGGTAGGGGTGGGGTCAGCAGGGGAGGGAGGCAGGAGGGTGGGTGATGTAGAAAACAAATTAAAACTTTTCATAAAATATAATTGGGAGGGGTTGGGGTGAATTGGGTGGTGGTGGGGGTAGGGTGGTGTGGTGGGAGTGGTTGGGGGTTTGATGGGATAGGTGGTTAGTGGTGGGTTGATTGGTGAAATGACAATTGTGAGACTTATTTTCCCTACTTTCATTAGGGAAGTCATTATCCTCATTTTTAAGGAACTTATTTTTTCCTAAAGAAAATATTTTCTAAAACTTTTGACCAAACAAACACGAAAAAATTGAAATATAATTTTCAAAAAATATTTTCCTCCATACCGGACACTCCCTAAAAGAGAATTAACCCATTGGATTGTATATTTTAACCCAATATGACCCAATATTTTCATGGGTCATTTTAGGTTAACCCAATTTGACCTACCAACTCAATTATTAATAACCGAACTCTTTTCAGTTCAAGCGGGTTGGGTTGGTTGGGTGGGTTGGGCTTATCTTTGCCACCTCTAGTTGTACGTGAATGTTTTACCAATTCTAACAAATTACTTTCATATCCAACAACAACAACGTACCTAGTGTAATTCCACAAGTTGGATCTGGAAAAGTAAATTTTATGCAGGCTTTATGTCTACCTTTTGCGGTGGAGAGGTTGTTTTCGATTGACTCTCGGCTCAAAAGCAATATAATCAAAGTATGATAGAAAAGAAGTTATTAACAACAAAAATAGCAAGACACACAAAACACTCAAAGTAACTGGTAGTAGTAGTAGTAAAATATAGAACAAGGTACTATACGAATACTAGGTAAGACTACTAAATAAAGAGAATATGAAAAGAGGAGACTAGCTCCGTCCTCTCCCTCATATAAGTGCTACAACAGACAACTACCTCCTACCCGTCTACCCTAATCCTCAACCTCCAAATCTTTCTATCTAGGGTCTTTTCCTCAGAAGCTGGAAATGTGTCATGTCCTATGTGATCGCCTCCCCCAATTCTTCTTTGGTCTGTTTCTACCTCTCCTAAAACTTGCTATAGCCAAATTCTCACACCTCCTTACTGGTGCCTCCGCGCACCTCTTCTTCACATGACTGAACCACTTGATCCTCACTTCTCTCATCTTATCTTCCATAGAGGACACCCCCACGTTGTCCTGTATAATTTAGTTCCTAATCCTTTCTCTTCTAGCTAGTATACCCGCACATCCATTTGAGCATCCTCATCTCAGCCACTTCATATCCAAAAATAACAGAATTTTAATCACACTTACAACCTTCTTGGCTCGAGGTGCCAATCGACAGTAGGCTCATTTCAACATTTGAAACTCAGAAGATCAGTATGAGTTATAAACGAACACAAAAGGATATAGTCCCAGAAAGAGTTACTTTAAATTTACATAGAAGGTGGAATAGCTAATTCCATAAAATATCCAACCCATGAAATATTTTTAACTATCCATGTCTATTTCATTCTGCATACTAAACAACCTTATAGTTATTGATACATGTAGATATGTAACATTAAGAAAAATACACCGATTCATCAAATTACAATATCAACATGACTATATATGCGCATGAGTACAGACATATATATATATATATATATATATATATAGAACATCTGATTCACCAATAGGCATAAGAACAAGATAAGAGAAAGTTCCAATCTAAACTTCCTCCTTCGCCTTCTCTTAGTAGCACTACTCTTGCTATAGGTTAGGGAGGGCTTATTTAGCGCATAGCTAGTTGAAAAATCTTAAACAATGATTGGGAATTCTTAAGCTATGGGTCTTTCAATCAATTTTTGTGAGAAACCTCTTTTCCTATACAAGTAGGAACAAGAGAAAGAAGCAGGAATGGTAAAGGGAGATATATATGTATGTATAACAATTATACAAGTGTGTGTACGTTAATTTCTTTTATAACTCAAGTATATGCTTTCTTCTTTCTACCATTGCACTTACATACTCTTCTAGAGTCGTGATACCTCTATATGGTCTGAACATATACAATTTCATTCACTCTGAACCTTTACTGTAATCTTTATTACAACTCTTATTACTAAGCGGAACACATAGTTCTGCAACAATATTTTATCATACCATCTTCCATTGGGTCAGTAGCCAACGCCTTATGCTTACAGATTTATTTTCTTCTATAGAAGTCGAACTGTTCCATCTTCACCTTCAAATAACTTATAACTTGTCTTTCAAATCGCCTTTAGGTAATCTTCCCTTGCTAGGAACAACTAAATGACTTACATGTATGGAGTGCCGTTATATTCCTAATCAGCATACTCAATATTGATGAATTCAGCTCTACTCATGATGCTAGTCTTAGGGAGACCCCTTTCTTAATAACCATCAAAGGCTATTCTTCTATAGCTTATCCTCTTACTGCTTAATCATTCACTTTGTTAACATCACAATGCTCAACCATTACTAAAATCCTTCAGGTTTCTAACTCGCATTTGATTCACTTCAGGTTACTACCTATTACTGGTATTGTTGACACCTAATTTTTATCCTCTAATAATTTTATTGAGTCACAGATGGAGTGAGATATGCTTTTTACATGGAGAACATAATTTTATAAAATTATTCCGAGAACATTTTGTCATTTGATTTGACAAAATATCACTAGGTTTATATACTATATATACACATCCTAATCTTGCATAATTCTGGCCATTAATAAAATTTGGAATTTCAACTGACAATTATAAATATAATTGTTTAATAGAATCCTCAAAATTAAAGAATTAATGTTCCACTCCATCAAAATCGGAACATTGTCTAAATTAAATACGATAAGAGAATTATATCTCAATTTCAAATCATGTTTTAAATAAAAAAGACGTTTGCATAGTTTTAATTTCCTAATTTCTAATTAGTATCAAATTTAGAATTAAAAACGAAGCTATTAATTTGACTAGGTTATTTACGGATTTATTCGGTCATTTCCTAGTTTAAAACATGGCCACATTTGAAAATGTGACCATGAGTGATTTTAATTCGCAAAAAATCAATTGGGCCTTTGTTTTAAACACACCTCGGTCGAGTCCAAAGCCAAAAGGCTTAGGACTTGACCCAGGCCCCTCAACCAAAGTATAAAAGGGAGTCATCCCCTTTTCTTTTGTTATGATTTGGGTTCTCTTGTAAAACCCTAGCCACAACACGCATCATCTTCTTTGTGCCAAGAATGACAAAATGGTAGTGTACATGGTCCTCTCTATGTTATTGCTTTGATGGAAGAGGAAAGGGCATTAAATACCCTCATCCCTCTCACCTCACACGCCACCAGACCCACCCCCTCAAAACCAAGGTGAGGTTACCCCTCTTGGTGCTTTTGCTACAAGAGTTTATTGTCTCTTGTCCTATTCAATTTCAAATTCTGATTTTCTATTGGTTGAAGAAGAATTAGAGGGAATTTCCCCCCCAATTTGGTTCTCCCACATCAGATCCTTGGCTTTGCTAGAGTTCCCATCGAGGGTTATAAATACAAACCCTTGTTCTTTATTTACTGGTCCAAAAAATCGATTCCTTGCTTTTGTGTTTGTCACGAGTTAAATTGAGTTTAAATTTTAATTAGTTAAGCTTAAGTTGAGATCCAGCCGTTTGGCGGAACCCATATCTAGTGTAATTAGTCTTTCACTACTAAGACCCTCTTTTTTTTTCATGTGTTCTCGAGGTCTCGAAGTGAAGACGAGCTCTCGAGGTACCTTGCGGCTGCCTCCACTGTAAAGTCCCGATTTTTGTTTGTTACAAAAAAAAAATTAAAACCCATTACATGCACGTCCCCCCCCCCCCCTCAAAACCCCTTGCTCTCCCTCAACCCCTTCTCCTTCCACCTTCCTGCAAGTTACACACACCATCCACAATATATATTCTCATATCTTATATTTCCATAACAAACCAGAAACTACAGAGAACAAAAATTACCTTTAGCAATTAAGGAGTTCCGAAAAGGTGTAGTCAAAGTTTGAGATTTTTCATTCGCGGTTACGAAGTAATAAATGTGAGTTCTTTCACTCATAATTTCTTAGTATAATTCTTTGTTTTGAGTTACAATATATGTTAAAACATAATATGGATGTTGAAAGAATGATCATAAAAAGAAAAAAGAACAAGGAGGTAGTATAACTTGAGATGAATTATTGATATAATATTATCTAGTAACTAGTTTGTTTCATGTGATTACGGACTGTTTTGATGCGTTATCCTTGTTATAATTGGACAAAATTTTACAGGGTGGTTCATCTCCATTTTACGGTCAGATTGAGTCCAAACGGGGCTAAAACCGACATACGGTTTGAGAGTTATCACTGCTTAAAGTTTCTGCCTTGGATTGATTTGAAATCCGGAAGGGCAGAACGTATAACGAAACACTTTACAAATAGGTAATGAATTTGAAAATTTGTGCTGAATAGAAGTTGTAGTTTTCTATGTTCTTGACAGTTTGAGACTATACAGAGATCGATCCAACTTACGGATAAAAAGTTATGACTGTTTTAAGATTGTGTCCTATTTTTACAAAAAAATTGACGAGACAGTTTTCTTAAAGATGTTTCTTTCGTAAATTTGTACTAGTTACACTAATTATTTACAGAGGAAACTTGATATAGTGATAGGTCCCCGTGTTACCTTCGATTCAAAGTAAGAAATAACTTATTTGTGATTACGGGTTGAGAGTTACAACCCTTACAAGTGAGAAGGGCAAAAAGTTGAAAGAATGAAATATTTTCTTAGCATCATTCATGCAATATATATATATATATATATATAAATATAATATATTGGATCGGGTTGCACGCATCGCAACAAATATATAATATATTGGATTGGGTTGCACGCACCACAATAGATATATAATATAATATATTGGATCGGGTTGCACGTACCGCAACAAATATATAATAAATTGGATCAGGTTGCACGTACCGCAACAAGTATATAATATATTGGATCGGATTGCACGTACCGCAATAAATATATAATAGATTGGATTGAGTTACACGCACCGCAACAAATATATAAAATATTAGATAGGGTTGCACGCACCACAATAATTATATAGTATAACATATGAGATCGGGCTACGCGTTCCACAATTTATTTCGTGAATGTATACTAGTTAAACTAAGCATTCCCTAAGACAAGTTGGGAGAGGATTTTTGTGTGTGAACAATTATTATTGGCTTGTACATTGAAAGTGTTGTACTATGTTCCATAACGTGCTTATTATGTTTATAATATAATTGCACTTAGAGCATTGTGAGATTACTTTGAATTGTAAGGCGAGGTCCTCACTCAGTCCCGGATGGTAAGGTTGATTCTTTAATCTACCATGTTTCAGGTAAGCGCGATAAAGGAAAAACTCCGCAACAGGGCTAGTGATCGTTCCGGAGCCTCACTGTTCTACCAATCCATTGCTCCGAATTTGGTGATGGTCTTTCTTGAATAAGTAGGTTGAAGAATTAAATTTTGTCATCTCGGGGAATGTCACACATGAGACTGTTTTATTTTATGATTCGGATATTTTTATTATGTATTTGAACTTCCATCGAGTCTAGAAGAATTTGTGGATGCACGAGCATGTGATCGTGCTTTCATTAAAGAAGTACATGTTTCTGTTATTTCTGCACTTAGATACATGTTTAATTTAGAAAGAAAAGAAGTTAATGGTTCGCCTTGGAAGGGATAGTTGCCCATATGCCATCACGCCCTAAGGGAAGACTTTTGTAAAGTCGGGGCGTGACAAGTTGGTATCAGAGCTAAACCAAGTTAGGAGATTCTAGGAAATTTCTTTGAGTTGGGTGTTTGAACGGTTACTTAATGCGACGGTGTGCGTGCCACCTTAGTAATATGTGAACGGAATAACATCCTAAACAGTTTCACTTCCTTCATACTCTTCTCGTGCCTATATTGAGTCTTTTCAAAGACTTGGTTCTCGTACTACCTCCTTCAAAGGATTATGGAAGGGGATTGTGCAACGATAAACTAACTAATAGTTATTTTTGTAGATATGGTTACAATACGAGTTCCAACCAAGAGCGAAGTGCTCATAGAAACGAAAAGGATAATGCGATCTCAGGAGGAGTTCATGGACTGTAAGATGGACCCAAGAAACGGTGGGACAAAAATTAGATAGACTTATAGAGATGCTGATAGATGCAGTCCCACATATGGTTCAGCCTACACCTAGTGTCTCAGTGATGGCCCCGACCCGAAACCCACCGGCCTAGGAGCTAGATGTGACTGCACCACTGGCCGAAATTATAGGAGTTCAGTCGGTACTGGATAGACTATGGACAAATTTTATAAGGAGAAGGGAACCTATCTTCACAGAGAAGGACTCCAAGTCTGACCCGATAGTATTTCTCGACGAGGTAGAAGACCTACTATTTACCCTGGGATGTGTAGAGATGCATGGCGTCAATTTGGTAGGCACATGTTTAGTGGACAACGCGGGGGTGTGGTGGAGAAATTTTAGAAGAAATCGTTCCCTGATGTCACCACCGATGACGTAGGGGGAGTTCAGAGCCGCATTCATTGAAAAATACATGCCTAACACCCGAAATAATACGCTCAGGCGTGAGTTTGAACAATTGAAACAAGGAGACCGCAGTGTTCAAGAATACGATACCCAGTTCATGCGATTGTCGGCATACAACACAAATATTATTCCTACGGAAAGGGAGAAGGTCAAAAGATTTGTTGAGGGTTTAAACCCGAACTTGGCAGAGAAGGTTGTGGAATTAGCCCATAATCGGACTTACCTTCAGACCGTCGACATGGCAATGAAGGTTGAAGGCTATGCTAAAGAAAAAAGAGAGCATTCGCAGAAGAGGTTTTGATCGTCGGGATCCTTTAATTATAATCAAAACCAGAGGTAAGAAGATAGTAGGGGTTCTTCAAAATCAAACTAGTCAGTAGGACAGTCTCATTTAAGGGTGGCCAGTAGGCCGGGCCGACCCGGTCCTACCCCGACATGGCCTCGATCCTGCCCCGACACCGCCTTGGTACCGCCCCGAAACAGCCCCGGTCACGCCCCCGACCCCGATATGTAAAAAATTTTTTTACGGTACCGGGACTGGAATCGGGATGGGACATGTATACCTGGCCACAAGAAATAAGTCAAAGAAGCCCGGGGAAGCTCGGAAAGCAATTTAAACAAATTTCGGACGAAGAAGGTTGAAGAGTCGCGACACAACAAGTAGAAGAGCCGCGGCGCGACAGCACCGCAGTGCCCATCTGGCAGTGAGCAAGCATGTTTCAGCATCGAATTAGCGCCGCGACGCTGTAATAGTTGAGCCACATCACCGACGACGTCAGGAGCGCAAAAAACCTAAATTTAACAAGGGCAAAAAGGTCCATTTTGGGGGTTTTCGTGATATATATTGAAGGGAACGTTTTTCTGAAAAGGGGAACACTTTGGGAGGCAAGAAACAAGAGAACAAGAAGCCATTAGAGAAATCTATTGTTCAAGTTCTTTTCCTTTTCTTTACTTTAATTCAGTTCATGTTGGATATTAAGTTAATTAGTTTTCTTAGCATGTCTAGGAGCTAATTACTTTTATTAGGGTTTTCCGTTGAATCACTTGAAACTCTATTATGATTTAATGCATTGTTAATGTTCTTCTTCATCTATTAAAATCTATTCAACTTGTGTTTATTGAATGATAATTAATTGGCCATTAGTTTTCATTATCTATATGATTTCAAATAGAGATCTGAAAAGGGAGAATTGAATATGCTATTGTTTATTAGACGTAGGTTTAATCTTGAACGAAAATATCACGACTGCCTGTGTAGCGTTTTAGGTTATTGATCTTAATCCTCCTATGTGATCGAACTTATCAAAGAAATATAGAAAGTTTTCACTTAGGTTGAGTTTTTATATATCCTAACAGGAATATAGAACATCTAAGTTAACCTGCTATCTTAATAAGAAGAAGAATCATTAGTCTTGCATTAATGAATGATAGAGTGGAAAGTTGAGGAGATTGAAAACCCTAATTCCTTCATTACTGAATTAAACTTCGTGTGTTTTCATTGCTATTTTATTCTATAAATTCATTATGTTTGTTAATTCTTTAGTTAGAAATCATCACTTATATTCGTTAGCCAAATAGAAACTAAAGATTAGTTAATTAATACTTGATAAATCAGTCTATGTGGACGATACTCGGTCTTATCAAAATTTATTACAAATTGCGATACGTACACTTGCGTAGCATCTAGAAATAACGCAACAAGTTTTTGGCGCCGTTGCCGGGGACTGAAGTATTATAATATCAAGTTAATTAATCTTATTTCTAATTTGGTTGTTCCTAGAACACATTTTATTATTATTATTATTTATATAATTTTATTCTTTTGATCTGCGTGCAGTGTTTGTGATCATTTTTTCAGGTAGCTTTGGTATATGAGAAGCAGAAGAGGAGCAGACAACTTTGTTCCTCTGAATCATGAGATTATGAAAGCGTGCAAGCAGAATCGAAGAAATAAGAGAGTTGATCTTTCAACTGAGGATATGGCAAACAGCAACAATAATGATGTGTTGAATAGAGGGGTGCCAGAAATGGTGCAGGAGCAAGCTCAGAATCCCACTGTGAGAAGCTTACGGGATTATATACTTCCGACCGTTACATGAGTGCAGACTTGTATAAGGCCACCAGCTGTGGAGGCAAATAATTTCGAGATCAAGCCAGCAATCCTGCAGATGGTCCAGAACACAGTTCAGTTTAGGGGTTTTCCCTCTGAAGATCCACATATGCACTTGGCCAATTCTTGGAGTTATGTGCAACATTCAAATACAATAGTGTGACTGATGACAGGCTCTTCCCATTCTTGTTAAGGGACCGAGCCAAAATATGGTTGAACTCTCTGCAAAATAACTCCATCATTACGTGGCAAGACCTGGATCAGAAGTTTTTTGCAAAATTCTTCCCTCCATCAAAGGCTGCAAAGTTAAGGGGAGAAATGAACAATTTTTATCAGCTCAACGGGGAGTCCTTATATGATGCTTGGGAGAGGTTTAAGGAGTTACAAAGGAGATGTCCTCATCATGGGCTTTGAGCAGTGGATGTTAGTCCATAATTTTTACAATGGATTATGTGGTACAACCCGTACCATAATTAATGTTGTTGTTGGAGAGACATTCATGAGCAAGAGTGCTAATGAGCCATATGAGCTGTTGGAAGATATGGCAACAAATAATCATCAGTGGTCCGATGCAAGACCGACCAACAACAGAAAGGTGGCTAGAGTTCATGAGCTAGATGCCATCACCGCTTTAACTGCTCAAGTTGCTCCTTTGACAAAGCAATTATAGTAGAATACTATGTTCGTGAATGCTGTTCAGATTCAAGTGATTTGTGAAATGTGCGAGGGTCAACATACTTTTGATCGGTGCACAACAATGGATCCAAACAATGTTCCTATAAACTAAGCTCAGGTTCAAGAAGTTGGGAATTTTTAGAGGCCCTACAACAATCCATTCTCCAATACATATAATCCTGGGTGGAGGAATCACCCTAACTTTTCATGGAGGAACGACCAAGGCCAACAACCACAATTCCAAGGGAAGTATCAAAAAAACAATCAACAACAGCCCATGAGTCAAGCTTCATCGTTTCAGCTGCCCAAATCACAAGTTCAACAAGCTAAACCCAATGAATTGCAAGCAACTTTGTTGACCCTCACCAATTCCCAGACTCACTGAAAGGAAATCTTCTATCCGAAACCTGGAAATACAAGTGGGTTAGCTAGTGAATATGTTAAATAATAGATCGCAAGGAAATCTCCGTATCAATATTGTTGTAAGTCCGAATGAGCAATGTCAGGCAATAAATTTGAGAAGCGGTAGGTAAGTTGAACTAGTTGCACCTCTACCATCTGCAGAGAAAATATACAAATTGAGTGAGACAACTAATTCAGAGAAGGAGATGGTTACTGAAGACCACCCTACGGTGGAAAAGACACCAGCAACAGTGAGTAATGAGCCTAAATCAGAATTCCGTACCCGCAGAGGCTTAGAAAGAGTTCTTTGGATAAACAATTTTCCAAGTTTTTGGAAATATTCAAGAAGCTGCACATAAATATTCCCTTTGCTGAAGCCTTAGAGCAGATGCCCAGTTATGTCAAATTCATGAAAACAATTCTCTCTAAAAAGAGAAAAATGGGAGATTATGAGACTGTGGCGTTAACTGAAGAATGCAGCGCTATTTTGCAAAAGAAGCTTCCCCAGAAGTTGAGAGATCCAGGGAGCTTCACTATTCCCTGCACCATCGGGAATTTTGAATGCCAGCATACACTGTGCGATTTGGGGGCAAGTATCAACCTGATGCCCTTATCTGTTTTTCGTAGACTTGGTTTGGATGAAGCTAGGCCTACAACAGTTACCTTGTAGTTAGCAGATCGGTCAATCAAGCATCCATGGGGAATTATTGAGGATGTGTTAGTTAAAGTGGACAAATTCATTTTTCCTGCTGATTTTATTATCCTTGACATGGAGAAGGATGATGATGTACCCATAATTATTGAGAGACCATTTTTAGCCACGGGGCAAGCACTTATAGATGTTCAAAAGGGTGAGTTGAAACTCCGAGTGCAGGGCGACGAGGTGGTCTTCAATGTATTTAAGTCGATATCGTATCCCAGAGCAAGTGACGACTGTTTTTCCATTGATGTAATTGACCAAGCGGTTGCTGAGGAAAGCTTCAAGAGTACTGATGCTCTTGAAATAGCATTAACACAATGCGAAGACAATAAGAGCAGGCCTTCAATTGAGGCGCAAATGAGGTTGAACCTAACTATGAAGGAGGTGATGAGAAAAGAGATCTTGAAATGAAGAGGAAATCTACGTCCGGCTAAATGACGTTAAACGACAGCGCTATTGGAAGGCAACCCAACATTTTAATTCTGTTATTTTATCCTGTTTTGTTTATCTTGTTTTGAACAATCTCATTGTCTTGATGTTTCTTGCCACGTGTGTTTATGTTAAGTGAATTATGAGCCAGCGTTGGGATGAAAATGCGACGCAGGATGTTGAAATAAGTAGAAAAAGTCAGAATCCTGCATGTTGAATTAGCGTCGCGACACCTGGAAGACGGTGAGCAAAGGTTATTTTTTGTTGATTTAGTGCCGCGACGCCCAACATTAGGGCCGCGGCTCCTAGAAGACAGTGAGCAAATGTATTTTGTTGGTTGAATTAGCGTTGCGGTGTTGAACATTAGAGTCGCGGCACCTACAGCAAACAGGATCGCGTCACGGCGTTGCATGCTAAAGAGTCGTGGCTCCCACACGCATTCCAGGATAAAAACCGATAAACATAACACTTTTCTCATTATTCCCAAACACAATTCACAAAAACCCTTCTATATTATTCTCTTCTTCAATCCTAAAAATCTGAAAACCCCCCATTGTATCTCAAATTACAATCTTTTCATACAACAAAAACCCTTCTCTTTCCTCAATTCTCCCATTAACTCTAAATCCACACTTCCCCCAAATCCCCTTTTCAAACCCTAAAATCTCAATCCTTCAAGAAAGTGTTCCATAAGTTCTTCAAATCTTCAATACTTGAGGTGATAAAGCACTGCCAGAAGTATCTCTCACCATAAGGTAAGTATTGCAAGTTTGAAGAATTTATGTGTGTTCTTTTATGACCTTGGAGAAATTCTAAGTGGGAGGGGTGATTGTGTTCTTGTGAGGAATAGAGTTATTGTGAAGTGGTTAAATTGTAGTGATTGATATTGTGGGTTGATTGAATATATTGTTGAGGATTTGAATTGTTGTTGGGAATATTTAAGGGGAAGTGCTGCCGGATTTTTAGAAAACTTCACAGTCGCCAAACAAGGAATAATGGGTCCACGACGACCTACTTCTAAGTCATCCTCCTCCCGAGGCCCTGTGAATCTACCACCAAGGGCTGACAATGATAAGAAAAGATTTGCCAATAAGGATGCCCAAGACAGGTATAACAAGCTGTGTACTCGTTCCCTGGTACCGGAAAGGGGGATGGAATTCCAGACTATGCCATACGAAGATAAGGTATATGAACCCATCAGAGCCATGATTGCTGATAGAGGTTGGGGTGAATTTGTCAATCCTTATTTGGCAAAGACAAATACTCAACTAGTCTACGAATTTTATGCCAACTACCCAGAGAAACAAGACAACATTTATTTCGTACGAGGGAGGAGAGTACCAGTTGGGGCTAAAGCGATTAATGTCATTTGTGGGGTCACAAATTTGCTAGAGGAAGAAGAGGAGGAAGATGACTTCACGGTTTGGAAGAATTCAAAAATTGACTGGGTTGAAGTGGCTGAGACGGTAGGATATCCAGGGGCCCGTTTCATATATACATATGACACCCCCAAATACATGCTCCGCTGCCAATTTAACAAAGTTGCCAAAACTTGGCTCTACTTTGTGAGTGCCCGCCTGATTCCATCCACACACCTCTCTGATATACCAGTGGATCGCATCAAGCTGGTTTATGCTATCATGAAAGGATTTTCAGTAGATGTGGGTCGAGCTGTAAAAAATAGCCTTAATTGGATATGCAGACTGAACACCACAACAGGGTTGGGGCATGGATCGTTGATCACTGCATTATGTGTTGCACATGGAGTGCATGAGAGCAGCAATAATATAAAAGGTAGAGTGCAGAATCCCATAACCCGAACAATGGTCAATGCATATTTAGACCCTACACCAGAACCTACACTTGGAGAAGGCAATCGCAACCCGGCCAAAGCCCAGTAGAGGGAGAAAGATGAAGCCACCGGAGAGCCTGGATAGAGTAGTCAACCACTTCCTTTGGCGATTGAGGATGGCCACACCCAGAGGTTGGATCAACTTTTCCAATAGAACTAGTACATTAACCAGCAGAATCAGTATCTCATCCAACACCAGCAATATATGGACACTTACATGCAACAAATACATGAGTATGAGGTCACGAGTGTCGACCAAATAAACTCATTCATGCATAACTAGACCATGGATGACGATAACACTGAGTCCTCTCTTGGATATCCTTCAATGTACCAGCCGCCTTCTCACCCACCACCACCGCCACCACCATTCTGAATCGCTTAGCTGCAGTTTTGGTAAGACTTCTTACTCTTGCTTTACTTATCACATTGGGGATAATGTGTTGAATAAGTTTGGGGGGGGGGGAAGTCTTACTATTTTGTGTTAATAGTGTTAATTACTTGTGTTCAGTTGTTTGTTTATTGTTAGTGTCTTAGTTTTAGTGTCAGTGTTCGAGTGTCTTGTGTCAATGAATCAAGTTGATAATAATAACCCATGAGATTGAGTGTACATATGTGATAGAGTTGGATAAAATTGATAGCCATGAAATGCTTAAATATGTGTGCTTAAGTTGGATAGGTCTTGAGTTTCTTTTAATTATTAATAAGTATGAAAAAGTTGATCATGGTTGGTGAATTTCCTGTACTCAAATATTGGTGCATGCATGATTGAATTTTGGTTTGAGGAAAGATGGTGGAAAGTCCTAGAACTTGCTTGCTTGCTATTTGAGACGAAATCATAGATGATGCATGCTTAGGAAGATGATTTAGGCGATCTTTGAAACGATTGAGTCTTTCAAGCCAAGCTTGACTAATGTAATCTCTAGTTATCCCTTTTGAGCCTTAAGTAACCCTTCTTTGATTGACACCTATTCTGAGCCTACTTGAAACCCTTTATAAATATGTTCCTTCCCTTGAATTCCATGAGCATATAAGTATATGAGTGGAGGATTGTCACTTTGTAATTGGTATTTTAGATTGGGTGCTATCAATAGAAGAACAAAGGATTGAAAAAAATGGGAGTATATTACACTCCCTTGTACATACATTGTAAAACAAGTTTGGGGGTGTAGTTCGAAAAGAAAATAAAAATTGGGTAAAGAAGAGAAACTGGGGATTGTTGTGGGTTTGTAATATGGATATCAAGTTTTGTTGGTTGGTTTATATGCTTATGGTAATGTTGAGTCTAAATGACATTTTATCTACCTGTTCCTAAGCCTATCGTCATAACCTATAAAAGTCCTACTGATTGTTGAGCATGTGTTGTCTAAATTAGTGGAGAATAACAAGTTAGCAAGCCTATAGAATTTTGGCCTGATGGAATATTGGTGAGAATTCATTGTGCATAAGCTAATATTGAATAGTTGGTTATTTCAATAATCATGGTTGAGTGGTCATATGCATTAATAACTTTAAGCAAATTTGAGGATTATCCGACTTGAAATTCTAGATAGCAAATTAGTGGCTAGAATGTTCCGGAAGATTTTATTGCATGTTGTTCATGATCTTCGAGGCATAATCCATTGTGGTTGACTTGATTCATTTTTTTAGGGTGTGTGTTTTTCTTTTTAGGGTGGCTAGAGTTTTTTACTCGAGGACGAGTAAAGCTTAAGTTTGGAGGTGTTTGTTAGATCGATTTTAGTATTGTTTTAGAGTGTGTTTTAGAGAGTCTTTTGTTTGTCTTTTAGTTATTTTGTGCAGTATTATGAGTATGTTGTGTGTTTTCAGGTTTTAAGCGATTCAGAAAGGAATAAAGCGAATCGAAAGAAAATAGACAGTTATTAAGGGTAAAAATGTATACCTGGCCACAAGAAATAAGTCAAAGAAGCCCGGGAAAGCTCGGAAAGAAATTTAAACAAATTCCGGACGAAGAAGGCTGAAGAGCTTCTGCGCGACAGCGCCGCGGTGCCCAACATTAACGCCGCGACGCCCCTCTGGCAGTGAGCAAGCATGTTTCAGCATCGAATTAGCCCCGCGACGCTGTAATAGCTGTACCGCAGCGCCGACGACGTCAGGAGCGCGAAAAACCTAAATTTAACAAGGGAAAAAATGTCCATTTTGGGGGGTTTTCGTGATATATATTGAAGGGAACGTTTTTCTGAAAAGAGGAACACTTTTGGTGGCAAGAAACAAGAGAACAAGAAGCCATTAGAGACATCTATTGTTCAAGTTCTTTTCCTTTTCTTTACTTTAATTCAGTTCATGTTGGATATTAAGTTAACTAGTTTTCTTAGCATGTCTAGGTGCTAATTACTTTTATTAGGGTTTTCCGTTGAATCACTTGAAACTCTATTATGATTTAATGCATTGTTAATGTTCTTCTTCATCTATTAAAATCTGTTCAATTTGCGTTTATTGAATGATAATTAATTGGCCATTAGTTTTCATTATCTATATGATTTCAAATCGAGATCTGAAAAGGGAGAATTGAATATGCTATAGTTGATTAGACGTAGGTTTAAGCTTGAATGAAAGTATCACGACTGCTTGTGTAGCGTTTTAGGTTATTGATCTTAATCCTCCTATGTGGTCGAACTTATCATAGAAATATGGAAAGTTCTCACTTAGATTGGATTTTTATATATCCTAACCGGAATATAGAACATCTAAGTTAACCTGCTAACTTAATAAGAAGAACAATCATTAGTCTTGCATTAATGAATGATAGAGTGAAAAGTTGAGGAGATTGGAAACCCTAATTCCTTCATTACTGAATTAAACTTCGTGTGTTTTCATTGCTATTTTATTCTATAAATTCATGTTAGTTTGTTAATTCTTTAGTTAGAAATCATCACTTATATTCATTAGCCAAATAGAAACTAAAGATTAGTTAGTTAGTGGAGAATAGCAAGTTAGCAAGCCTATAGAATTTTGGCCTGATCCCGCCCGATCCTCCCATTTGCACAAAATAACCATTGCACCAATGATTATTTTATATTTTGGCCGTTGTGAAACGGCCATTTTTGGCCTCCCCCCTCCTCCAACCCTCTCTATCTCCTTAATATTTATTTTTAACCCCTAAGTTATTATATTTATACTTTAACCCAATTTTGCAACTATAAATACCTCATTTTCTCTTCATCTTTCTAACAAATCTTCCTACAATTTCTCTAATCTCACAATCTATCTCTCTACAAGTCTACATTGTCTACTAAATATTCAATTTTATTTATTCATTTGGGAATTGAGAGTGAAGTTGGCAACTAGCTTGAGGATCTTCCATTGAGCAAACTTTCAATTTTCAACCTCTCGATTATACGTTGATGTTAAGTCGGCGTTTGGTACATTCGTTCCTTCATTAAATTATTATTATTTCTTTATTTTATTTAGCGCACTTAATTTCATTATCTTTAACAAGGGCCGGAGTACCTCTTCTAGTCATCCTATTCCTAGACAGGATCCTATTCCTACACAGGATGATTTTGTTGATACTGAAAATTTTCCCCCAATACCATTAGATTTAGACGAGGAAATATTTTTTGGAACTCAACAAGACTTTAATTTAGAAGATGATTTAGACGACACACCGACTAATCTAGATGACACATCCACTAGTGCACCTCCAACTGGAATGCCTCCTATTCCCCCTAGTATGAGACGAGGTCCAGCAAAATGACCATTAAAATCAGATGCATGGAATTTTTTTGATAGGGACGTAGACAATCAAGTAGCTAGATGTAAAATTTGTAAAGATGTTTTTTAAATTTAAAACTAGAAAAGGTCAGGGTGGGAGGGGGGGGGGGGTTAATGAGACACATAGAAAGGGATCACCCAGCTAGGTTTGCCCAATACAAGGCTGAAAAACCGGGTGCGCAAATGCCTCTCCATCGGAACAAGGTTCACATATTATCCCGGATCAAGTACATAGTCAAATTAACCCCATGACGGAGGGAATTGTAGACCCTAATTACCATAAACATAGAGATAGGGAAGCAATAGTAAAATTAGTTGTTGTGGAGGGTTTGCCTTTTTCATTTCCTTCATCTACTGGTCTTATTTATTACATTAGAGAAATGTATAATCCTTCTTTTACCGGTTTTCCTAGATCAACTGTTAAGAGAGATGTATTTAAATTTGCACATAAATATCAACAGTATTTACGTTATTCATTATATCATTTGAAGGAAAAGTGGCTATCACTTCTGATATAAGCCGACATATACTAAGGACGACATGGCCATTCATGACTACTATACACAGGACATCTGTCTATAAGCCTCTGAAGAGTACGTAACATCATAAGGTCGGGATAGGGCCCCGCCATACCCCTATGCATATCAAGAATATCGTACCACGACTAGACTGCAACTCTTGAATAAGTAGAGTGCTCCAACATCAGCTGAACCAGCAACCTAAATCGGAGGGTCATGACAAGCACCCGGACCTTACTTGTCGAGTACTACTAATTATATATTTAGCATATATTCACAGTTTCGCATGGCCCATGAGGCCGCCATGAGATACCCTGCTGATATACGGGAATAATAAACTGGAAAGGTATTGCGTAAACTCTTGCAAACGGAAGAACCCAACCTACGCATATACACATACTAAGACTGACAATGCCATACATGACTACTATACACAGGACATCTGTCTACAAGCCTCTAAAGAGTACGTAACATCATAAGGCCGGGACAGGGCCCCGCCATACCCCTATGCATATCAAGAATATCGTACCACGACTAGACTGCAACTCTGGAACAAGTAGAGTGCTCCAACATTAGCTAAACCAACAACCTACTAGCGCGGTTCGTTGCCCTGTCTACCTGAGCCTGCGGGCATAAAATGCAACGTCCCCCGACAATAGGGACGTCAGTACGACTAATGTACCGAGTATGTCAGGCATGAAGAATAGCATAATAGAGACTTGAAAGTAACATGAGACAAGAAACAACCAACCAGTAGAGAATGCCTCTGAAGGCCATAATATGCCTAAATGCCATGCGCAATGCGATCATACATATATATCTGCATATATAATACCATCAAACCTCTGTAGGAATCCCATCATATCATATCGGCCTCTATGGGCATAATCATTATCGTGTATATCTGTACCAGCTGCAGGTGGTGTGCGTATATAACGCTTTCCCTTTTCCCATATCCCATACATATATAATGCATACATATAGTATAGTATATAACTCCTTTGAGGTCAAGGTATGTACATGAATATAATGCATGAATGATATGATAATATGACACTATAAATTTGTCGGAGTGATGTAATATCGCTTCACCTCCGATTTACATTATGAGTACTAACATCTTTCCCATATACCCCAATAAAGATTTAGAAACATATTTAGACATGCTTTGACAATAGGAATGAATAACATGAACATCCTTAACTTCTAAGAGTAGAATAATTTATGGGACATTATTACGTTTACGTTTCGTACTTAGAACATTCCAAAAGAAATAAGGATTTGCCTTGACATACCTTAGTCATTTTGTATCCACAATACAACTAAAGCAGCCCGTAATGCACCCCAATCTGATTTTTCAAGAAACCCTCTTCTTCCACCTTACTTCACTTCGAAGAAAACCCGGATTACAACTCAACGATAAACGTAACAATGAGATTGAAACGATGCGGAAAACCCATATGTTGTTCTTAATAAGAATTACACTTGATCTAATCAAATAAAATTATGTGGCTATTTAGAGAAAGTAATACGTTGCTGCTCACTTCATAAATAAATAACATTTCTTCTCTTACACAATAATTCACTTTGCTGGTCCAAAAATAGATAGGAATGTTTGCCAGTTTGCTCCCTTTTAGGAGAAGGGCTTGATAATGAGTTACTTTTCTTGTAACCCACTTAAAGACTATATTTGCTATTGTGATGAGACCAAGAAAACATGTGTAAGCAAAAATAATTGATATTTATCTTACTGCCACGAGCCCACGAATCACCCAAATGCATAATCACTTAACTAGTCTTCCTCCATGATGCCACGTAGACTTGTTGTCCTCCATAATATACATCCAAATATTTCCTTAAGTAGCTTTATTGTCTCTCACTATACTTTGATATTTAACTTAACTGTCCATATTATTAATTGTTTGATCTCAATTCACTTAAATATTAATTATTTATAAAATCTTCATATACTCAATGTCATAATCATGCGATATATCACTAGTCCATAACATCTTTTTGGACCTACAACTATTATTATTAATCCCTGTCGTCACACTTGTTAAATTCTAAATTATTTCGAGACCGCATCCTTTTATATACTACCTTGATATGAATACCTAAATATAACAAAATTTCCTCAACTTTAAGTTTACTTGCATACGTCTAGTTGTTCAAATCATTGCCCGAAATTACGGGGCGTTACAATGAAAGAGTTCTTTCAGTTTTCCATCCCTTCTGCAATCATGATTTGGTAGTTCAACAACCTCCCTCCACCTATTTTGACATTTTAAATACACTTTAACTTTGTGTGTCTTTCTACAAAATTCATGCTACATGTTATACTTTGTAGTCTTGATATGTTCTGCATCGTAAATGAGTGATTCAGCTAGTAATATGATCTACACGGTCTCAGAATTGTTACTCCCTCCGTTCCAAATTGTTTGAAGGTTGATCGGTTTGATCTATGTTTAAAATTAAGTCAAAGAAAAGATTTGTTTGACCGCCAAATTGGCCAACCTTCAAACAATTTGGGACGGAGGGAGTAGTTTCTTGTGACATTCTATGGTGCAGCCTGAACACCATTAATTTCTACTCTTCATGCAATTCCATTTGGTCTCTCTAGGTGCTGTAAGGTTTGTCTGAGTATTTAATCGAACCATCCACTTCCACTTAGTTTATTGATCAGATATCTCTGGATATTGAACTCCCGTTTACTTTCAGCACGAGAGTTTCTAATCAATTAGGTGCTGAAAATCCTCAAGGAACACGCGTATCCATGTTTTCTGCAATGCGCTCATTGCATGCACTGAGACGATACTTGTAAGCACAACTGTATTTGCTTGTCGTAAAGTATTTGGCTACATTTTCAGCACCGAGAAGGAAGTCGTGGACTATGTGGCAGCCATGGCTCCTCTTCTACGCTTATTGAAAGAAATAATCCCCTTGATTATTTTCATTAATTGAAAGAAATATATACAAGTTACATATTTCCATAATAGGAGAATCTAATTCCTATTCTACTCCTAAAATCTTATTCTACCATAATTCTAACTATATAATTATGGTAAGTATACAAGACTAATTAATATAACGTTCACACTACAATATTACATCAATATACATTCCTAATAACAAACCAACACTACCCGTGATGGGCTTCAGCCACTGCCGAGATGGGCTTCAGCCACTGCCGAGATAGGCTTCATCATTCCTAATGTACCCTTGATATACACTATGTATACCAAGTGTATATCACGGGTATATTACCTTGTTTAACACACCCCCGCAGTCATAGCGGGCGGTCTTTAAACGCTGAGACTGTCCCTAAAATCTTCAAAAAGGACCGAGGGAAGACCCTTTGTAAAGATGTCTGCAATTTGATATCTTGATGGGACATGACAGACGCATACCTGATCCCGAGAAACTTTTCGTGGATAAAATGTATGTCCATCTCGATATGCTTAGTGCGTTAGTGCTGAACCGAATTACCCGAAAGGTAAATGGCACTAATATTATCGCAATACACCAAGGTTGCCTACAGAATGGGACAATGAAGCTCTAATAGTAAATTACGTAACCAACATGATTCCGAGACCACATTAGCTACCCCTCGATATTCAGCCTCGGCACTTGAGCGGGATAGAGTCGCCTGACGCTTTGCAGACCAGGAGACCAAGTTGTTGCCAAGAAACATACAATAGCCAGACGTAGACCTTCTGGTGACTGGACGCCCACCCCAATCAACATCCGTGTAGGAGACAAGTGTGGATGTCGAGGAAGGATATAAATGCAAACCATAGTCCAGTGTACCTTCAATATACCGAATGATGCGTTTGAGTGCATTCATGTGCTCAATCCTGGGATCATGCATGAATAAACACACCTGCTGGACGGCATACGTAATATCCGGTTTGGTAAAGGTAAGATACTGAAGGGCCCCTGCAAGACTGCGATAGCGGGTCAGATTCTCATAGGGTGCGCCGGCCGCGACACTAAGCTTGGGCTTTGTATCAACTGAAGTGGAAGTGGACTTACAGGATGACATCCCAGCCCTCTCGATGATCTCAGCTGCATACTTTCGTTGAGACAGGAACAATCCATCTGAATGGCGATTGAAGGCAATCCCCAAAAAATAACTCAAGGGCCCTAAGTCTTTCATAGCAAACTCAGAGTTGAGTATGGTCATGATAGACTGGCGTAAGGCATCGGAAGAGGCAGTCAAAATGATATCATCCACATACAAAAGAATGTAGGCCAATGATGAACCACGACGGTAGATGAACAACGAATTATCTGACCTGCTGTGAGTGAACCCAATAGTCGAAACATAGTCAGCAAACCTTGTATACCAGGCCCGTGGTGACTGCTTAATCCCATATAAGGACTTCTTCAACAAACAGACATGATGAGGATGGTTGGGATCCCTGAACCCCAACGACTGTATATATACTGTTTCCTTGAGATCACCATGTAGGAAAGCATTCTTGACATCCAACTGATGAATTGGCATGCCTTCGAAAGAGCCAAGCTAAGCACAATGCGAATGGTAGCCGGCTAGACCACCGGACTAAACGTCTTCCCACAATCTATCCCAACTTGCTGAGGCTTACCATCACCCACAAGCCGCGCCTTATGTCGAGCAAATGACCCATCTGAATTCTCCTTATGCGCAAAATCCGCATAGACCTGATAATATTAATACTAGATGGACGGGGCACCAACTCTCACGTCTTATTATCAATAAGAACATTATATTCATCAGTCATAGCAATTTTCTAATTCGGGTCGTTTAAGGCAGACACAGGATTACGGGGCAAGGGGGATTTAGAGACATTCAAATGTAAATTAAAATATCTTTTTGGTGTAAAAACACCCCATTGACTACGAGTGACTGGTCTATGACTTGAGGAAGAAGTGGGCAGATTTAGGAAATTTTTTGGGCTCGGGATGGGATCGCCAAGAGCAATAGGCCTGGCTGCCCAACTCGTAAACCGGAGCGGCTGGACCAGCCTGAGGTGGGTCGATCGCCCAATCACTGGAACTGATCCAGTGATGGGATATTACGACGGAATAGTAGGGCCAGCGGGCAGTGGGCCCGCTGGAGAATTTTAGGTGCGGGGTATGTCCGAAAAATGATGAGTAATATACGGGGATATATCATCATCCAAAAAATTATACGAACTAGGCTCGGTAGTATGAACAAAGTAAAGGGAAATTGAGTTTCATCAAAAATTACATGGCGATTAATGATGATTTTTTGGAGGATAAATCAAAGCATTTGTAACCACGATGATTAGACGGATAACCCAAAAACACACATGGAGTAGACCGGGCCTGAAGTTTGTTAATTGTGGTGAACGGGAATAACGGATAACACAAGCACCCAAAACCCCGAAGATGAGAATAAGAAAGATTCTTATTATATAAAATTTGAAGGGGGGAAGAATATGTCAGACCTTTGGAAGGAATTATGTTTAGCAGATATGTGGCCATTTGTAGAGCATGATGCCAAAAATATGGGGGTATGAATGCATGAATTAAGAGAGTGCGGAAAATGTTATTTATGGAACAAATTTTGCGTTCGGCTTTCCCATTTTGTGAAGATGTATGAGGACAAGAAAAACGAAAATTGATCTCATTATTAGCACAGAACTCCCGAAACACCCTATTGTCATACTCTTTTCCATTATCACATTGAATATTTTTTATTTCTCTTTCGAATTGGGTTCTAATGAATGCTCTAAATTTTACGAAGACGGAAAACACTTGAGATTTATTTGCAATTGGAAACGTCCACAAAAATTTAGAATAATCATCCAAAAAGAGAATATAATACTGATGACCCAACGAACTTAGAACATGAGACGTCCATAGGCCGCTATGAATAATATCAAATGACATTGAAGTATGAGAATTTGAGTCTACAAATGGCAACTTAACAAATTTTCCTAACGAACAAGATTGACAAATTAGAGTACGACTCGTACCCTTACAAGAAATAAAACTATGTTTATCTAAAAGTGATAAAATAGAGGATCCCGGATGACCAAGGCGAGCATGCCACAAGGAAGGAGAAATAGTTGCAAAGGCTGATGGCAAGGCTTGACTCGATGGACTGAACCCGGACGTGATAGGATAAAGATCTCCCCTACTATCACACCTCATGAGAGGACTCCCCGTCTTGAAATTAGGGATGGCAGGTGGGTATAATTTTGCGGATTCCGCACCGCACCCGCCCCAATTGGGGCGGGTATGGGTATAACTTTGGCGGGTAGTAGGCGGGTATGGGTATTGAAAATGTACCCGTCACGGGTAGGCGGGTAGGTGGTGGATTTGCAGTAATATCCGCCTACCCGCCCGCCTACCCGCCTACCCGCC
Source organism: Anisodus acutangulus (assembly GCA_029783415.1). NCBI lineage: Eukaryota > Viridiplantae > Streptophyta > Magnoliopsida > Solanales > Solanaceae > Anisodus > Anisodus acutangulus. Next base: position 49,304,790 of record CM056492.1, read on the forward strand.
CGCCCGCCTACCCGCCGCCTTCGCTTACCCGCCTAGCTTATATAGCTAAAATAATATCTCGAGTTTTGTCTACATTTGTAATATATAGTTATTTTGGTGGATAATTTTTGGGTTTCTTAGAAATTTTATTTTCTTGATTCTTTGTTGTGCAATGGGGAAGAGGTGAAAAAATGGGTGGCGGGTAGGCGGACGGGTAAGCGGCGGGTAGGTGGCGGGTAGGCGGACGGGTAGGTAGGTGGCGGGTAGGTGGCGGGTATAGGAATATACCCGCCTAGTAGTATGGATGTTGAAAATTGTACCCGCCACGGGTGGCGGGTAGGTGACTGGTATAATTTTTTGGCGAATGCGGGTGCGGGGAGGGTACCGCATTCGCCCGCCCAATTGCCATCCCTACTTGAAATCCTTCACAGAGAAACTAAAAGGATCAAATTCAACAGAAACAGAATTGTCAGTGGTGAACTTTCGGACAGACACTAAGTTTTTAATCAATTTGGGGGCATGTAAAGTATTTTTCAAGATAAGAGGTGGATTGGGGGGAGACAACGTTTTCTGACCATAACCCTGAATTGGAATAGAGTTACCATTACCAACAATTATACCCCGAGGGTTGGTCAAATTGGAATAAGATGAGAGAGTACCTGAATTGGATTTCATATGGGTAGTGGCACCGGTATCCATTTACCAATTAGGGTCCGGTTGAGTCAAACCTAGTATGTGCATCGCGTCCTCGATATCTGTCTGAGTGGGGCCTGCTGCGTGATGAGCTGGCGGAGGCCGGGGCCCAAGTATCCCAGAACTGGGCTATCCTGGGCCGTAATTGATGGAATTGGCATTACTGGGCCAGTGGGCAGTGGGCCGTCTGGGCTGCTGGAAAGCCCACTGGCCAGATGTTGGAAATTGTTGTGAAGGTGGGTCGTAGGGCCACTGTCCACTGGTCCAAGCCCACAGCCCAGAGGCCCAAGGCTGAGACCACGGGTTCGGTGGCCCATCAGAACTGCATGGGGTCCATCGCCATCGCTTTGGCCACCGTGGATCGCTTTGTCGAACGCCGCGTTTGCCCCCGTGATTTTTTCCATTATTTTTTCAGCCATTTTTGCCGCCCCCGTGGAATCGGTTTTGGTTCGAATTGTTATCAAAATTTTGAGGACTAGGGGAGGAAGTCGTCATGACCACGGGACTAGCATTAGTAGCCATCTTTTTAGCCAAACTGGCTTCTTCCAAGGTAAGCATGGATCGGGCTTGATAGAACTTTGGAAGAGGATTACTTTGACGAAGGAGAGTTCCAACGCCACTATAGGCCTCGGATAGGCCAGCAACCATCTGTAAAACAAGACGATCTTCACTAACTGGCGCACCAACGTTGCGGAGTTGGTCCGCCAATTCCTTCAACCTTTTGCAATATGCTGAAACGTTCGGGAAATTTTCCATGTTGACGTGGGAAAATCCTGTTCAAGGGTAACAACTCTGGAATTTTGATTATCCTGGAATATGTCACACAGTCTATCCCATGCAACCATCTCCGTAGTGTCTGGCTCAATAATCGTCTGCAATAGGTCGGTAGAAATTGTAGAATAAATCCACTGAAGAACGGTGGCATCAAGTGTTGTCCATAACTTAGGATCATCATCGCGTTTAGGGACCTCCGTATCATTAGGAGCCGCGGGGATTATGTGATGGATGACTTGATGCGAACGAGCATGAATTTTGAACAACTCGTCCCACGTCGCGTATTAAACTTTTTGTATTTCAAGAATTAACGGGATATGATTCTTGATGTTAGAAACAACAAGGGCATGGTGAAACGTGTTCTTTGACGTAGACATAACGAAAGAACAAGAGGCGAAAGAGGGATTTGTAAGAGAGACTTTGAGAGCGGAAGAATAATTTGGTAAACCCGAGGGGGGGGGGGTCTCGGCCGAGAGGAACAACAAAATTTTGGGAGAGAAATTTTTTGTTTGACCTAGACTTCTGATACCATGAAAGAAATAATCCCCTTGATTATTTTCATTAATTGAAAGGTATATATACAAGTTACATATTTCCATAATAGGAGAATCCTATTCCTATTCTACTCTTAAAACATTATTCTACCATAATTCTAACTATACAATTATGGTAAGTGTACAAGACTAATTAAGGTAACATTTACACTACAATATTACATCAATATACATTCCTAATATACTACAAACCAACACTGCCCGTGATGGGCTTCAGCCACTGCCGAGATGGGCTTCAGCCACTGCCAAGATGGGCTTCAACATTCCTAATGTACGCGTGATATACACTATGTTTACCAAGTGTATATCACGGGTATATTACATTGTTTAACACTTATCGGTCATACTGACAGCTCGCAAGGGACCCTTTCAGGTTAGACTTTTTTCACATCAAGTTACTACTATAAAAGGTAACATATGCCAGTGGCTGATCCAAGTCTACTGAAGGGGCTCAACTGAATTCCATTCACCCGAAAATTATACTATGTATATATAAATTGTTGAATCCTCCACAAACAGATACATGACAAGAATGAGTATCAAGACTGGTGGGCGTATCCACGTTTACTAAAGGGGCTCAACTGAATCCCCTTAACTGTAACATTATACTATGTATATACACATTCTTGGATCTGCCACTGAAAGATACATGACAAGAACAGGCGTTACTAATTGTGGCATTATGCACATTGTAGGTGTCTCTAGGGGATGTGGTTGGCAGCATATCGGAGCCTATGTCGATATTGCTTCATTTTACCTTTGCGGAATTCATATTGCTGCCTCATTGGCTATTTGTCTTAACTTTAGGGGAAGGCTTGTGGATCGGCATACTTTCTGGTGCAGCTCTAAAGACTATTCTACTCTCTGTGATAACATGCTGCACAAATTTGAAAAAGCAAGCTGCAACGCCAAGGGAGAGGCTTCGTGCTGTTGAAAAATCAAACATGCTGATGAAAATGAGAGGCCTATACATGAATTCTACTACTCTCTGTTGAAGTCTTATAAGAGTTACAAAATGCTGAACTTAAAGAAAGGAGAGGGTTTCAATTTTGTGAAATTTTCGCCGTTCCTCCCTTTCTAGATAAATGTTTAGCAAATGACTTTCTTTTCTTTCTCTTGAAACTTTTGAATCTTTTAGACCGTGGTCTATAATTTCTTTTGAGGAAGTTAATAATCTTATAAGTACACGTTAAATTTATGGTCTAAAACTTTATAAATTATTGTCAATGTTAGACAGTAATTCAATATTTTGTTTATAAGGTTAGAATAATATATGAACAAATATCATATGTAAACTAAGTCTAATGCTGTCCGAAAAGACAATCTTATAGTAGTTATATTTACATAATTTTTAAAGATAGAGAAAAAAATTAAATGATAACATAAAAAAAGAACGTTTTCATAAGTCAACCTCCAATTTTCCATTTACTTTTGTCCGTAAAAGTTTTAGAGGATGTACTTTAAATTGTGTATTGCATGATCAAGGTAGAGCAACAACAACAACAGCAACAACATATCCAGTGAAATTCCACAACGTGGGGTCTGGGGAGCATAGAGTGTACGCAAACCTTACCTCTACCTTGATAGGTAAAGCAGTTGTTTCCGAGAGACCTTCGGCTCAAGACAAAACACAAGCACAAGCAAAGTAGGACAAACAAAACGATCAAGATAGAGCTAATTGTTCTTTTATTCCCCTTCTTTTAGTACTATTGATGTTAAGTTTTCCAAGATCAAAATTAATCCATTATGTTTAATATCAAGCTTAAAAGTCTTTGAATTTATTTTTATAAAGATAAATCAGAGAAATTATAGAAATTATAATATTCACTGTATTGAAATAAAATACTATGATTGTTATCATATTTCTCTAGTCTTGATTATTTTCTCGGCGCAATTTTTTGTCTACACATAGGATGAACTTTGAATCATAAAGAAAAATTTAATTTGAACATTTTATTAGGAGAAAACAATAGGTGAAAAAAGTAGATATTGATAGCCATGGTATTGTCGGCAAACTTTGAGGTAATTTTTACTAGCATTATTGTTTCTTTTTTTTTATTTTTTATAAAACAGCCAAAAAGAAAAGTCTTTTGGTAACTCAAAAACCAAAGGTTTTATATCATATTCTGAACTAATAATGCTTTTCTACGCTTAACATGCTAATTTTTAATTTTTATTTTCTTACAATTAAATTCTTTATGGCCAAACGTTGTTCAAATCATATCATGTAATCTATCATTTTCCCTTGCACTATTCCTAGTGCAAGCAAGCTAGCTTACTCCATTTCTGCATGTCCGTCCTCCACCCAGTCAGATTTATATTAAATGTTATTTGGTGGGAACCAAGGTGATAATCAAGTGACGTATGCTTATCCTATTAGGAAATTTACACAAATGACTATACTTTGAAGGATTTTTTTAAGCATAGTTATACTTTTGCTAATTAACATGTATTCAGATTTGGCTGTATTCCAATTTTGTTGTATTCAAGTCAGATATATTTAACTCATTTGTAACTACTTTTACACTATATTCAATTTATTGTATTTAAAATCGGTTGTATTCAAACTCGGTCGTATTCCAATTCATCTGTATTTTGATGTATTCAAGTCAGATGTATTCAACTCAGTTGTATTCATTTGTATCTATTTTTACATTGTATTCAATTTATTGTATTTAAAATCGGTTGTATTCAAACAACATAAGTGCAAAAAAATATAGAAAATATTCAGTTGTATTCAAATTCACTTTATTTATTTGTATATAAAAAATCTCTTTCAAAATACAAGTGGAAAACACATAAAGAAACATTGAATTTTACAATACAAAATCAATGAAAACACTCAAATACTGAATACAAGAAATAAAATACACCTCATCTGAGATACAAAGAAATACATTCCAATTTGAAATACAAAAAAATAAATAAGCTCAGATCTAAGCCGGCACGCCAAAAAACGACATTGAACTCTGGCGAAGCTTACGGTACGCCGAAAAACGACATTGAACTTCGGCAACAGCCAGATGATGACCAGATCTGGAGAGAGGCGTCGGCTGTCGTGACAAGACTACTCGGTCAGATCTGAGAAAAGGGAAGAGAGAGAGAAGCGGCTCCTCGCTTTTTCTCTGTTGCTACTGCTCACTACTTCCGGAGAAGATAAAGTGGTTGATGGAGGCGACCGGCGGCGACTGCTGCTACTGCTCGCTCAGATCTGAGAAAAGGGAAGAGAGAGAGGCGATTGCTCGCTTTTCCTCTGCTGCTACTGCTCGCTACCACCGGAGAAGATGGAGTGGTTGATGGCGGCAACAGAGTTGGATGGTGACTGGCCAAGGGAGAAGAGAGGGAAAAAAGAGAGAGCTGGGGAGAAGAGAGAGGGGGTTGAGGGAAAAGATTGATACAGTGGAATAATTTTTGGGGAACTGTATATTAAGAGGTACTATGAGTTACCATGTGTGACTGAAATACAATATTTAGCTATGAGATGTAATTAAAATAAAGTATAGTTACTAAATATAAATACCTCTTAAGTATTCTCTACACTACGTAATTATTCCTATCTCATTCCCTCTTTCAAATGGCCCAATTACTTTTCGTTAGTCACACTTTTATTTAGTAAGGCGTTTGGCCGTACTTTTTTTGAATTTTTAAAATTGAAGTTGGAGTTGTGTTTGACCATAGTTTTTGCAAATAATATTTGATTGTTGAAATATGTTTTTTTCTAAAAAAAAAGCATGAAATGTGATTTATATCCCTAACTTTTAAAAACTAGCAAAATCACCCAAAACAATTAATAAACATAACCGGTGCTAGAAATATAGCAACTATACTCGAGATCAGCTTATGGAGTGCTCAAGACTGATGGTTTCTTTCCATCAAAAGGCTGCAACCGGGAGACTTACTGGTGTACACAGGAAATCTAGCATCTCTAAATATGGCTTTGTTGCAAAATTCCCACCTGCTTCTTTTCTTTTAGAGGTTTTATAGCACATGATATTGAAAGTTGTTGAGGTGGAGGCTTACTAGGGTACTCTGGTTGTTGGCTAATTTAAATGAGGGGCCTTTTATAAAAATAAAAACTTTTAGGGTAAAATTTGAAAACAGAAAACAAAAGTAATGGTTCAAAAGAGAAAATGAAAAAAGTGAAAATAAGATTTTGATTGTTTTTCAAATTTCAAAAATACCTTTAAGTTGTATTTGAAATTTTTATTGCCAAACACTAATTTTTGAAAAAAGTAAAAATAGTTTCTGAAAAAAAGTAAATAATACTCATGACCAAACGGGTCCTAAGTATACAAACAAGCAAATGAAGAACATCTCATGAGGGATGGAAGCTGACGACGGATCCAAAAAAGTCTGCGAGCTTGATAGAACTCAGTGTTTGATATGATATATATGTGTGTGAGAACAATAAGTATGTGAATTAGTGTTAGTATATATATATACTTTTTTAACTCCAGATTTTAATGATTAAGACATATTAAGACCAAGTAAGTGTTTAGATTTTAATCTAAACAAATGAATTCTTAACGACCTAAGATCTTAACCATTCAAATTCAGACCTTCATTAAGTGTATACAAATGAAGCCTTAGTTATTAATTCTATATTGGATAACTTATTAAGCGAAATTTTGTGTACCTTATATTCCCTTCTATTTTTCATTTTTTGTTCTTCTTTACATATGTGATGAACATTATCTGATGATGTCATACCATTTATAGAATCCTGGAATGTATAATTGTTTATTCATTCTATTTTATGATCTCATAAACTGTACCATGAATACGTTTATCAATCATAATCCAAGGTGACCTCATCCACATATATAGTAACTGGATTAGAGAGGATAAGAGCATGAGAAGTATGCAAAAATATTGTTTTATACCATATCTGGTGGCTGACGTGAAAGAATAATTAGCAGTGGTGGCCATTGTAATCCATTTACACTTTCACATTAATTAATTAGAAGCAAATAATCTATGATATCTTGTCCTTAATCTGGTCGTCACCCAACGCTGACAAGTTGGGACTTTGTTCAGCGGACTTTTTCTCTTTGAACTTTTACAATGTGTATTATCCTCACGTAAGAAGTATCAACTCAAGCCAAAAGTGACACGACCAAAATTTATAGGGCGTAAGCACACCTACCCTTAAACCTGTAGGCGAACCACAATCAATTTATAATTCCAGTTTCAGCAATTAAGCAAAAATTTAAAAGCGTAAAGACTAAAAAACTCCATAATACGGTCAGCTAGCCATAAAATGCGAAAATACAACCAAATTCCCCAAAACTTGAAAGTCGTAGTACAAGAGCCTCTACGATTTTTATACAAATTTGAAATCATCAAAAACATTGTCCAGAAAGAAAGAAGACAGGGAAATAACATAGAGAGAAGGACACTGGCACTGCGGATCAGCCAGACAGTTCACTACAATATCTCCTTAAGTTGGCAACAGACTCAGACAACTCCTCGAGCTCCATTCGTACTTGGATCTAAACTTGCACCCAAAAGGGAGCAGCAAGCATTGTAAGTACATAAACAAAGCGTACTTTGTAAATCTCATAGACCGACAACACTGAAGTAGTCACGAGGTCAATTAAGAAAAGTTTTATTTTAACATTAACAGTCTTACATTAACACAATTACAATCTAACTAACAGAAATAGAGATAAGCCAAAGTAATCTAGTAGGACCAAGTAGTCAGATAATCACGTAATCAATGCATACAAGTAGGTAAAGTGTAATGCAATACAATGGTCATATGTGCAACCAGTGTACAACCTAATTTCCACGATGGTACTTCGGGAGTTGTGACCCATGAGGGACTTGCGAGATTCATATACCCGCCCGAAATCATTTTCAATCGGGTCCACATCAATCCGCCGAAATCATTTCGCATCACCAACTAGCCTTTTTCAACTGAAATAACATTACTCCAACATGAATCAAATCTATAATGTGTTGGAAATTTGCCTTTGGCGGGAGTTGCGACCGACCAACTTTAACGGCTTAAACACTAGTGTTACGTATGTTGGAGAATTCGGTTCTTCACACATGCATGATCTACTAAGTACGTAGATAACCGTAGGGCCAAGAATCGTCAAATTTCATTGAGAAATGAAAGAGATATTGGTCCACGAAGTGAGGTGTTTGAAGCATGGAAAGTGTGGTGTTGTGTTCAATTCTCCCTCATCGGTAGAGGAAGAAAGAATTGTTGTGTATATAAGACTCGAAATTGGTTTGGTTCCGGGTTCCGGGTTCACGGGTTCACGGGTTCACGGGTTCACAGGTTCACGGGTTCACAGGCTGTGGGCTGTGGGCCTTCTGATATTATCTTTTTGGGCCAGAGAACTTTTTTAGAAGTACAGTTTGATCCCAGAAGCTTAAGATGTTTTCAAGATGTACAGTTTGGTCCCTGAAGTTTCCAGAAATTCAGAATTTCGGCAGACACGAACAGAAACGTCCAACACTCAATTCAGCCATTTATTTTGGCTGAATTACACCTCCTATAATGGCATCCGTTGGTATTTCTCTCCTTTAATTTGGTGGCTTTACGACCTCCATAATGGTCATTATTTGGTCAATAATGGCTGTTATGGAAGCGATCAACAAATTCCTTCCTCACCTATATAAACACCCCTTACACCATTGTTGAGACACACTTGATATACACGAAAATATACAACCGAAAAATCGGTTCTTCCTATAGCTTCCTAGCATCATTTCATTAATCAATATTCTTCACGGGAGCTCTTGAGTTTCCTTTGCTCAATTGTTCCATTCTTTGTTTTATCTTGGGAGACGAATTGTCCTGGACGTATAAAGGATACATACGGGCAATATTGTCTTAAGGATGAGTGTCACACTCGACTCAAAGAAAATCAAAGCGCTTCCGGTCTTCTTGTTCAACAAATATTGTAATTTCAGTTTTGTTGTTATATTGTAATTTTCAGTTTTCTAGTTGAATTATAATTTCAATTCTTACATAAGCAGTTACTTGTAATTTTCGTTTCTTGCAAATCCTTGTAACCCAACAACTTAAGACAATATCTTGCTTACGGTAACTGCAATAACATGGTTGGAAATATGACCGATGTTGCTGCTACTGCTGCTGCCTCTCGAGGCAATATTGTCGCTTTCCCGCCATCGCCGCTATCGCCAAGACAAGAACTCCGCCGCTTTCACTCCGCTGGCCGCGCTCGCTCAAGGCGTGAACATCGCCGCTTTCCCGATCGCTGAGCTCCACCTCTTCTTCGCACCACCATGATCGCCTGAAAAGTTCATGGGATCGAATTTAAAAGATGGCGACAAAGATGTTGTTCTACTTAATGATTATGGGCATGGCGGTTCCTTACGGAAGATCCTCCACAAGTCGGAGATGAAATGTACTCTTCGCCCGCTCAAACGGGTGAAGGGGGCCTTGGTATCCATGTCGTTAACGGCATGAAGATGGTTCGTGATGCGTGGAATCATAGCGATTTCATGTGCAAGATCTATATACTGAACTGCTTGCCAGACCCTCTCTACACGGGCTAGTGTACCGCTGGCACCGCCAAAGAGTCATGGGAAAAATCGCAAAGAAGTACAACGCACAAGATGCGGGTACTAAGAAGTTCATCATTGGGAAATTTCTAAAATTCCAAATGGTGGACAACAAGACAGTGATGTCCCAAGTCCAGGAATTCCAAATGATTTTACATCACCTGGATTTGGAAGAGTGAAAGCCAAACGAGCAGTTTTTGGTTGCATCACTGATTGAAAAGTTACCTCCTTCATGGAATGAGTTTATGAGTTACTTGAAACTCAAGACAAAGGAGATGACCTTTGAAGAGCTTGTTATCAAACTGCAAATCCAGGAAGATAATAAGAAGACCTTGCCAAAGGGTAGACAACATGCTGAGGCAAAGGCAAATCTGGCTGAGGCCAAAGGGAAAACAAGCAACAAGCGGAAGTTCCACAAAGACGGCAAAGCCCCTCAACGAGACGCTCGTTGAGGTAATCGCCATCACTGTGGGAAACCTGGTCATAGGATCAAGGAATGCCGCAAGCTCAAGACTGAGCAACAACAGAAAGCCAAGGCTCAAGCTAACGTCGTCAAGGACACGCTCCTGGATGACATGATTGAGGATCTCTCGGCCGTGGTGCTAGAAGCCAACTTGGTTGAGAATCCGATGCAGTGGTGGGTGGACACAGGTGCAACAAGACACATCTGTTCCAACAAAGATATCTTCTCCACGTACACTCCGGTCTCCGATAAGAAGCTGTTCATGGGCAACACCGCTTTCTCGAACGTGCTAGGGGTTGGAAAGGTGGTCCTGAAGATAACTTCCGGCAAAGAACTCACTTTGAAGGAAGTGATGCACGTCCCAGAGATTAGAAGAAATCTAGTTTCTGGACCTTTATTGGTTAATGCTGGTTTTAGGCTAGTGTTTGAATCAAATAAGTTTGTACTCACTAAAAATGGCACATTTGTGGGGAGGGGCTTCGTCTGTGAAGGCCTCTTCAAAGTGAATGCCATGTCTGTATTACGTCAAGGAAATAAAGTTGAACCTTCTTCTTATTTGCTTGAGTCTTCTAATTTATGGCATCATAGATTAGGACACGTTAACTACAAATCTATTCAAAGGTTGGTAAAGATGGAGTTGTTGCCATCTATCGACGTAAACCCTCAACATAAGTGTGAGGTGTGCGTAGAGGCAAAACTCACCAAGCTTCCTTTTCGATCCGTCGAAAGGAATATCGCCCCTCTAGAACTTATTCACACAGATATATGTGATTTGAAGTTTGCACAAACTAGGGGGGAACAAGTACTTTGTGACTTTCATTGACGATAGCACAAGGTATTGTTACCTTTACTTATTGAAAAGTAAGGATGAAGCCTTTGAAGCGTTCCGACGTTACAAGGCAGAAGTTGAGAACCAACTGAGCCTACGGATTAAATCCATTCGTAGCGATATAGGGGGAGAATATGTAGCGCCTTTTGAGGAATACTGTGCCCAAAAAGGCATTATTCATCAAACGACGGCTCCATACTCACCTCAATCAAACGGTGTGGCGGAACGTAAGAACCGCACATTAAAGGAAATGATGAATGCCTTGATTATCAATTCCGGTCTTCCACAAAACATGTGGGGAGAAGCCGTCCTTACCGCTAATACAATTCTTAACAGAGTCCCACATAAGGGTAAGGACAAAACTCCATATGAATCATGGAAGGGAAAGAAATCCACCTATAAATATTTTAAGGTGTGGGGTTGTCTGGCAAAGGTTGAAGTACCCAAGCCAAAGCAGGTCAAGATTGGGCCTAAGACTGTAGATTGCATATTCATCGGATATGCAAATAACAGTAGTGCTTATCGCTTCTTAGTGCATAAGTCAGATATTCCAGATATCCACCAGGGTACAATAATGGAATCAAAGAATGCTCTATTCTTTGAAAGTACCTTTCCTAGAAAGGAGAAAGACATAACCTCTCGCAAACGAAGTTATGCACAAAGCTCTCAAGAACCGGGAGTCCTTGATCGCCTCGGATCTGAATGGTTCAGATCTAGCGAATCTCGAGGTGGCTGAACATCCAGAATCTAGTGTTCCAGATTCTCAGAACTTGGGGACTCCAGAGATGGATCTAAGACGAAGTAAAAGGGCCAGGAAGGATAAATCCTTTGGTCCTGACTTTGTAGCTTATATGGTTAATGATGAACCTAGGACAATTGCTCAGGCGTTGTCAACTCCAGAAGCACCGCTCTGGAAAGAAGCTATTGAGAGTGAAATAGGCTCCATTCTGCATAACCATACGTGGGAGTTGGTTGATCTTCCTCCGGGAAATAAACCGTTGGGGTGTAAGTGGATACTCAAACGGAAATACAAAGCAGATGGGTCTATAGACAAGTACAAAGCCAGGTCGATAGTCAAGGGCTATCGGCAAACAGAAGGCTTTGACTACTTTGATACCTACTCCCCGGTATCCCGGATGACATCCATACGGGTATTCATTGCGATCGCAGCTTTGCGTGACCTTGAGATACACCAAATGGACGTCAAGACAGCCTTCCTAAATGGTGATTTGGAAGAAGAAATTTATATGGACCAACCCGAGGGGTATGTGGTTCAAGGGCAAGAGAAGAAAGTCTGTAGACTTGTCAATTCTCTGTACGGGCTGAAACAAGCCCCGAAACAATGGCACGAAAAATTTGATAGTACTCTACTATCGAAAGGGTTCGCCATTAATGAGTGTGATAAATGTGTTTACACGAAAGGTAACTCTGACTCATTTGTTGTGATATGCCTGTATGTAGACGACATGTTAATCACAGGAAGCAGTACTAAGGTAATCCTAGAGACTAAGAACATGTTGAAACAATGCTTCGACATGAAGGATATGGGTATCGCAGATGTCATCTTAGGGATTAAAATCTCTAAGACGTCTGACGGACTGGTCTTATCTCAGTCTCACTACATCGAGGATGTTTTGAGAAAGTTCGAGATGTTAGACAGTTCACCGATAAAGTCACCAATGGATATAAATCAAAAGCTTGATAAAACTCTTGGTGCACCTGTATACCAGGAGCGATATGCACAGATGATCGGTAGTTTGATGTATATAACAAACTGCACCCGACCTGATATTTCTTACGCAGTCAATAAGTTGGCTAGGTTCACCCGTAATCCGAGTGATAATCACTGGAAGGCGTTGAATCGGGTATTACAATACCTGAAATACACGTTAAATTACGGGCTGCACTATTCGAGATATCCAGCTGTACTAGAAGGGTACAGTGATAAATACTGGATATCTAATATAGAGAACACCAAGTCCACCAGTGGGTATATATTTACAATTGGTGGTGGGGCTGTGTCTTGGAAATCCTCTAAGCAAACTTGCATCGCCCGATCCACAATGGAATCGGAGTTTATCGCTTTAGACAAAGCAGGAGAAGAAGTTGAGTGGCTTCATGACTTCTTAGAGGATGTTCCGTGTTGGAACAAACCCGTACTTTCGGTAATGATCCACTGCGACAGTCAATCGGCTCTAGGAAGGGCACGGAATACTATGTACAACGGCAAGTCTCATCATATTCGACGGAGGAATAAGACCGTTAGGCAACTGATCACCACAGGTATAATATCCATTGATTACATTAAGTCAAAGGATAATATAGCAGACCCATTGACAAAGGGCCTACTCAAGGATCAGATGGCTTGCCTGTCTAGGGAAATGGGCTTAAAACCCAAAATATAAGGACCAATACAGTGGTAACTCAACCTTACGAACTGGAGATCCCAGTAATTTGGTTCAATGGGAAAACGAAGTTGTAAAGGTTCAGTTGACCGCTTCAGTGGAAGTATGAGCACTTCGGATAGTGATTTCTGAAAAGAAACACCAAATCCAAAGTCGTTCCCGCGATAGACGTTAAGTGCTATCTGCAGTATGGGTAAAGGTTAAGTTTTCAAAACCTGTAATGATCCTCAACAGTTGAGGTTAGGTTCTTGGGAAACTTTTAATGGTTCCTAACACTTGTGAAGTGGGGTATAGCATGATACCTTGTAGGAGACCACCTATTTAAGTGCGAGGATGGGCCGCCTCAAAATGAACGCACTTAAGAATCCAAGACGTTGTCCATGGCCAAAACGGATAAAACATTACGAAGAAGAGAGTAAGGGAATTTGTTGTGTTGGTACCATTGACTTGGCTTACACTAAACACTGACGGTTCAAGACATCACGTTCACCGCGCAGTAAGTAAGTCCGATGGTATTCAATTATGGAAGGTTCAAAGCTGAGGCTACCTCTCCTTATGCAACATCGGTCCGCTGAAATATTGCTGGAAATGAAAAAGACACCATGTGAGTGCGCCAAAATCTCTTTCAAGAGGGGATTGTTGGAAATTTGCCTTTGGCGGGAGTTATGACCGACCAACTTTAACGGCTTAAACACTAGTGTTACGTATGTTGGAGAATTCGGTTCTTCACATACGCATGATCTACTAAGTACGTAGATAACCGTAGGGCCAAGAATCGTCAAATTTCATTGAGAAATGAAAGAGATATTGGTCCACGAAGTGAGGTGTTTGAAGCATGAAAAATGTGGTGTTGTGTTCAATTCTCCCTCATCGGTAGAGGAAGAAAGAATTGTTGTGTATATAAGACTCGAAACTGGTTTGGGGTTTGGGACCCCAAGGGGTATCCCATGTGTTTAAAGGAGGGAGGACCTAGATGTGCTTCGGTTCGAGGAAAGACCACACGCGCGCCGCCGCCTGCCCGTCCGGTCCGGTTCACGTTCACGGTCGTGGGTCGGGTCATGGCCGTGGGTCGTGGGCCTTCGATATTATCTTTTGGGCCGCAGAACTTTTCCGTAAGTACGCTTTGGATGTCTTGTTTGGACTAGAATTCTTTTAGATGTACAGTTTGGTCCTGAAGTTTTTCAAGATGTACGCTTTGGTCCTGAAGTTTCCAATTCAAAATTTCGGCAGACCTAATGTAAACGTCCACTAATTCACCCATTTATTTTGGCTGAATTACACTTCCTATAATGGCATCCGTTGGTCTTTCCCTCCATTAATTTGGTGGCTTTACTACCTCCATAATGGTCATTATTTGGCCAATAATGGTTGTTATGGAGGCGATCAAACAAATCCCTTCCTCACCTATATAAACACCCCTTACACCATTGTTGAGACACACTTGATATACACGAAAATATACAACCAGAAAATCAGTTCTTCCTATAACTTCCTAGCATCATTTCATTATTCAATATTCTTCACGGTAGCTCTTAAGTTTCCTTTGCTCAATTGTTCCATTGCTGTTTTATCTTGGGAGACGAATTGTCCGGGACGTATAAAGGATACATACGGGGCAATATTGTCTTAAGGACAGAGTGCCACACTCGACTCAGCAAAAATCAAAGCATTTTCCGGTCTTCTTGTTCAACAAATATTGTAATTTCAGTTTTGTTGTTATATTGTAATTTTTAGTTTTCTAGTTGAATTGTAATTTCAATTCTTACATAAGCAGTTACTTGTAATTTTCGTTTATTGCAAATCCTTGTAACCCAACATAATGATCTTAATGAGCCATAACTGTGTGAACCATCATAATGAATGAATATGGATGATCACATAAAACATGAATATCAAATGCGATTCAGCTATAATCATGTACCATTTAGAATTACACAAAACAACTCGATTATCACAAGTATATAAGATTTAATGGAGTGATGTATGCACATAGACAGTTGAATCAAAACACTTATCTTTCAGCTAATGTCCACATGCTTTGACATTCTTGATTTACAACCATCAATAACATATTTTAGCACATAATCCATGACAAGACACTGATACTCGTGTTAGTGCAAGCCACACCACAGATACGAGATACCCTCTTTCGTCTTTAACCTTATTATTAGTTAATTATCGAAAATGTCCCCTATATAAAGTCTAGAAAAGTCATAACTTACCTTGAAGTGAAGCAAACGAACTCACAACGTCATTTCCCCTCCCGGAGCTCCTCCAGATGCTCCTAATCTATTAAATAGATGATCTACATGATTGTATGAGTTTTATACATGCACATATTGATATAAAAATAATTCGGGCCTAAAAAGTCAATCCTAAACATCTAAGGTCAAAACTGTAATTTTATTATAAAATCGATTTACGCATAAGCCATATGTCATGAATTTCAAATTTCATTAAATTCTTACCACAAATCGACCCTCAAATCATCAATTTGCTCATACTAACATTCTAGGGAAATATCCTCAATTTCCACCACCCAAACACGAATTAAAACGCCAAAAAATGATGGAGTTCATGGGGAATTACCAAAACAAGCTTGGAATCTTACCCCAAGTCAAATCGAGATGAATGCCTCCAAAAGCGGCCAAATCTGAGGTCTCTAGTTCCCAAAATAGATTTATGAAGAATGAGTTCTAGTGGGAAATATAATAAAATCATCTGCACAAATGTGATCACATATATCGAAATGTGAGCCTCGCAAATGCGAATCTCACAAATATGATAACCCCATCCCAAATGCGCAAAACCTGGACCCAACCCTATATCACAGTTATGATCAACCACTTGTAAATCCGAGCCTGGCGAATGCTACACATACGTCGCAAATGGGACAAAGCCAGAAAAGTAAACTTATCGCAATTGCGATAAATACCATTTCAAATGTGATTGCACTAGGTATCAGCTACAACAACAACTCAACCTCAAAATGTCAATTTTGGTTTTAACATCCGAAACTCACCTGAAACCTTCCGGACAAAAATCAAACACGTTACAAACTTATTGGAACGCTCCAAACACCAATCCGAGGTCTTGTTGACCCGTTGTGACCATGGTCAACTCCAATCCTTAACTTAACTAGAATTTTAATCGATTATCTGAATCACTCTCGAATTGCTCAGGATTCATCCAAATCATTCAACTAAGTCATAAATTAACCTAACAGAACTGTCAAAACTCGAATCCGAACTCATTAACCCCGGATGTTGACCTTTATCACCCCTTTTTCTATTCTATCTTAACAACCTCAAAATTTTGATTTTATTTTTCCTATACCAACCCGATTTTCTCGAAAACTGTATTACCTATCTTCGAAAGTCAAAAACATCATATTAAAGCTACGGAAAGATTCATTAGATAACATGAGTATTAATGCTCAAAACGAACGAACGGATTGTTACATCATCCATGACCTAAAAAATGTTCGTCCTCGAACGGATAAAGAAGAGTACTGAAACTGATGATCAGCTACAAATATCAATCATATACCTCATGTAAGCATCCTCAGTTAAGGATTACACTAATAGTCTTGCTTAAACTTTCAAAATGCTCTATAACTTTACCCTCTAAGCCTTCTTTTTCTTTTTCTTTCTATTATTCAAATCTGAAACCTCCTCAAACATTTGGTTCTCATTTATTGGAACTGTCTCCAATCCGTACGAAATACCTAATTTTGATCATAATCACAATTTCGAAAATAATTTATTGATTCCATGTATACCATCACAGCCATCACAATCTCTTAGTTATAGTCACAATTCATTGCCAGATCTATACCGGTAAAATACGCTAATTTTATGTATCTTTCTTTCATACCTCCCGAAGCCATCATTAGTAACAAGAATCCTTAGAAAACATGTTATACACTGCAAGTCTAAATCAAGACTTTCTCTCTCCAGAAGATTTACCTAGTAAAGGAGAGTTATTACATTGAAAAAAATTTACATCTCAGAGTATAACAAGTTTTAGGATTAATTAGTACTGCATTGACTTGATTTCACAAGTACTTGTAGTCTTTTGGGTTTACTTTTTTATGAGATAAAAAAGTAGTCTCGCAAAATTAGTGCCAAATTATTTTTTCTTATCTAATAGACCATTGTGGTATGGTCCTTTTCCAGACCCCGCGCATAGCAGAAGCTTAGTGCACCGGGCTGACCCTTTTTTAATTAGTAATCAGAAAAATAAAACAAATAGGTTAATAAATTTACACCAATAGTATAAAAATTTCATTATGCTCCCAGTCGATATAAGTTACTCCCTCCGTTCCAAAATGATTGACATAGATTGATTTGGCATGGACTTTAAGAAATAAAGGAACACTTTTGAAATGTGTTGTCCAAAACAAGTCTTAGATATTTGTGTGACTGTAAATCATCTCATAAAGTTAAATTGTTTCTACTAAATATAGAAATATGTCAATCTTTTTTAGACAAACTGATAAGGAAAGTAAGACAATTTTTTTGGGACAGAGAAAGTAATCTTTATCAATATGATGGAACTTCTGCAGGTACTAATTATTGGACTTGGCTGCACTTTTTATTTTGTTATTTGTAATATATTTATTTGGTTTGGCATTCTTGTTCCTATCCCCCATGAGACATTGTCTTACTCTTCCTTGGCACTTTCCCATCTCTCTCGCAGTACCCTTTGTTGTGCTAAACTTTCACATAAACAAATTTCCTAGACTGGAAAAGAAACTTGTGGCCCAGGATATGTATGCTCTTAGATAAAAATCAGAAAAAAAGAGAGACGGAAAACAAAGAATCAAGCTAGCAATGGAGTTGGTATTCGATGGACTTGTATTAGAAATTGGGCTTCATACAGACAGCTAGCTAGCCTATCCATTTTTGGTCAAATAAAATTTATAAGGTTTGTCCTAATTAAGAGGAGAAAAGATCAGGGTACTTGTGGGACAGGTTAATCTTACACCACTTTTTCTTTATCTTCACCAATCCATTTTCCTTTTCCTCATCTTTTTATTTGTAATTTTTTTATCAATTCTTTTTCTTTTATTGGTGTACTATTAATTGATTCTTGATGTCTCATCTTCCCTCCTTTGAGTACTGCATGTGTGGATTATGGAGGGGCTTATACTATTTACGCCATACCCAAAATTATGACGCTATTGTTTGTTCCTCCACGTCTTCACAGAAAAGAGAAAAGGAGAGGGTGTGGGGCTGGGGATCTGTATTAAGACTTCGGTAAGATTGTAATAATTTTCCTTAGTGAGTATTCTCATTATTACAAAATATATATAGTATGTACAAGAGAGAAATTCTAATTCGGTAAGGATCCTAATATACCATAAATATATAGTATTCAAAATTACACAATATATGGCGAATATTCGCTAATACACCCCCTCAGTCGGAGCGGGAGGAGGCCGGACGCTGAGACTGGATCTGAAGTCAATGAATAATTATCTGGGGAGTCATTTGGTGAATATATCTGCGTACTGATATGACGAAGGCACATGCAACACTCTGACATGACCGAGAGCAACCTTCTCACGAACAAAATATATATTCATCTCAATGTGTTTGGTTCTCTAATTTTGAACCGGGTTGTGAGAAAGATATATGGCAGATATGTTATCACAGTATACGATGGACGCCCGACACAAAGGACACTGGAGCTCCAAAAGTAGATTTCGGAGCCAACAAATCTCAGCTACAACATTGGCAACGCCTCTGTATTCTGCTTCGGCACTTGAACGGGATAGGGTGGCTTGTCTCTTGGCAGACCATGAAACTATATTATCCCCTAAGAATACACAATAGTCGGAGGTGGAGCGTCGCGTGTCCGGACACCCTGCCCAATCTGCATCCGTGTAAGATAACAACCTGGTCGGTACAGAGGGGGTATAGATGTAATCCATAATCAAGTGTGCCCTTAATGTATCGAATGATACGCTTAAGGACAGTGAAATGAGACTCTCTGGGGGCATGCACAAATAGATAGACTTGTTGAACAACATATGCAATATCTGGCTTGGTGAACGTGAGATACTGAAGTGCACCTGCAAGACTCCTATAGAGGGTAGGATCGGAAATTGAAGCACCATCCATAGCACTGAGCTTGGATTTTGAATCAACCGGAGTGGGCTTGATTTTGCAATTTGTCATCTTAGCCCTGTATACTATCTTCTCTGTATACTTATGCTGGCTCAAGAACATATACTTTGCAGATCTGGCCACTGATATACCCAAGAAGTAACTCAACTTGCCAAATTCAGTCATAGAAAATTCATTTTAAGTACAACGATAATCTCATTTTTCAATCCATCAGAAGAGACAGTGAGAACAATATCATCCACATATAGCAGTGCTACTACCTCGATGAAAAATGAAAAGAGAGTTATCACACCTACTGCATACAAACCCAATCTGCATCATATACCTGGCAAATCTATCATACCACGCACGTAGGGCCTGTTTCAGGCCATACAATGACTTACGGAGATGACAAATATAATGAGGGGTTGCGGGATGGACAAATCCAGGTGGCTGGTGCATGTAGACTGTTTCTTTCAGGTCCCTATGTAAAAATGCATTTTTCACATCAAGTTGATGTATCGGCCAGTGCTTGCCTATAACTATACTCAGAACTGTGCGAATGGTAGCCGATTTGACAACGGGGCTGAATATCTTACCACAATCAATACCCTCCTGTTGATTTGTGTCATTAACCACAAGTCATGCTTTATACCTTTCTAAGTCTCCATTGTCTCTGAACTTGTGACGAAATAGCCACATGCAACGGATCACATTCACCCCCTCCGATCTAGGTACTAACTCCCACGTGTGTTATTTTATTAAAGCACTAAATTTCTCACACATAGCGGCATTCCAAATAGGGTCTTGTTTGGACAATTTGGGGTTTTGGGGAATTGGTGAGATGGTTTGGGAAGACATGTTAAATTGGACTTTAGGCTTGAAAATCCCTTATTTGGCATGGGTTTCCATTTGGTGAGTGGAGGCAGTGGGTCGTTGGTCTGCTAGTGGTTGGCTATTGTCGGGTTTGGGTACTGCTGTGGGTGTGTGGGTATGTTGGAATAATGTATGGGTATGAGTGTTGCGGCGGGTACTGGTAAATCTTATGGGGTCGACATTGGTGGTCGTACAGTCAGAGGCAATTGTGATGGGGTTGGTAGCATCGGGTAATGAGAGGGTGGTGGGTTAGGTTAGTGGTTCTGGTCGACGGAATCTGGGTTAGGTGCTAGTCAGTTGGAAATGAAGGTCTGTAGAGGTGACCTAGCAGTTGGTGGTGTGTGACGGAGTTGGGTGATTTGTAGGTGGTTGACCGGTGGTGAAACAGTGGAGGTCGATTAGTCGCTGGTGTTGGTGGCAACCGGTGGTGAAACAGTGGTGACCAACTCGGTAAACACCATCATGGGCCTGATGACAGAGGCGGTAGTGGTGGGTGGCAGAGAGGAGGTTCCGGTGGCTAACTGATTTAGTTGGCTGAGAATGACGGGAGAGATGTCAGGCTCATCAAGAAAGGTATAGTCCATTTTTCAGATTTTTTGGAGATTCGAAAAAGGGAATGTGGTCTCATCAAATGTGATGTGATGGGATATGTGGATTTGACGAGTGGACAATTCATAGCAGAGATAGCCCCTATGATTAGATGAGAAATCTACGAAGACACACGGAGTAGTTCGAGGTTCTAATTTATGAAGGGCGATGGAGGCAAGATTAGGATAATACAGGCAACCGAATATCCTTAGGTGGTCGTAGGAGGGAATCCTCCTGTATAGAATTTCGGTTGGAGTCATATTGTGAAGGGTACTGGTGGGTAAAATGTTTAGAATATATTCAGACATTTTGACGGCATAGACCCAGAAGGACAGAGGAAGAGAGGCAAGAAACAGTAGAGTACAAACCATGTTATTAATGGTGCAGATAATGCGTTCGTCCATACCATTTTGAGGTGAGGTATGAGGGCAGGAGAAACAAAAAACCATGCCATTATTGCTAAAAAATTGGTGAAACGTAGAATTATTGAATTCACGACCATTATCACACTGGAATGATTTTATAGATTTTTCAAACTATGTTTTTATAAAAGTGCGAAACTCAAGAAATTTGACAAACACTTCCGATTTAAATTTGAGTGGGAATATTCAAATATAATGAGAAAAATCATCTAACAGGACCAGATAATATTTATGACCAAGGGAACTAGACATAGGAGATGTCCACAAATCAACATGAATAATATCAAAATGGAAAAAGTAACGTGGGTAGATGGTTTAAACGGAAGACTAACATGATTGCCTAAATAACAAGAAACACCGTGCTGGGCAAGTTTTTCATTATTACATTTGATAAAGTTATTATCTCTAAGGAAATTAAAAACTGGGGTGCTTGGGTGGCCAAGTCGATTATGCCAAATGGACGGAGAGATAGTAGCGAGAGAAACTGGAGAGCAGGATCCGACAGCAGAGGTGGACAGGAATGAGTAGAGATCCCCCGTGCTATTTCATCTCGTAAGATGGGTCCCCGTACGAAGATCCTTCACAGTAAAACCAAACGGGTCAAATTCAATAGTGTCAGAATTATCACAACTAAATTTGCGGACATAAATTAGGGTTTTGATGATATTGGGTGCATACAGGACATGTTTAAGGGAAAATGGCGGATGTGGTGGTTGTGTGTGGGAGGTACCATAGCTATGTATTGGAATATGATGACCATTGCCAACAGTAATGTATTGAAGATACTTTAATCGAAACAGTGTATGAATATTACATGTAGAGCGAATGAGGTGAGATGTAGCTCCCAAGTCCATGTACCAATTTTCGTCGGGTTGCTGCAAGTTCAGACTGCTAAAGGCCTGGCCCAAATCAGCTGGGGACAGACTGGGCGACGACTGCATGTACTGGGCCTGTGTGAAGTGGGACAGAAGAGTCTTGTATAAAGCTACCTGTGACAGTGGAAAGGGGCCCAACAACCCTTGTTGGTTGTATGAGAATTAGGCCGGTACCTGGGCAGGTACTGAGGCCCAATTCAGAAACTGGAAATGTGCAGCTGGGCCGGTCCACTGTGAGTAAGGACTGGCTTGCGGTTGTTGTGAGTGTTGGTGTTGGCCGCGGCCCTTTCCACATCCTCTGCCACCTTTGTCGCCGTCGCAGCCTCTACCTCCCTTGCCGCCGCGGTTTTGCCGTTGTTGAGTGTTTTCCGGCGGGGTTGGGCTAGCGGCAATGTTATTTTGAGGAGGCGTTTCGACTGCTAACGCCTTTTGCTTATGCTCGTCCTGCTTTGCACGACGGGTTTCTTCTAGCAACAATTGCAAGCGGGCTTTGTTGAAACTGGGTAATGGATCAACCTGTTGTATCATGATGTCCAAAGTGTCATATTCACCTTTTGGTAGACCTGCAACTAGTTGAAAAACCATCTTTGTTTCAGATACGGGTTAGTCGATGTTGGATAGTTGATCCGCCACAAGTTTCAACTGTTTTCAATAATCAGTCATGTTGGGGAAATTTTCATTACGTGTATTATTAAATTTTTCCTCCAAATAAACAACATGAGTGTGCTTGTTATCCTGAAACATTTTCTCCAATCGAAGCCATAAATCGCTAGCCGAGGCGCCGTATTTCATTATAGTAAGGAGCAAGTCCTGAGAGATACTTCCATAGATACATTGTTTGACAGTGGCATCAAGACGAAACTATGCAGTGTCGTCAATCTCAGGTGGGCGAGGGAAGGATTCGTCGATATTATCAAGCACGTTGTAGACACATGCATGAATACGAAATTGTTCAACCCATGGGGAATATTGACCATTTTCTTGATCAAGAATAATTGGGAGGAAATTCTTGATATTGGTGACGGTGAGGGCTGGATGAACTGGGGAGAAAAGGATGACTTTGGTATGGCAGGGGTGACGACGGTTGAGGAGGAGGCCATTGTGGGAGTTGTGGGAGGATTCATTATAGTGGATGAATTTTAATGGAGTAGGAGAGGGAGACAAGAAAAAAAAATTATTGAAATAAGGGTGGTTGTCTCGGCCAAGGGTGGCCGCCGGGAGAGTTCCGAAACATGAGGGGGGTGGGGGGCACAACTCAGAGAAACCCTAGGATTTTGGCTTCTGATACCATGTAAGATTGTAATAATTTTCCTTGGGGAGTATTCTCATTATTACATTATATATATATAGTGTGTACAAGAGAGGAATCCTAATTCAGTAAGGATCCTAATATACCATAAATATACAGTATTCATAATTACACAATATATGGCGAATATATGAAGAATATTCGCTAATAACTTCTATTGGTAATATAGTTGTCACCAATCAAAGTTTCAAAAGTGTCCAAGGATTGTGGTAGAGTGGTAAATATTCTTTTATCGTTAATCAGAGATTTCGAGTTTGATTCCTGCTAAATACGAAGTCGTCTCGTTAGGAAGCGCTTTACCCCCAATATGGGATTTTCCAGCACGAATCCAAATTTAGTCAGGCTCTAATATGTGTACTGAACACCGAATGAGAAACTAAAAGAACAAATTCAAAAGTTGAAGAAAAGATTAGAGACGAAGAAAGGTAGAAATAATACTACTATTTAAATAGTGCGGTATAAAACATGGGATTTGATACGGATAACAAGTCGAAAAGAGTGAAATTACATCCATTTGCATGAGGTGATTTTACTTCAACATTTTAATTTGCTTGTAGATAAACAAAAGCTCGAGTAGCAAACGCACAATGACGCAGATCTATCAATGTTGATCTGGAGGACAACGACTTGTCCTTGTACTTAACTCTTTACGCATTGTACGTATTAATAAATAACTATATGAGAGCGCTTGACCCATAGCTTTATTGTAGGACCTCAATATTAATCTTCGACTGGCCTTTCTTTTCTTATTTCTTTTTCTTTTTGTTTTTGTTTTTGTTTTTGAGCTCCTTTATTATAAATGTATGGTAACTTTATGATATTGTTTTTTAATATCTTCAAAATTAAGTGACATTTGATTTACAAGCTGTCATGGCCCATAGTAACTCCATGTTCTTCCTTTTAAGGGGAGGAGGAGTTATTTCTATCACGCCTAAATCTTTGGTGGGACGGGTCGGTATCCGGTGTCTTAACTTTTGAACGAGTGGACTAACCTTGCATCCTAAGTGAGATACACACGTATTTGCGAAAGGGAAAACATTTCATAAAACCTTTAATTTGAGCTTTCAATAAATGTAATAGTATTATAAACGTAGCATGAGGCTACATTGGAAATGACCAAAATGAAACAACATGATAATTGCATGTCTATGTTGGAAATTAGACTTTGGCGGGAGTTGCGACCGATCAACTTTAACAGCTTAAACATTAGTGTTACGCATGTTGGAGAATCCGGTTCTTCACACGTGCATGATCTACTAAGTACGTAGATAACCGTAGGGCCAAGAATCGTCAAATTTCATTGAGAAATGAAAGAGATATTAGTTCACGAAGTGAGGTGTTTGAAGCATGGAAAATGTGGTTGGGTTCAATTCTCCCTCATCGGTAGAGGAAGAAAGAATTATTGTGTATATAAGACTCGAAATTGGTTTGGGGTTTGGGATCCCAAGGAGTATCCCATGTGTTTAAAGGAGGGAGGACCTAGATATGCTTCGGTTCGAGGAAAGCCCACATGCGCGCCGCTGCCGCCCGCCTGTCCGGTCCGGTTCCGGGTTCACGGGTCGTGGGCTGTGGGCTGTGGGTCTTCTGATATTATCTTTTTGGGCCAGAGAACTTTGCCAGATGTACAGTTTGATCCCAAAAGTTTCATATGTACAGTTTGGACCAGAATTCTTTCAGATGTACAGTTTGGTCCCTGAAGTTTCCAGAAACTCAGAATTTGGGCAGACAGAACAGAAATGCCAAGCACTCAATTCAGCCATTTATTTTGGCTGAATTACTCCTCCTATAATGGCCAATCCGTTGGTCTTTCTCACCATTTATTTTGGTGGCTTTACTACCTCCATAATGGCCATTATTTGGTCAATAATGGCTGTTATGGAGGCAGTTAAATAGCCCCTCCCTCACCTATATAAACAACCCATTGCACTATTGTTGAGCACACTCACAATACACGAAAATACACAACTAGAAAATCAGTTCTTCCTACAACTTCCAAGCATCATTTCGTTACTCAATATTATTCACGGTAGCTCTTGAGTTTCCTTTGCTCAATTGTTCCATTGTTGTTTTATCTTGGGAGACGAATTGTACAGGACGTATAAAGGATACATACGGAGCAATATTGTCTTAAGGACAGAGTGCCACACTCGACTCAACAAACAAAAACAGTTTCCAATTTTTCTTGTTCAAACATCTTTGTACTTTTCAGTTTTCTAGTTGAATTGTAATTTCAATTCTTACATTAGCAGTTACTTGTAATTTCCGTTTCCTGCATCCTTTGATAAACCAACAATCTTAAGACAATATCTGTTTACGGTAACTGCAAAAACATGGCTGGAAATATGACCGATGTTGCTGCTACTGCTGATGCCTCTCGAGGCAACGTTGCAGCCTTCCCCGCCATCGCTGCATCGCCATGGCGAACATCGCTACCTTCATCGCTGTCATTGCTGCGCCATCGTTCAAGGCGACACCGCTGCCTTCCCAACTGCTGGTGCTACACCTTCTTCCTCAGACCACCATGATCGCCCTGAAAAATTCATGGGATCAGAATTTAAGAGATGACAGAAAAAGATATTGTTCTACATAACAGTTATGGGCATGACCCGGTTCCTTACGGAAGATCCTCCACAAGCGGGAGATGAAATAGACTCTTTGCCTAATGAAACGGGTGAAGGGGGCCTTGGTATCCATGTCATTAATGGCATGAAGATGGTTCGTGACGCATGGAATCATAGCGATTTCATGTGCAAGAATTACATACTGAACTGCTTAGCAGACCCTCTCTACACGGTCTATTACACCGTTGGCACTGCCAAAGAGCTGTGGGAAAAACTGCAAAAGAAGTACAACACATAAGATGCGGGTACTAAGAAGTTCATCGTTGGGAAATTTCTAAATTTCCAAATGGTGGATAGCAAGACAGTGATGTCCCAAGTCCAGGAATTCCAAATGATGATACATCACCTGGATTTGGAAGGATTGAAACCAAACGAGCAGTTTTTTGTTGCATCGCTGATTGAAAAGTTACCTCCTTCATGGAATGAGTTTATGAGTTACTTAAAACTCAAGACAAAGGAGATGACCTTTGAAGAGCTTGTTATCAAACTCCAAATCCAGGAAGATAACAAGAAGGCCTTACCTAGGGGCAGACAAACTGCTGAGGCAAAGGCAAATCTGGCTGAGGCTAAAGGGAACTCAAGCAAGAAGTGGAAGTTCTAGAAAGACGGTAAGGCCCACGCTGCGGAGACGTTCAGAGGTAACTGTCATCACTGTGGGAAACCTGGTCATAGGATCAAGGAATGTCGCAAGCTCAAGACTGAGCAACAACAGAAAGCCAAGTCGAAAGGCAAGGCGCAAGCAAACGTCGTCAAGGACACGCTCCTGGATGACATGATTGAGGATTTCTCGGCAGTGGTGCTAGAAGCCAACTTGGTTGAGAATCCGATGCAGTGGTGGGTGGACACAGATGCAACAAGACACATCTGTTCCAACAAAGATGCCTTCTCCACGTACTCATCGATCACCGACAATAAGCTGTTCATGGGCAACAACGCTTCCTCGGACGTGCTGGGGGTTGGAAAGGTGATCCTGAAGATGACTTCCGGCAAGGAACTCACTCTGAAGGAAGTGATGCACGTCCTAGAGATTAGAAGAAATTTAGTTTCTGTACCTTTATTGGTTAATGCTGGTTTTAGGCTAGTGTTTGAATCCAATAAGTTTGTACTCGCTAAGAATGGCACATTTGTGGGGAGAGGCTTCGTTTGTGAAGGCCTCTTCAAAGTGAATGCCATGTCTGTATTGCGTACAAGTAATAAAGTTGAACCTTCTTCTTATTTGCTTGAGTCTTCTAATTTATGGCATCATAGATTAGGACACGTTAACTACAAGTCTATTCAAAGGCTGGTAAAGATGGAGTTGTTGCCGTCTATCGACGTAAACCCTCAACATAAGTGTGAGGTGTGCGTAGAGGCAAAACTCACCAAGCTTCCTTTTCGATCCGTCGAAAGGAATACCGCTCCTCTAGAACTTATTCACACCGATATATATGATTTGAAGTTCGCACAAACTAGAGGGGGGAACAAGTACTTTGTGACTTTCATTGACGATAGCACAAGGTATTGTTACCTTTACTTGTTAAAAAGTAAGGATGAAGCCTTTGAAGCGTTCCGACGTTACAAAGTAGAAGTTGAGAACCAACTGAGCCTACGGATTAAATCCATTCATAGCGATAGAGGGGGAGAATATGTAGCGTCATTTGAGGAATACTGTGCCCAAGAAGGCATTATTCATCAAACGACGGCTCCATACTCACCTCAATCAAACGGTTTGGCGGAATATAAGAACCGAACATTAAAGGAAATGATGAATGTCTTGCTTATCAATTCCGGTCTTCCTCAAAATATGTGGGGAGAAGCCGTCCTTACCGCTAATACGATTCTTAACAGAGTCCCACATAAGGGTAAGGACAAAACTCCATATGAATCATGGAAGGAAAAAAAACCCACCTACAAATATTTTAAGGTGTGGGGTTGTTTGGCAAAGGTTGAAGTACCCAAGCCAAAGCAGGTCAAGATTGGGCCTAAGACTGTAGATTGCATATTCATCGGATATGCAAATAACAGTAGTGCTTATCGCTTCTTAGTGCATAAGTCAGATATTCCAGATATCCACCAGGGTACAATTATGGAATCAAGGAATGTTTTATTCTTTGAAGGTACTTTTCCTAGAAAGGAAAAAGACATAACCTCTCGCAAACGAAGTTATGCACAAAGCTCTCAAGAACCGGGAGTATTTGACTGCCCGGATCTAGATGGTTCAGATCTAGCGAATCTCGAGGTGGCTGAACATCCGGAATCTAGTGTTCCAGATTCTCAGAACTTGGAGACTCCAGAGATGGATCTAAGGCGAAGTAAAAGGGCCAGGAAGGATAAATCCTTCGGTCCTGACTTTGTAGCTTATATGGTTAATGATGAACCAAGGAAAATTGCTAAGGCATTGTCAACTCCAGAAGCACCGCTCTGAAAAAAAGCTATTGAGAGTGAAATAGGCTCCATTCTGCATAACCATACGTGGGAGTTGGTTGATATTCATCCGGGAAATAAATCGTTGGGTTGTAAATGGATACTCAAAAGGAAATACAAAGAAGATGGGTCTGTAGACAAGTACAAGGCCAGGTTGGTAGTCAAGGGCTATCGACAGACAGAAGGCTTTGACTACTTTGACACATACTCTCCGGTATCCCGGATGACATCCATACGGGTATTCATTGCGATCGCAGCTTTGCGTGACCTTGAGATACACCAAATGGATGTTAAGACAGCCATCCTAAACGGTGATTTGGAAGAAGAAATTTATATGGACCAACTCGAGGGGTCTGTGGTTCAAGGGCAAGAGAAGAAAGTCTGTCGGCTTGTCAAATCTCTGTACGGGCTGAAACAAGCCCCGAAGCAATGGCGCGAAAAATTTGATAGTACTCTACTATCGAAGGGGTTCGTCATTAATGAGTGTGATAAATGTGTTTACACGAAAGGTAACTCTGACTCATTTGTTATGATATGCCTGTATGTAGACGACATGTTGATCACAGGAAGCAGCCCTAGGGCAATCCTAGAGACTAAGAACATGTTGAAACAATGCTTCGACATGAAGGATATGGGTATCGCAGATGTCATCCTAGGGATTAAAATCTCTAAGACGTCTGACGGACTGGTCTTATCTCAGTCTCACTATATCGAGGATATTTTGAGAAAGTTCAAGATGTTAGACAGTTCACCGATAACGTCACCAATGGATACAAATCAAAAGCTTGATAAAAATCTTGGTGCACCTGTATACCAGGAGCGATATGCACAGGTGATCGGTAGTTTAATGTATATAACAAACTGCACCCGACCTAATATTGCTTACGCAGTTAATAAGTTGGCTAGGTTCACCCGTAATCCGAGTGATAATCACTGGAAGGCGTTGAATCGGGTATTACAATACCTGAAATACACGTTAAATTTTGGGTTACACTATTTGAGATATCCAAATTGCATTTCAGAGGGGTACAAAGGATGCAAACCGGATATTTGATATAGAGAACACCAAGTCCACCGATGGGTATGTATTTACAATTGGTGGTGAAATGTGTCTTGGAAATCCTCTAAGCAAACTTGCATCGCCCAATCCACGATGGAATCGGAGTTTATCGCTTTAGACAAAGCGGGGAGAAGAAGGTGAGTGGCTTCATGACTTAGAGGATGTTCCGTGTTGGAACAAACCCGTACCTTCGGTAATGATCCACTGCGACAGTCAGTCGGCTCTAGGAAGGGCATGGAATGCTATGTACAACGGCAAGTCTCGTCATATTCGACGGAGGCATAAGACCGTTAGACAACTGATCACCACGGGTATAATATCCATTGATTACATTAAGTCAAAGGATAATATAGCGGACCATTGACAAAGGAGCTTACCCAAGGATCGTGTGGCTTGCACATGTGGGAATGGGCTTAAAACCCAAAATATAAGGACCAATACAGTGGTAACCCAACCTTACTAGCGGAGATCCCGGTAATTTGGTTCAATGGGAAAGCGAAGTTGTAAAGGTTCATTGACCGCTTGATTGGAAGTATGAGCACTTCGGATAGTGATTTACGAAAAGAAACACCAAATCCAAAGCCGTTCCCGCGATAGACGTTAAGTGCTATCTGCAGTATGGGTAAAGGTTAAGTTTTCAAAACCTGTAATGATCCTCAACAGTTGAGGTTAGGTTCTTGGGAAACTTTTAATGGTTCCTAACACTTGTGAAGTGGGGTATAGCATGATACCTTGTAGGAGACCACCTATTTAAGTGCGAGGATGGGCCGCCTCAAAATGAACGCACTTAAGAATCCAAGACGTTGTCCATGGCCAAAACGGACAAAACATTACGAAGAAGAGAGTAAGGGAATTTATTGTGTTGGTACCATTGACTTGGCTTACACTAAACACTGACGGTTCAAGACATCACGTTCACCGCGCAGTAAGTAAGTCCGATGGTATTCAACTATGGAAGGTTCAAAGCTGATGCTACCTCTCCTTATGCAACATCGGTCCATTGAAATATTGCCGAAATGAAAAAGGCACCATGTGAGTGCGCCAAAATCTCTTTCAAGAGGGGATTGTTGGAAATTTGCCTTTGGCGGGAGTTGCGACCGACCAACTTTAACGGCTTAAACACTAGTGTTACGTATGTTGGAGAATTCGGTTCTTCACACATGCATGATCTACTAAGTACGTAGATAACCGTAGGGCCAAGAATCGTCAAATTTCATTGAGAAATGAAAGAGATATTGGTTCACGAAGTGAGGTGTTTGAAGCATGGAAAAGTGTGGTTGAGTTCAATTCTCCCTCATCGGTAGAGGAAGAAAGAATTGTTGTGTATATAAGACTCAAAATTGGTTTGGGGTTTGGAACCCCAAGGGGTATCCCATGTGTTTAAAGGAGGGATGACCTAGATGTGCTTCGGTTCGAGGAAGGCCCACACGCGCGCCGCCTCCGCCCGCCCGTCCGGGCTGATTCCGGTTCCAAGTTTCGGGTTCACGGGTTCACGGGTCGCGGGTCCCTGAAGTTTCAAGATGTACAGTTTGGTCCCTGAAGTTTCCAGAAAGTCAGAATTTGGGCAGACAGAACAGAAACGCCAAGCACTCAATTCAGCTATTTATTTTGGCTGAATTACTCCTCCTATAATGGCCAATCCATTGGTCTTTCTAACTATTTATTTTGGTGGCTTTACTACCTCCATAATGGCCATTATTTGGCCAATAATGGCTGTTATGGAGGCAGTTAAATAACCCCCCTCACCTATATAAACAACCCCTTGCACCATTGTTGAGCACACTCACAATACACGAAAATACATAACCAGAAAATCAGTTCTTCCTACAACTTCCAAGCATCATTTCATTACTCAATATTCTTCACGGTAGCTCTTGAGTTTCCTTTGCTCAATTGTTCCATTGCTGTTTTATTTTGGGAGACGAATTGTCCAGGACGTATAAATGATACATACGGGGCAATATTTTCTTAAGGACAGAGTGCCACACTCGACTCAGTAAACAAAAATAGTTTCCAGTTTTTCTTGTTCAAACATCTTTGTAATTTTCAGTTTTCTAGTTGAATTGTAATTTCAATTCTTACATTAGCAGTTACTTGTAATTTCCGTTTCCTGCATCCTTTGATAAACCAACAGTCTATAGAGCTTCGATGACTACCATGAATAAATGAAATACCACGGCAATGCCTCGATCGTCTAACCTAAAAGAATACTCAAGTTCGTACTATAAAAAAAGGCCCCGAACATCAATGGAGCTCACCAAAAGAGAAGGAGAACGGAGTGTGCCTTTAGAGGATCTATGTCGTCCTAGATATCACTACCCGCATCTATAATAAAGATGCAGCGCTCCCGACAAAAGGGATGTGAGTGCATATAGAATAGTACTTGCATGAGGAGAAATACTCATACAAGGATAAAAAGAAAAATAATGTAAATAGATCATGAGAAATAAAACATAAGTCAAGATAGATTTTGTTTTAATAAATACATTTACATCAAGCTTGAACTTTAAACAAATGTACCATATTTCTTTTTCTGAGAGATCCTAGTACCGACATAAACATTAGCCGCCATGTATTTCTCATGATGCTTCCGTCTTTTAGCTCTGTACAGATTGGGCGTCTCACCACAATGGGTGTGGTTTTGACAATTTTCTAGCAATTCATAAATTTGAACCAAGGGAGAATATCTAATAGCCCTCTACTAGGGATGACAGGTGAGTATAATTTTGCGGATTTTGCACCGCACCCGCTCTAGTTGGGGCGGGTATGAGTATAATTTTGGCGGGTAATAGGCGGGTATGGGTATTGAAACTATACCCGTCACGGGTAGGCGGGTAGGTGATGGATTTGCAGTCATACCCGCCCCGCATCCAACCGCCTACCCGCCCCAAGCCCAAAATATTAACATCCCATAAGTCGTGCCTTCAGCCCATAAGTCACGACAAGTCTCTCATTGTCCAACAAAACTCAAAACCCTACGCCTCTTCAGTCCTTCACGCCTTCACGCCTCCCTCTCTCTCGTTCCCCTTCATGCCGTCTCTCCTCCCTCTTTCATTCTTGACGTATCTGCCTTTTTCTTTAAAGGAAAAATCATAAACTTTTTTCACGAACCACCTCGACGTCTCTAGCTTTTTATTTAAAGGAGATGCTGGTGTGCTTTGGGGTTGTCTTGGTGAGGTCAATTTTTGTGCATTTGTTAAGTTTTACCTATTGGGTTTGTCGAGTTCAATTGAAAAAGTTGAAAAACTTTAGCTTATATAACTGAAATAATATCTGGATTTTGTCTACATTTGTAATATATAGCTATTTGGGTGGATAATTTTTGGGTTTTCTTAAAATTTTGTTTTCTTGATTCTTTGTTGTAAGGGGGAAGAGGTGAAAAAAATGGGAAATTCTGATGCTGAAAAAATCTGAAATTCTCCTCCCTCTCTCCCAAAGAAAATGAGACCGTGACAGTATTTATTCTTGACTCAATTTTTTGGGATAATTTTTGAAATTTGAATTTTTGGGATCATGTTGATCAATAATTGATCACAAATGAATTGATTACAAAATATGGCAGGTGGGTACAGGCGGGTGACGAATATCCACTTGGGTGGTGGAGCGGGTGTGGATTTAGGAATATACTCGCCTAGGCGGGTATGGATGTTGAAAATTGTACCCGCCACGGATGGCGGATATAAAATTTTCTGGCGGGTGCGGGTGTGGGAATGGAGTACCCGCACCCGCCCCGCCCAATTGCCATCCCTACCCTCTACTAACGTTTACGACCATAGTCCTACACCGACATGTGTAGATTTGGGTTATAAGTCCTCTTTTAAAATTACCTTCTCCGTCAATAAACTCCCAAATTGTTTTCATTATTACGTTTTGCACCTTTTGGCCATTTCGTTAAATCACATCATGAGGCTCATTAGTCCATAGTAGTCTTTACGTCCAAATGCAGTTCTGAGTTTGTGGAGGTGGGTGGGCATAGTTGAACAGAGCATTTTATTGGAGCTTTTATAGAATCAACATCATACTCTTTAATCGAAATCGTTTAGAATTATCATAGAAAGATTCCTAAATTCATGTAGAGGGCATTTAAAAAAACTAAAAATCCTAATTCAATAGCAATTGGAACATAAGAACATTCGTAAATCTTGAAATACTAAATTGGGAAAGACATAACACAATTGAGAATAGAGGTTTAATGCCAAGAGTTCATCTCAACAAACCTCTAATCGAGCTACCATAGCTCTTCGATTCCTAATGAATAAGAACGAGTAAAACCTATACGATTTAATGAGTACGGAATGCTAATCCTCAACCCTAAAAATTCCAAACACTATTCACCAAAATTCAATCCCAAACCCTAACTCACGGGGTTCAACCAAAAAATGAATTTTTTTCTTCATTCATACAATGATTTTCAAATCAATCTACACCCTCTATTCGCTGCCTTAACTCATGTTTGAAAGATGGGGAAGAAATATTACCAATTGGGTTTGGACCCTATGTTGGATTGTTGCGATTCTTGAGGTTTGCACAATCTTGGAAAGGCCATGTCAAAGTACACGGCGGTCGCGGAGGACTCGTTGATCACATGGCCTCCAAGGCCTTGCACGAACTGGCAGAGTCTAGCTCCCATGTTGGGAGCGTACTTGGAGTGTTGAGTGAACTTCAAATTGTACTCCCATACACTCAAAGTCCCTTGCTTCAAAGTCTAAAACTCCATGACATGGGCCTCTCTAGTCTTGATGTGTAAATAGTTGACAGTGAAGGCCTCGGTGAACTCATCCCATATCCCAGGAGCAACATTTTCCCCACGAGATTCATCTCACATATCATACCAAGCGGCAACAATATCTCTCAATCGATAAGAGGCTAGATCACGGCTTCTATCTCGGTGATATGTATAACCCGGAGGATCATTTGTATCTCATCAATGAAGTTCTGGGGATCATCCTTGGGCTTAGGTTCGGTGAAGATCGGAGGATCCACTTTGATGAACTTTTCCAACCTAGATTTTGCGGACATTTCTTGGTGGACAACCGCTGAAGGTACCTCATCAAGGCATTGGGCCTGAGATGCCACAATCTGGGTAAGTAATAGGATAACTGTTGGAAATTAGCCTTTGACGGGAGTTGCGACCGACCAACTTTAACGGCTTAAACACTAGTGTTACGTATGTTGGAGAATCCGGTTCTTCACACATGCATGATCTACTAAGTACGTAGATAACCGTAGGGCCAAGAATCGTCAAATTTCATTGAGAAATGAAAGAGATATTGGTTCACGAAGTGAGGTGTTTGAAGCATGGAAAAATGTGGTATTGTGTTCAATTCTCCCTCATCGGTAGAGGAAGAAAGAATTGTTGTGTATATAAGACTCGAAATTGGTTTGGGGTTTGGGACCCCAAGGGGTATCCCATTCAGATGTACAGTTTGGTCCCTGAAGTTTCAAGATGTACAGTTTGGTCCCTGAAGTTTCCAGAAAGTCAAAATTGGGCAGAAGAGAACAGAAACGCCAAGCACTCAATTCAGCCATTTATTTTGGCTGAATTACTCCTCCTATAATGGCCAATCCGTTGGTCTTTCACCATTTATGTTGGTGACTTTACTACCTCCATAATGGCCATTATTTGGCTATTATGGAGGCGATTCGATCCTCCCTCACCTATATAAACACCCCCTTACACCATTGTTGAGATACATAAATGATACATGAAAATACAGAGATATACACAAGCAAAAACAGTTCTTCCTACAACTTCCAAACATCATTTCGTTACTCAATATTCTTCACGGTAGCTCTTGAGTTTCCTTTGCTCAAGTGTTTCATTGCTGTTTTATCTTGGGAGACAAATTGTCCAGGACGTATAAAGGATACATACGGGGAAATATTGTCTTAAGGACAGAGTGCCACACTCGACTCAGCAATAACAAAAGCAGTTTCGACTTTTTCTCGTTCTACAATTGTAATTTCAGATTTCTAGTTGAATTATTGAATCTTTGTTTATCATTTCGAATACTTGTAATAGTGATATACTTCCCGTACTGCTTTATAAAGTACAATAGAGTAAAATCTCCCAACAATAACTCCCCTAAGATAATCATTACAAGTACTAGGTGGCAGTAAAGATGGGAAGGGCTCTCCCATAGGCTCCACTAACCTCAGGGGATGTGGGACTTAAAGTTCCTTAGTTGGTGACCAACCCCGAGCCCTTTTTTGGACTCATGTAGCATTGGGTACTTCATTTAGTACCATTTTCAGTGTGACATTAGTCCTCTGACTAGCTTTGGCGGCATTTTTTTGTCAAGGGGGACAATGCACGGATTAGAAAAAATTCTCAAGAAAGGGTAACTCCTTTAATGCTCATGTAGCCTCCTTCTTTATATGTGGTGAACGACTCACTGATAAAACAAGATGCGTCAAGGGGGACAATGCACGGATTAGAAAAAATTCTCAAGAAAGGGTAACTCCTTTAATGCTCATGTAGCCTCCTTCTTTATATGTGGTGAACGACTCACTGATAAAACAAGATGCTACTAGACATAGCTCCATATATAGACTCCCAAGGACATATGAATTCTACGGCTCTAATAACAAGTTTATCACACCCCAAATTCTTATTGAGGTAAATTGTGGCCCGGTACCTTAACTTTGATCGAGCGGACCAACCTTGCATGCATTCGTAAGTAAGACAGATACGTAACTAATGGAAGGGAAAAAATTTCATAAAACCTTTGAGATTTTAATAAATCTGAAATCATACATCCAAAATAATAGTAATCATAAAGTCATGTGAGGCTACATTATTTGAAATGATCAAAATAAAACATGACATGATAATTGTATGTGTACGGAGCTTCTATGGCTATCATGAATAAATAAAATATCGGTACAAGGCCCTGGCTATATCCAAAAGAATACTAAAATTCATATTATAAACAAAAAGGCACCAATTTACGATGTCTCTGTCGCTGACGTTCGTCAAGCAGGCCACGTGGATTGGCCAGGGTCTTCTTCGGCTAATGAGACCTCGATCCCGAAGCTTAAACATCAATAGGCTTGCCAAAAGAGAAGGAGTGCTGAGTGTGCCTAGCGCAAATTCATGTTGTCTTGGATATTGTACCTTCATCCATAATAAAGATAGGGTGCCCCAAGAAATAGGAACATGAGCACATATGGAATAGTACTCGCATAAAGATGTAATACTCCGTAAATTTGAGTAGGTTTGAACTCACTGAATTCTTATGGTTAGACCCAAATGATGATAAATTGTGTAATTATGTGGGGAAGTCAATATCTAAGCATGTATAAAGTGTACAAAAAGATTGGAGTTGAAAAGAAACAAAGTTGGAAAACTGGGTCAAGATATGGCTGACTTACAGATAGTATGTTCGACTACGGGCGTATGTCGAGCCGTATGTGCAGTCCTAAATATCACTGAAGGTTGGGGAAATTTTAAGTCTCTAAAATTGACTTACAGAGCTACTTACGGACCGTATATAATTGTATATCATCATATATCAATGCATATCCACTCTGTTGAAAGTACTGAAAGCTAAAAAGTTGGGTTGGACCGTATGTGCAACATACAGGGCCGTGTATCAGTCGTATGTCAGCGTATATTAGTCGTATAACAAGCATATATCCATCGTCGTAAGCTTCAGGAGCTGAAGTACGACCGAACGTCTAATTGAATATCTCACATATGAACCATGCATGATGTCCGTAGATCAAAAATGACAGAAACTCTATAAATACGATAATTTTTTGAATTTGTCGCTCCACTTTGATTTTGGCCGACGTTTGAGAGAGAAAACACCCTAGAGATTCCCAAAATAATCTAAGGTCAGTTCTTACTCAATTACCATAATTAATACATTCGAATTAACAAGGATCAACACTAGAATCATCATTTTAATCCTTAGATTTCAAGAATCGAATGCAAGTGCGAAGGAAATTTTTGGGGAATCTTTGAGAGGTAAGTTGCTTGTTTAATTATTGCTATCAGAGGGTTAATTAGGATTGGTGTAACCTATGAAAGGAGTTTTTAACATTGGGTGGTTCTCGAATTTGCCTATGAACATGAATTTGACCTAAACCCCTTTTTCGTCTAAAAGGGTGGGAATTCATGAAAATTGATCAAAGTTCTAAACTTTATCATCATAATTGATTGTAGAGGTATCATTGAATGTTGTGGAACACGTTTAGTGCATTTTAGCTAGATTTGAGGTATGTCTCTTTTGAACATACTTTTGACTACAAAGGTTATTTGAAAAAAGGTTTTATGCGCGTGTGAAACAAGCTTGCATAAAAACTTCGTATTTTATTTCATAATATCATATATATGTACAAAAACGTGCTTTACCCTATGAAGGAGATTGTTGAACATGATTTTAAATTGATGATCTCTAAATTTGACTTTTGCCCTATGAACGATTTGTTGAATTCGAAACTAGATAAATAATTTGAGCAGGGTTTCTAAATCGACTTATGATTTTGAAATATCTCTATTAATGAGAAGATGGTTAAGAACGGTTTCAAATAATATTTCATGATTACTATTAGTGGTGTTCAAGTTTGTATGGACAACCTTGCTTTCGGGAGGATGAATAGTCATTATGGATCCTAACACATCACTCTGATAAGTCGTGCATGTTCGGAGGACGATTGAACGTAACGGGTTGGCGCCATGGTGTATTGTTTTCGAGCAATGGGAACCTAATAGGGCTCTTCCATCTTCATTTACTCATGAGCTGGCATGTGATACTGCTTGATTTTTCCTTGAGCTGGCGTGTTGATGATAGTGGAAAGAAAGAGCTTAATATGAGAAACGACATACTAATTTTGAACATAACAAAAATTAACTTATTTCTACACTGATGAATTTACGGAGTTTCATGCTTTATTCTATTACTGATTTTGAACTAATTTACTTATAATGTTTTATTATATCTATTAGCATGATTATTTTTGTTATATGAACTCTTGCACCTAGACATTCACTAAGTATCTAATACTCAGACATATCATTATTGTTTTTATGGTATGTTAGGTAATAAAGAAGAGCAAATACAAATAGATTGCATGGACTAAAAGTACTTGATGCTTTCCCGATTTATTGGTGAACACACATGCTTGATCATAGGATTACATTTATTACTCTTTCATTTATTTTAGTTCTGGGTTGCATCCCGATGTCTAAATTATTCTTTATTCTTTTTAGAGGCTCCGAAGACAGATGTTCGTATAGTGGGTAGTTCTTGAAGTCATTGCTTCACTTGTTAGGGTGTTCGGCCATGCTTAGCAGATATTGCAGATTATCATTATTTATACCATTGTGTATTTTTACTTAATATTATATTATCTTTAAGTTTGCATAATTGGTGTAATTAATAATAACGACACATTAGTATTTATCTTTATAAGGTGCTTCCAATCTTGTTCCTTAGCATCGAATATCTATTACGCTAGGGTTAGATTTGGGGCGTGACAGAAGAGAAGTGCCAGTACATGGATAATAAGCAAAGCAGTGTAAATAGATCATGAGAAATAAAGGATAAGTCAGTATATATTTCGTTTCAATAAATACATTTAAATCAAGTTTTAAATTAAGCAAACGTAGCATGTTCCTTTTTGTTGGAGATCCTAGTAACAGACATAAATATTAGCCATCACGTATTTCTTGTTGTGCTTCCACCATTTAGCCTGGGACAGATAGGGCATCTCACAACAGTGCCATGTAGTTTTGCCAATTTTTCTGGCAATTCATAAATCCCAACCTAGGGAGACTATCTAATCGCCTACTACCAACGGTACGATGAATCAACAAAAATTACTCCCAAAATATTTTCTTTATTAAGTATGCCACCTTTGACCAATTTTTGAAAAGTCAATTTAGGTGATTGTAGATCTATATCTAATAATCTCTCAATTTCCATCTTTGATATCATGTTTAAATAAAAAATTCAAAGTTAGACTCATGAAATAATCATAAGTTCAAGTTAGAATCACTTACCACAAGCTCGTAGATGAAACCCTAGCTTCAAACCTCTCAAAATCGAGCTCCAAAAATTGGTAAATGAAATACAAAGCACAGAATCTAGCCATAAATAATTCCGGAAGTTGTTCTAAAAAATATGCCCAGCAGTCCGCAAACTAGGTCTGCGGTTCGGATCAGGCCACAAAATGGTCCAAACATCAAATGTGCAATGCCACCCTCCAGTGAACGGTCATAACTTTCTAAACAGATGTCAGAGTGACAAACCATTTGAATCGCTGAAAACTAAACTCAAAGGAATACATTTCTCATTTGAACATTACCACCAAATTCTTTAAAGATTGAGAGAAATTCTATTGTGATGTCAGGCCAACTTCATAAAAGCCGAAATAGTTCAAATCTTCCAAAACTTGCTCCAAACGCGTCAAAATTCATCTGAGCCTTGAGTCCCCTCCAAACCATCTCAAAAATACGACAACTCTATTTTGACAAGTCCAAGGTTTCAAAACAACAAGAGCAGCGGTACAACACAAAGTCAATTCTCAAGCTCATGCAATAGTGTCGAAACACACCCGAGCACCCTGGATCTTAATCCTAACATATGTATTAGTCCAAGATCATCATACATACCTATATGAACCTTCAAATGATGAATCTAAGCTCGTTTACTTAAAATATTGAATTTGGTCAACTCTTAGCACTTTGGACTTCTAGTTAATAACCTTTTACGTAGATGACTCGTCGGGCGGTCGGAGCAGGACTTCTTTGGAAAAAAAACCTTCCCATCCTTCGGGACCCGAACCACCCATATCCGCGAATCACAAGTTACCAAATGAACTTGTGAAAAGTGTCAAATAATGAATGAGATCTTAGAACTCAAAACAACTGGGTGAATCGTTATATCTTCCCCGCTTAAAACAATTTTCATCCTCGAGCATGCCAAGAATATTTGCAAAGCCGTCATGCAGCTATAAAAACTCATCATACATGATCCCGCTGTCTATATCATGTCACCTTCCTATAAATAATACCATCTACACATCTTAACTGAAGTGTTAGGTCCGGTTATGCTATGAAACAATAAAAACAAACTCGAATACCAATTCAGTTTTTGAATGTCAGCGATAATGTCTCCCGACACCAGTGATAACACTTCAGTAAAAACAGAAAACTTTAAAGAGCAATGCAGCGGAAATTTAAAGAACACACAAGTTTAAAATTTACATAGGTTATATATGACGGTCAATGGCAGAAAGTATTGTATATATTTTATATACAAAATTACAAATTCCTTTCTTTACAGATTTACAGTATAAAATGGAAAAGAATTAAAATTTGAAGTCGCAAATGACTTCTGCCTAAAAAATCTACCTAAATAGACATAGACAACTTCTCATTACAATTGCTCAATACAAAGCTAATCTAGAATCTAAACTGCAATTGTAATGTTGGACAGAATGTTGTCGACACGCTCAGACAACACTTGTGATCCAATTTTCTGAGATGAATTCTCGAGAGCACTTTTGATATTTTTGCAATCTATTTCTGGATATCGATTCACTCTTGTAGCCTCTATATTTATAGTAGAGAGTCTTACTTGAAAATCTCATCGACCGGTTGAATAGGTTGAGGAAAAGGTGGGCAGCTGGTGTGTTTGTTGGAGAAGATCATGGAGTCAAAATCTCAACAACTTTGACTTGTTCTTCTTCTGCAAGCTTTGACTCTTTCTCCCACATTTTACACAGCTCCTAATTCACACGCATAAGTCGTTTTTACCACCCAATAAAACAATTACTTCTTATCGTGAAGTAAGACAAAACTGTTATGAAAAATGTTGGTCTGAATGTTGTGACATTTGTCCCAACATTTTAGGCATTCAACAATAGTACTTCAGAGGATATGTTGGGTCAAATATTACAACACCAAACCCAACATTAACATAAAGATTTCTTCATCAACCTCAGCTTGTGTAAGCTCATAAACCCATCTTTAACACTGGAACCTCCTAAAAAGTCCATGTCATGTATATATTCACCATCTCAATATGAATACATATTTTGAGTCATAAATGAACTTCCAAAGCGTACCTACATGATATATCCCACATCTCTTATACCATATACATATCTTTTGGCCATATTAACTACTCATTGCCAAACCCTGTATCAACAAGATGCACCAATTCAAATAGATCATTCTTATGCAATGGAAAATACATGTCCAGAAAACAGGTGATTAAGTGTCCATACTATTCGCCATTTTTAAATCGAAGGACATCTAAAACAAAATAAAGAACTCCCCATTATATTTGCACGATATTGAGGAGTAAATTTCATAAATGATCACTCAAGTTGATGAATTTATCTATTAAAATCACTTCCTTTGTTTTGTATCAACAAAGTCACTTGACTATTCCTTTATTTTCCAAAAAGTCATAAACACCGGAAAAATATACAAAGCCACCGGAAAACGAGAGAAGCCACTTAGACTACTGCAACAATATCATTGTGTAAGAAGATCAACAATAATCTGTAATGATCCGTCCAGTCGTTTTTAGCTAAAGATCCTTATTTGAATAAATTACCCTTCTCGTAGACTCTATATGGGGTTTGTGATGCACGGGGATGGGTGGCATGGATCCCGAGGTTCATTTATGTATGTTTCGGAAGAAAAATCCAAAATAAGAATCTTAGAGTTGGATAGTTTGATACAAGGTTGACTTTTAAGTATATGGGTTCTTTTCTGAGTTTTGTCGCTTCTAGTAATTCCGGTGGGTCATTTATGACTTAGTCGAGTCATTGGTTCACTTTCCGAGGCAATCAAATGTATTTTGTGGCTTTATTTGTGAAATTATGATATTTGGTTATTTTGGACAAATCTTTTAAAAAGTATTTTTAGCTCAACTAAATGGGAAATTCGAGGGCATGAGTGAGTTCGTAGCATTGTTTACCTTGGGAGAGCATGTCTGGTTTGTGTCCGGAGCATTTCGGGATTGTTTTGGGTGTTTGGTGGAAGTTTGGGAGAAAGTTCATATTGTTGGTGTCTGGTGTCCCCCAACAGGTGAGTTGTCCGCTTCTGCGTGTCCGCCTCTGAGGAGGTTGGCTCGTAGAAGCTGGTCTCGAGATTATGTTAGAGTTTCACCCCAGCGGGGGTTTTCACGTAAGGGTGAATGCACCTCTACGGGTTTTTGTTCCGCTGTTGAGCTGAGACGAGGTGTCAAGTAACTGCGCCATAGTGAGATTTTGTCCGCTGAAGCGAGACCGTGCCTGCGGATTCAATTCCGCTCATGCGGAATCGCTGGACCATGCAGTCTCATAAATTCCTTAGGTCGAAACACTTTCCCAAAATATCATTACCTCCGTTCTAGAGCTGCCGAAGGGGGATTCTTGAAGGTTGGGGTTAACTTCATTTGAGGTAAGATTTTTCACCCTTATGGTTATATTTCATGTTTTAAGTCTCTAATGATGGTATATAATGTATGTAAATTGGGATAGATAAATTCTAGTGTTCATATTAGATTAAGAGAGGTTGAATCTTTGATTTAAGGGTGTAATATGATTTAGTTTATCTTCATTTTGTAAATTAGTATTGGAATATGATAGAAGATCATGTTGTAGCATGAATTTTGTGTATAGAAACCCTTTTCAATTTGGGGAAAATCCTAGGGTTCATAAATTGAGGTTTTTCCTAGATTATGCAATTGAATGTCCTAATGAGCTTAGATTTTCAATTAGCTTAAGGATATAATTATCTAGTATGTGTGTATGCTTTTTGGGTAATAATGTTTGGATTTTGATAGAGTGGGCCCGGGTTGGTTTTCGAAGTCTTGGTATGTCGAAGGACTAGGTCCTTGTATTGTGTGTTAGATTATTATTAACGTATAGTATATGTGTGTTAGATTTTGAGTACTATGAGGCACTCCGGAAGGGCAAGTCATGCATGGGTCGATCACTTGTGGCTCCTACCCCGCCTTTACGTAGGCTACGATTTTCTTTATTAGACTTTGATAGAAGTACGTAATTAGTTATAAATATTG
This sequence comes from Anisodus acutangulus, assembly GCA_029783415.1. Taxonomy (NCBI): domain Eukaryota; kingdom Viridiplantae; phylum Streptophyta; class Magnoliopsida; order Solanales; family Solanaceae; genus Anisodus; species Anisodus acutangulus. Next base: position 49,348,323 of record CM056492.1, read on the forward strand.
ATGGGCATTGGGTGTGTTTGGGTGTCCTACTAAAATGGTTGTGATGAATATTTGAGTGGGTACCGGTGTTGAACTGTGATGATGGGTGATTTGAGGAATCAGTCTTAGGCTGATTCCAACTACTGATTGATTTGGGCTTATTGTCATTATGTGGGCTCGTCACCATATTTGCTATTGTTGTACTTATTCATCACGCATGCTTTCAATATGATATCCTGATTATACTTGATTTATATGTTATTGAATTCTTGAAAACATGTGACATTCATCTCTATACTTGGTTGCATCTCATTAAATCATGATTTCTTGTCTTGAATTGTCATTTGCATTCATACACTCATGGTTATGATGATATTGATATGAGAATGGTATGGAAATATTGTAGGTCCAAAAGACCGGGAATGTAAGAACACTTATGAGATTGACATCATTGATTGATGATGTACTACAGCCACAAAGATGGAATTCGGTGGGAAATTCTGGATGGTGATGATACGTGGGGGAACGGGTTGCACACCTGTAACAGTTATTTCAACCAAGAGCTAGGCTCAGTTGAGAAACTCTGGAGGCATATATGGACTTCATGGGTCCCCCATGAGTGAGCAATTCATAGAATTTGAACGCATGTATACGGGAAATGAAATATACCTAGCATATGCATTGTATTTATATCATTCATACATTCACTCATACAATGATTACATGTTATTTGGTAATGTGATATGGATTGGTTATTGGGACTTGGATGATACCCTGATTAAATGGATTGGATGATTGGATTGATTCTATTAGACCAAATTAGTTGTCATGATTAACTTGTTCTCTATGCAATAGATTGTGTGGTTACACTTTTATGAGTCTGAGTACTCATTGTTGAACTATGTTGTGGTCAATGGATTTATTGACAGAACTATCATGTTGATCATAGAAGTTGGGTATGCCTTCTTTTGCTTGATAATTGATAACATTATTTGATAGAGAATATAGAAAAGAACTGGACCGAATGTGGTCTGGTAGTTAAATGACTTGTATATTATGCATGTGTAGATTCCCTCCATAATCAAGGATAAACGGCGTAGATTTTTAGAGTATAATGAGGATGTTAAATGAATAAATATGTGTTCTGCCCTTACTTGTGTAAAACTGTAATCAACCCGGTCAGAGAGAATAAGAATCTAGTATTGTTATGATTAGGCTAATCGTGATACCCTTGAGAAGGTTTGTGATTTAATGTGTGTACTAGGGCCAACCTGACTTAGTTGATTATTTGATAACTTTATAAGTGGTGATAACATGTATGCGACTTAGATAGAGTTGGTTGACAAATGGGGTAATAAGTGTAAGATTCTTGTGTGCAACATGTTTTGAATTGTACTTGAGCATGATTGAACCCTTATATGAACAAAGTGACTTGTTGATTCCGTGAACTATTATGTGGATAATGTGACTTAGTTGGGTTATTGAACTGTCTAGTATAGGATTATTTGGTGTCAACTTGATATTTATCTCTTTTTGCGTATCTTGCGTCGTTGTCGACCTATGATGTCTGCGGGGTACGTTGTGTACTCATACTACATTTTCTGCATTCTTTTTGGATGCAGATACATCTCTTTTTACCAATTCGGGACCTCGAGTTTCAGTCCGAGCCGATTGATCATTAATATTCATGGAGAGGATGCTACATTCCGGCATGCCTTGAATGCTCCTATCTATCCCTTGTCTTTTATTTATCCGAGAGACATATTTATACACTTAGACTATGATGTTTAGTTCTCTGGCTTATGTTTCCCTTTATTCAGACCTGTACTTAGTTTAGAGCTCTTGTATTGTTGACTAGATCTATGGGGGTTGAATTATGATTCTCGAACTTATGTTCTGCATTTTATATTATGATCGACGATTTATTTAAGTATTTTGTTATCTTTCCGCATTTCTTCCTTATATCATGTTAATGATTGAGAGTGGTTCGCCTATCGGTGGAAAAAGTATATGTGTCACCACAATTTCTAAAATGGGTCGTGACATAATCTTAAGAAGAACATGAACCTTGTACAAAATGGTGGAATCCAATCTTGTCTCTAATAATTAGGTTTCTGTTGTAATGTTCTGATATTAACTTTGCTACATGATGGCAATCTGCACATTTTGTAAGCTTTTTCACTGTCCTTATAGTGGATCCAGGTTCAGAATTGATCGGAGAAAATGCAATCGCCAACTTCTTGTAAAGAAATGGATTTTGAACCTAACTCAACCTCAAAAGGTAACTAATGAGGGAAGGAATACCCAAGTCATACAAGGAGAAACCATGGAAGACTTTTTCACTCTTCAACACTTGCCACTGTTCCGATTAAGGGAGTTCTCTTTATCCTCTTCTCCAATGCCAAGAGAAACCTCTGAAGTATCAGGAACATAACCTGGAAATTTTGATTCTTCAATCAACTCAGCCAACTACCAGTAGATGATTTTAGATTGAGGATGAGACTGATCCCCTGCAACGAATTCATGAACAATTCCATGCATCTCAATCAATTTTATGTTTAAATGTATTTTCCGGTGGCTTTATGTATCTAGTCCGGTGTGTGTGACTATATATAAATTAAAGGAATAGTTAAAGTGATTTTAGTAGATAAATTCCGTAAGTTGAGTGACCATTTGAAAATTTTCCTCCGAAATTGGACTCATATTTTCATTAATAAACCAAGGACGGATTGACAGTAAAAAAAGTACCAATCCTGTTAATGATATACACGCCTTTCTTAGTTCTTACAGTACATTATATGTACATATACATATCCTCCTCTTTTTTCTTCTTTTCTTGTTGGATGGCTTCTTTAATTAGGTATATACTTATGTGTTGGAAATTTGCCTTTGGCGGTAGTTGCGTCCGACCAACTTTAACGGCTTAAACACTAGTGTTCCGCATGTTGAAGAATCCGGTTGTTCACACATGCATAATCTACTAAGTAAGTAGATGACCGTAGGGCCAAGGATCGTCAAATTTCGTTGAGAAATGAAAGAAATATTGGTCCACGAAGTGAGGTGTTTGAAGCATGAAAAAGTATGGTATTGAGATCAATTCTCCCTCATCGGTGGGGGAAGAAAGAATTATTTTGTTTATAAGTCTCAAGATTGGCTTGGGGTTTGGGACCCCAAGGGGTATCCCATGTGTTTAAAGGAATGAGGACCTAGATGGGCTTTAGTTCGAGGAAAGCCCACACGCGCGCCGCCGCCGCCCGCCCGTCCGGGTCGTGGGCTGTGCTTCTTCTGATATTATCTTTTTGGACTAGAATTCTTTCATATGTACAGTTTGGTCCCTGAAGTTTCAAAAAAGTCAAATTCGGCAGAGAACTTTGCTATATGTACAGTTTGGTCCCTGAAGTTTTAAGAAAGTCAAATTGGACAGATTTCTGGAACGTCAACCAACACTCAATTCAGCCATTTATTTTGGCTGAATTAATCTTCCTAAATGTCAATCCGTTGCACATCAAATTCACCATTTATTTTGGTGAATTACTACCTCCATAATTGTCATTACTTGGCCAGTAATGGCACTTATATGGGCAGTTGGTAAGCCTCTCCTTCAACTATATAAAGGACCATTTGTCACCATTGTTGAGCTACACAAAACACAAAAACAAAAACGAAAATCAGTTCTTCCTACTACCTTCCAGCATCATTTCATTACTCAAAATTCTTCACGGTAGCACTTGAGTTTCCTTTGCTCATTTGTTCATTTGCTGTTTTATCTTGGGAGACAATTATTCAGGACGTAGAAAGGATACATACGGGGCAATATTGTCTTAAAGACAGAGTGCAAACACTCGACTCAGCATACCAAGTTTATTGCAATTTCAATTTCTTGTAATTCCAGTTTATTGTTCAAGTTAATTGTAATTTCAGTTGCTTGTAATACTTAGCCGTTATATATTTCTGTTTCCTGCATCATTGTAACCAACATTATGTTCCAAGAATTTCATCTGGTCCTCGTGCACAGAAATAACTGCTATTAATTATTGTCAACAGTAAAGATAAGGTCTGCGTACATCGTATCATTCTCAGACCCCACATGCACCGGATATGTTGTTGTAATTATTGCCAGTGGTTGCCGTGGTGAATCTGATAAATATGGCTACTAGCAGTGTTTCCAATCCCAGGACCATGGTAGGCATATTGTGGAACTTTTCCTGCAGCTTTCTGATAACAGAGAGGAAACACCACCTGCGGCTTCGCCATCGTCTGACGGACACACCTCTCGTTAATTGGACCATGATACCTCGATGACTTAGGCGAGTTGGCACTCGTAGTTGATGAGGAAGAAGCCATTGAAGAATTTGGAGACACAACTTTTTTTATGGATTTGGGTGGTGAAAGAAATGATCTGATCTTGAGAGAGGCCGATGGTGATGATGCAATTGCAGTATGATCATACTCCTCCATGAGATTGGCCAGATCTTCATCTGAGGTGATTGAAACAAGAGCATCCAAATCTTCTGCTGGTAATTGACACCTTAAACAAACTGATCCTCCACACATCTCCCCTAGCTTCACCATCAGCTCTGTAATTCATAAATTCCAGTTTCATGATTTCCATATTCCAATATTAATAACTACTTCAGCTCATAATAAATAATTTATCCGTCCCAATTTATGTGAATAATTTTTACTACGCACGAATTATAAAAGATAAAAAAACTATAAATTTTTGTGATCTAAAATAAATTATAGAAATTTTTTGTGACTAGATAAATTTAAAGTTATATTGTTATTAAATATAGAAAGATGTCATCCTTTCAGAACTGATTAAAAACAAAAGATTGTCATATAAATTGAGAAAAATAAGGTACTAAAACAGAGCAGCTAATTAAGTGTGGACCTGAACGGAGAAGGGAGAAATTGGTAATTACCAGCAAAAGAAATGGAGCGATAAACGGAAAGTACACGGGTTTCGCCGCCGTAATAACGGAGCTTGCCGTCGGGGTGACGGGGTAGGATCTTGCCACCATAGCTACATAGGAATTTAATATTGGTGGACTTATGAATATTAATGGAAGGTCCAACCATGATTTAAAATTGAGATGAAAAAAATGGGTTGGTATGATTTTGGAAAAGAAGAAGTGGGATTATGTGGAGGAAGAAGGAGAGCTTAGAAGATTTGTTCTTCAAGCCTATGTAAAGTTCACTTCACAACTCATTTATAGTGTTGTTTGAAGAGGCAGGGAAGGAAGGACAGATTTTCGGGTCGGGTCGGATTGGATCGGATAAACTAGAAAGGGACCCATGCACAGGCAGGGAAGGAAGGACAGATTTTCGGGTCGGGTTGAATCGGATAAACTAGAAAGGGACCCCATGCATATGTCAGCTAAGATTCGCATACTGGTAGCTTCAATTTTTCCCTATTCCCTTATTTTATCTTCTCATACAGTATTGTCCAATTTTATATATGTATCCTCTACGTTATAATTTAAATGGAAAAGCCAACATGTCCCTAATATATATAATTTGAATTTTGCTCTCCTTTCACTTAGTGATTTACAATTGTCTTTAGCATTAAAGTTGGGGGTTAAAATTGTGCCTCCTTCTACCTATTAGACCATAATTGCATTACACGATTAAAAATATTTTTTCTTTTAACGAAATTATGAGATAATATATATGAAGCTTTAGTTAAATAGGTGATACAATACTGATTTATTAATTCACCTGGTATTTGACTCAATACATATAACTCATCTCATTTGAATTTATTGTTCGGTATTATTGGTGCTGGATTTCTAAGTATCTACCATTGTCAAAAGATGAGAAAGTTGAGTAGATATTGAATCAATTGAGCTTGTTTGCACCGATTTAGGGTTAAAAAAATGAGCTTCAAACGACGCATTATTGTCTTTTGAATCCATTACGTCGCAAAACGTGAAATATCGAAAAAACGGAATATGAACAAATGATTTTTGGTTATTTAGGGTTAAATCGGAGAGGCCGAGCTATTCATGGTTAGTCATGTTGACCAATAAATCAGTGCCACCTATTTAATTAACGCCTGATATGTGTCTTTTCATAAAAATAATATTCAGGGAAATTGCGGTCCAATAGATGGAAGGAGAGAGATTTTTAACCTGAAATTTAATGTTAAGGGCAACTGTTGACCAATAAATGAATGTAGGGCAAAATGTAGATCATTTGTAATAAGTTAGGGATTTTTTTGACACTTCTCCGTAATTTAAATGATGAAACTTAATTAGACATAAAATTTAAATAAAAATAAAATCCTTGAAACTTATAGTCATAAATATGTAGATAATACCTAACTATCTTTTATATTTATCACTACTTATTCGATGCATTTTAAAACTATTTATTCTTAAACACTGCTTTAAAAAAGCAGGGACATGAGACGGTAACATTTTACTTGATAAGAAGCGAGGTGTAAGCCCCCGTACATATGACACAAACCCCATGAATTTTTAAAATTTTAAAATATAAATTAATAAAATAGCATAAGATGATAGAGAATAGATAAAGTAGAAATTCTTATACAATTAGGTTTGTAATTATAAATACCTATATATATTGCATAAATGAGAAGCCTCCAATCAATGAGCATTACACTATTCTACATGGTATCAGAAGCCAAATCCTCCCTGCCCTAAAATTATACTCGGCCACCACCCCATCTCTTTTCTTATTTTCCAGCGGCAACCCCCCTCCCCCCCAAACCCTAAAAATATTATGTCGCCACCCACCTCTCCTTCATTGCTTCCGACGGCCACATGGATTCTCCCGCTTCCTCTTCCTCCACCCACGACGTCACACATCCTCCTCCTCCTCCCCCTACTAACACCTTTCATCCGGCCTTTGCCGTAACAAATATCAAAAAAATTATCCATCTAGTTCTTGATCAAGAGGATGGACTATACTCATCATGGGTCGAATTATTTCAAATACGTGCTTGTGCTTACAACGTCCTTGATCACATCGATGCCAACACCCCCCGTCCACCCGACGTCGACAATCCGACGTGGAAGCGGCTCGATGCTATCGTCAAACAATGGATATATGACACCATATCCAAGGATCTACTTCATACTATTATGAAAACAAGTGCCTCGGCTCACGAATTATGGACACGACTAGAGAAAATCTTTCAAGACAACAAACATACACGTGCCGTCTTTTTGGAAGAACAATTCACCAACACTCATCTTAAGAACTTTGTCAACATATCAGACTATTGTAAACAACTAAAATTGATTGACGATCAATTGTCTAATGTTTGCACTCTGATTTCTGAAACAAATATGGTTTTACAACTTATCAATGGTTTTCCGAAAGGTGAGTACGATACACTTGCGATAATGATCTAACAAGCTGATCCCCTTCCTAGCTTCAACAAAGCCCGATCACAATTATTGTTGGAGGAGACTAGATGAGCCAAACAGGACGAGCACACTCCACTGGCATTGACGGTTGTCGTAACGCCAACCGCCAACACACCCGTCGGTCGTCCGCAACCTTCGGACCACCAACCTCAACGTGGTGGCTGAGGAGATGAAAGGGGACGTGATTGCGGAAAGCGAGGCGGCGGCAAGGCACACTTCTCCACGTCCGAGAAGCAGGCCTACGACCCCATGACCCCTACCGATATGAGTCAGGCTTACATCACTATGAATCACCAGCAGCCCGATGACATATAGTACACGGATACATGTGCCATATCCCACCTTACTCGAGAATGGTAATCTCTCTTACCTATTTAATTTGAACAATCCTCAATTTTTTTTGGTCGGCAATGACAATTGCATTCCAATTCAAGGTTATGTCACCACTCAAACACAACCACCTCACCCACCTTTTACCCTAAAAAATGTCATATATGCTCCTAATATCATTAAAAACTTAATCTCTGTTAGAAAGTTTTCTAGTGAAAACTCCGTATCTATTGAGTTTGATCCTTTTGATTTTTCTGTAAAGGACATACGTACGGGGACAACTCTTACGAGATGCAATAGTGTGGAGGACGTATATCCTTTCTCATCCAATTCCGCTGCAAGTATCAATCTGCCAACCTCTCTAGCTGACATATCTTCATCCACTTGGCACAATAGACTTGAGTACCCGGCAACACCAGTTTTTAATTTTCTTAGAAGTCAGAACTTCATTCAATGTAAAAACGACAAATTTACCCACACTGGCTACTCTTGTCCTTTAGAAAAGCATGTTAGACTTCCTTTCAATCTTCATTAAGTGTAACGTTTTCTCCTTTTGATATTATTCATGCGAATTTGTGGACATCTCCCATTACCAGCAAACTAGGTCACAAATATTTGGTATTTTTGGATGGTTTCTCTCACTTTCTTTAGGTGTATCCTCTAAAATATAAGTCTCAAGTTTACACAACCTTTCTTGAATTTCAAGCATATGTTAAAACTCAATTTGAAAAGACCATCAAAACGTTTCAATATGATAACTGCCATGAGTTTGACAACCTTCCATTTCATAAATTTTGTGCGGATCACATCATGGTGTTTCTATTTTCTTGCCCCCATACCTTTTCTCAAAATGGTAAAGCCGAAAGAATCATACGCACCATCAACAATAAGATCCGCACTATGCTCTTCCATTCTTCTATCCCCCTTCTTTTTGGGTGCACGTCTTACACATGGTGGCATACCTCCTTAATATATTACTAACACGAACACTTCAAAATAAAACTCCAACCAAAATTCTCTTCCATCGAATCCCCTCTTATGATCACCTTCGGATTTTTGGTTGTCTATGCTATCCGAATCTCGCCTCCACGACCCTTCACAAATTAGCACCTAGAACTACCCCTTCCATTTTTGTAGGTTTCCCGTCAAACCATAGGGGGTACTTATGCTATGATTTGTCCACAAATAAAAACCTAGTCTCTCGCAATGTCACATTCGAGGAGAACATTTTCCCATTTGCAAACATCTAAAAATTTCAAGTCTTTGATTACGACTTCCTTGATGATCCGAACACGTCCTCTCTCACTAGAAATGCCATACACCGTGCCACACATCCCATCCCATCACTGCCCCACCGTCGACTACCCCCAATATCCGAAGACTACCCTCCCCATCCCGTCACTGCCCCAGCCCACTACCCCACCGTCGACTACCCCCAATATCCGAAGACTACCCTCCCCATCCCGTCACTGCCCCAGCCCACTACCCCACCGTCGACTACCCCTTAGCACCCGTCGACTTCCCCCTATAACGTCGACCACCCACCGTAATCAGTTACTGCCCCACCCTCAATCAGTCCCCCACTGCCCGTGACCCAAACAGTCCCGCTTCCAACCCACCATATGAAAACTCGTACCCAATACGGGATTTTCAAACCAAAATTCCAATTAACCTCTCCACTTAGACTATCTCGCATATACTTAAAAACCCAAAATAAGTTAAGCTTGACCCAAATTAGAATGCAGCTATACGTGAGGAATTTAATGTGCTCCCTACACAGTGCAGTTGAGATCTTGTCACGATACCAGAGGGGGTGAATGTGATTCATTGCATGTGGCTATATCATCACAAATTTAGAGATAGTGGTGTGCTTGAATTCCATAAGGCAAGACTTGTGGCAAATGGCATGGGGCAACAAGAGGGAGTTGATTGTGGTGAGACCTTCAGTCCATTGGTTAAACCAACCACCATTCACAGTATTTTAAGCATAACTATGGGATATAATTGGCCGATTCATCAACTTGATGTGAAAAATGTATTCTTACATGGAGATTTGAAAGAAATAGTATATATGAATCAACCGCATGGATTTGTGCATCCAGAGGCTCATTAGTATGTCTGCCGTCTTCGAAAGTCACTCTATGGATTGAAATAAGCCCCCAGGGATTGGTATGATCACTTTGCCACTTTCATCATGCAGATCGGGTTCGTGTGCAGCAAAAGTGATAATTCACTTTAATTTTTCATCGAGGTAATGATACTGCATACCTTTTGCTCTATGTGGATAATATTGTTCTGACTGCCTCATCTGATATGCTGAAACACGAGATCATTACCCTACTCAAATACGAATTTGCTATGACATACTTGGGTAAGTTAAGTTATTTTTTGGGGATTTCAGTGACCAGATCCGAAAATGCAATGTTCGTGTGTCAGCATAAGTATGCCGAAGAAATTGTTTACAGGGCAAAAATGGAAAATTGCAAGATCATGACCACTCCAGTCGACTCGAAGTGAAACTCAGTGCCGATGATGGGGATCCGGTGCTCGATCCTTCTCGTTATAGGAGTCTTGCTGGTGCACTTCAGTATCTTACCTTCAATAGGCCCGATATTGCCTATGTCGTTCAGCAGGTGTGTTTGTTCATACATGCTCCCAGGGAGCCTCACTTTACCGCTCTTAAACGTATCATTCGGTATGTTAAGGATACTCTTGACTACGGATTACATCTTTATCCATCTGCACCGACCAGGCTGATATGGTATGCAGACACTGATTGGGGCGGCTGTCCGGATACACGTCGATCTACTTCCGATTATTATGTATTTTTAGGTGATAATCTCATCTCGTGGTCTGCCAAACGGCAAGCCACGCTTTCCCGTTCGAGTGCAGAAGCAGAATATAGAGGTGTTGCGAACGTTGTTGCCGAGATCTGCTGGCTTAAAAACCTTCTTCTAGAGATTCATTGTCCCTTACGTAAGGAATCTCTTGTCTACTGTGATAATATATCTGTTTTTTACTTGTCTCATAACCCGGTTCAGCATCAGCGAATCAAACATATTGAGATGGATATTCATTTTGTTCGTGAGAAAGTTGTCATATGTCATGTTTGGGTGTTACATGTTCCTTATTCCTATCAGTACACATATATATTTACTAAGGAACTTCCTCGACAATTGTTCCTTGACTTCAGATCCAGTCTGAGCGTCTAGCCTCCTCCCGCTCCAACTGAGGGTGTGTGATAGAGAATAAATAAATATTCTTCATATATTCTGTAATTATTTTTTGAGTGTAATTAGGTAAAGTAGATATCCTTATACAATTAGGTTTGTAATTGTAAACACCTATATATATTCCATAAATGAGAAGCCTCCAACCAAGGAGAATTACACTATTCTACATAACACACAAAAAACAGAAAATAATTACAAGTTTAAGAAAATTAAACAGATTAATGAAACTCGTCAAAAATAAAATATCTGGAATAATGTAATACCCTTAAAGATATTATGAGATATAAATCAATTATAACGTCCTAATTTTTAAAAATTGAAAATCATAATTTCTTTTAAAAAAATGTTACGCCATTAAACTACACATTTTACCTCTCTACAAGTAATCAATAAAACTTTCTCAATATTTTAATTTCAGAACATTACTCCTTCATGAATAAACACAAAATTAATTTCAAATAGTTTTAAATTACATTATAGTTTTGAGAGACAACGAACTAAGACATAAAGACCAATAACATGTAAAGATGTAAATTTCGACTTTCTATTTCCTTTAGAAACTTCAAATGACATTCAACTCATGTCTTCTCAATTAGTAAATATGTGATACTATAAATCATTATTTTAGTTAATTTCAATTTATATTTTTAGATGAATAGAACTTTTATCCTTTTTGTTAATATTTTTTTGAAGATCACCAATGTAAATTCGAAAATTTAACACATGATTTGTGTAGGAACTGTTGGACGAACGCTACATGTATTTAGGATGCAAAATCAAATACTTGACGCTTAAGCCTCATAGAACAAAGGCTCACATGTGAGACTCAAGACGTTTTGCAAGTGTCCCGTCCAGGGGTGAGCCCCTACGAGTCTCAAAAAGCCTTTTAAGATACTGATCTTAATTACTCCGTTGCAGTTGGCTAATTTATAGCCCTTACTGTTGTGGCATGACAAAGAGTATTCATACACTCTCTTTTAGGTGTGTGAGAGAGAAGAAAAATAAAAAAAACAACTTTCAAATGAGATATTTTCTAATCATTAATCGTCACATAGTCATATATAATGACTTATTTGTTCTAATTGTGAATTTGTTCCTGCATCTTATTAATATAGAATGAATATTTTACCCAAACTTTGTGTTTCTTAATTTCTTCTTTAAATGCAATGATTATTTATTTTTTTGTTGGCCAAATCTATTAAATAACGTAGACTGGAATTACATTTTTAGCCTAATAAAATTTTTTAATAAAAAATAATGAAGTTTCAATTATGTACTTCTTTATTTCTTCTCAGATCTAGTGACTATTTACTCAAACGATGCAACGTGTGCATGTCGCTTTCTTGAGATAAGATTATCCAGGGTGTAAATGCTAGCAAATATGAAGTTCATGGGGATAATTAGGACTATTAATATTTTAAATGTACAAGGAAATATTCGGTGCCAACTTTAGGGGTAATTAGATATTCTACCTAATTATGTCTTCATAATTATATGGTTATAAGACTTTTGAACTTTTTTATTTTTAAACATGTGATTATATTTGTGTGATTGATCGGGTCCATTGCTCACGTAAGAGTATGTAGTCGACAAGTAAGATGATTAGTAGAGTATCGTTCCCAATGAGTACTTGTGAGTTATTAACTAAATCAAATTATTACGACGTATCTATTCAAGCGATTCTAGGAAGTCAATTAAACTACTACAACACTATAAAAACACAAGTAAAGAAAACGAGAAAAGTTCAAGGAAGTGAAGTCCTACGATTATGGTAGCTAACAATCTTGCTGAATTATTCAGGAGAATTTACTTATAATTAATCTAGTTAATATTACTCCGGAGTTGATGTAGGATACCCTTTCACCTATTCAAGCACTGTAACTCTTATATGTCTATGGTCATCACAAGTAATAAGAATACAGTTATATCTCCTGTATTTGATTAAGTAAAGCGGTGAGTAGGTATATGTCTATCCTAGACGCTAATCCATATATAATATCAATTCAATGTCAAGTATAGATTCTTTTTCATGATTTAGATGAGATATAAAGTGATGAATTAACAATGAATCAATATTCACAAGTACATAATCAAGCATGAGTACCACAAGTGCAAATAATCAACAACTATATCAAATCAGTAGATTTAACACTACCAAAAATACTCGCAGGCTCAACATTCATCCTTTCATAATATTGTATTATTTTTAATTAATTACCCATAACAATACACTGGTACACAGTGTTCATCATCTCACGAGTATGGGACCCTCAATCTCCCCATTACACCCCTTAATTAGATTAGCCAACACAAACACTTCATAAAGGTTTAGCAAGTCTCAACTTGCCTTAAATTTGAAGTGTAAAGAGAATCCATGGCCTTGACCTTGATTTGAGCTCCCTAATGAGCCCAATCTGTTCAAATACAGTATCTACATAAGAATATGAACTTGTAGACACTCATATTGCTATATTAATAGTTCAGATAAAAAATCAATCCAAAAATCAATCCCGGGCCCCGAAGGTCCAAATTTTAATTTCAACATAAATTTATCTTATCCGTAGTCTAAGTAGTTAGAATACCAAAAGTCATTGAAATCTAATCACAGTTGGACCTTCAATTTGATCATTTACACTAAACTCATTTCTATGAAAAACCCTTATTTCTAAGTCTAAATTATGGAATAAATCACTAATTAATGGATGGAAATATGGTGAAATACTTATATTAAGGTTATAAACGTACCCCAAAGGTGAATATTGAATAATGCACTTGAAATCACCCAATTCCGAGCTCCCTAGCTCCCAAAAATGATTTAGGAAGAATGAAGTTCGAAGTTGGATTTAAATTCTGCTCAGGTAAAAATAAGCCTTCACGATCACAAAGACCACCTTACGCGACTGCGTGGCCCACCTTCTGCGACTGCGAGGCACGACCCATACCCGACCCAACTTCCCTTCGCGCGATTGCGACCTGACCCACCACTATCGCAACCCGCACCCTCCCCCTTCACCGCAGTCGTGAACCCCTCATTGCTATCACGATGAAGGAAATCGGATTTTTCTAATTTCTCTCATTTTCCGATCCAACACCCTAAACTCATCTGGAACCTCCCGAACACAAATTAAATATACATGTAAGTAATAAAACACGCTAAGAACCTGTTCGCGCACTCGAAATTCCTAAAAAAAGTCATCTTGACATGACGTTTACTGAGGTCAACTCCAATTCTCCAAATTACTATTTTCTCATCCAACCACCCATATCACACATGAATGCCTTAGCATCCGAACCAATAGCTCGACTAAGTCATATGTCACATTTCGGACCTAATGAAATTGATGAAACTTCAAAAAGGACGTATTTACCTCTAATATTGATTTTGGTCAAACATCTTCATTTTCTTAACTTAGAAATTTTAAATTATGCTAATTTCAATCCTAAACCCACCCGATTACCTCGGAAATTGGGTCACTCATCTCCTTAAGTCATGAATACCAAGATGAAGCTAGGAGAGGATATATTAGGGAAAATATGCACAAAATCTCAAAATGACCTAGAGGGTTGTTACACCAACGCCACGAAAGTGATGCCTAAGCTAGTCAACACCTCGTGATCGTGAGTCTTCTGTGATTGTTGTGCACTAGATATCAGAAGTAAATCTTCTCACGCCCCAAACATGAGGAGGCGTGGCCGGCACCCGATGCCTCACTTGACCCTAAGCGTATCATTTTTTGCTTATGGATTCTGAATGCAAACAAATAATCTAGGCCGACAAGGCCAACCTATAACCAGTAAACATATACAAGAGCCGACAAGGCCACCATGCATACATAATGAACATATCATATACAAACCTCTAAAGAGAACACAATTGTAATATGGTTGGGACAGGGTCCCGATTTACCCATATTATCTGTAATATACACAATAACCTAAAACTATAAATCTGGTAACTCCGAATGATGTGGATTTTTTCAATCAAACTGAACTTGGCACAACTACTACGAAGGTCTATCTGTTTCTCTCAAGATTTGCAGCCATGAAATGCACCTCCCCCAGCAAAGGGGACATTAAAACGAAGTAATGTACAGAGCATGTAAGACAAACTGAATAACTGAAATATATAATCACTGAACATAATTGAAGTCAAAGATAATTTGAGAGCATACCTACCTGCTTCTTACTCAACTCTTATACATAATACAACACTAAGCTGCCCGACAATATATAAGACTATGTGTGTGCATCTACTCGATCTTAAGAGGCTTGGTGTGAGTCTACCCGGTGATATGAGACTCGGTGGAAGTCTACCCGGCCATGTTAAGCTCGATGGAAGTCTACATGCCCATGTGAGGCTCGGTGGAAGTCTACCTGGTCATAAGAGGCTCGGTGACAATCTCAATATCAATGCAACATTTGTAACTATAGTGTATACAACTATTTACTATTCTTCTATACATTACAAGTACTGAACATAGAATGTACTCCTGACAAGGGACAAGCATGATGAATGAACAATAACAACTCTAGATGGATGATATGATCTAAAACTCTTTTTCTGACAAGTTCAATTAGAAGTATTTTTTTATGTGGATTCATTCCAAGAAAGGAGAGGGAATATCCTTTACATACCTTGCGATGACCTGCTCAACAATCACAATAAATTTGACTCGCCGCACCTCAATATAGAATAATGAAAATGACGTTATCGTCACAGTACAAGTAATACTACTATCGTATTTTGAACGATAAACTTATTTTATAAAAAAAATGCGCAGCATCTCCCCTATTTCTTTCATATTCCTCAAATCTGTAATAATCACAACAACCCAAATAACCAACAATTACATAATTAGCTCTTCAATCAATACCAGTGATCCATCGAGCGGCAAGCTTGACTTATAACTAGAAAAACAATGCTTTAAACTCTTTGTTATTTCAAATACATATCAATACCAGAACATAACCATATTATCTCATCGATTTCCAGCCATGAAATATCACAAGCACAACGTTAAAACAATTCAACAAGCAACAACATCATAACTATGATTTTCGACCTTTATTTCACGGGTTTTCAATCGTACAAGCTAGGTACAACTTCTATAAGTTTAAATATATGAATGAGGATTGTAATATTACCTTATAACACTTATAACAACCCTCCACACGAACTCTAACCACTCCAAAATCAGCAACCACAAGAAGAACAAGAAACTCATTAGCAATACGGGATTTCCGGTGTTTGATTTGCGTTGTTTTCTTTAGATTTTAATCTTAGATGGTTGGGGATATGTTAAAGAGAATTTAGAGGTGTTTGGGAACTGGTTTGATCTAGAAAATTACTTAAAACAAGGTGTAACAGCTTTTAATAAGAGATGGATATTTCCACCGCCTCAAGTGGGTCCCAAAGAGGCTCTCTGCGCATTCTCGCAAAAACGCATATATCATATCTATTGTAACGCCGCATCAACAAACTGTTTGATGCATTTGAAATTAGAATTTTAGACCTTATATATGGTGGGTGGATCACCCCGCAACTCCAAGTACATTGGAATAAAGCTCAGTGACATCTGACCCAAATTTCTATAAACTTATGAACGTAACTTGCGACAACTTTTGACGACTTTTGTGGTACAACTCGCTTGACTTCAATACTTAAGATATGACTATTAAGCACATAAAATATCTTAAAACATGACGACCTTAGCATATGAATCACTCCTAGTTTTACCCCGAAAATATGGGTTATAACATCATTAATTCATTTAACCTCCAACCCTCACGATTCTTCCTTAACACTTGTTTTAACCCGTAATTATCTTGTTAAAGGTCCTTAAATCTCTGGTTCATATTGATTCACTTACTACGCATTCTAATATAAAAGTACGGGGTGTAACAAATCTGCAACTATCTAAATGTTCTGATTGTTTTGAAACTCATTTGAGCCTCTCGGGTCCCAATAAAAAGCATTCCAATAAATACCAAATTGTTATTTGATTAGTGTATAGGGAAAAATTTGTATAGTACAGCTGGGAAAATTACGTCATGACACGTGGCAGTTGGTGATGAGTCTGATTCATATCAGCTTTTGGTGCTACCGGTGGAGCATAAGCAAGATCGAGGGCATTGTAAGGACACAAGGTACCGATGATCGTAGAGACCAAGTGAACGGTTTTAATTCTAAAAGACAACCATTATTAGTCTGACCTCGCATCTTCCAACGGAGAGTTAATGACATTTATGCAGATACTAATTGTCTTATTATTACAATATTCGTTATCTTGTATTAATAAGGACATATATCGAGGGGTGTGTATCCATGAGCTTAAGTATAAATAGGACACAGTATACCATTGTAAGTCATCATATGCAAGTTATTACACTACATCTATTAAGTTTGTTCTCAATTCTTGTGCTTTCATACTAGTCATAGAGGCTTTACCCAGAAGCTAATTCAAGGATCAGGATAATTATTTCTTTACTTTGTCTTAGTATTACTTATTTGAATTAGATAGTATCAAACTCTTTTGCCAAATCAGTCACTTGAAACCTACGTGTCCTTAACCACGTATACAAATTCAACTAAACCGTTTTATGGGTAAATAGTTTGGTGCCTACCGTAGAGCCTAGGCAATTATGGTGTCACAAGTGACTTCCTTTTTTACTAATCTAATATTTTCTTTGAGTCTTGTTTTTTTTCCAGAACAAACAGATGACATGGAAGAACTCGAAGGAAAGTGCAACACCGGGGATAACACCAACAATCTCCCAATCAGACCAAATAGCCTACCGGTAGTCAATCCAATACCAGAAGATCCAATGATTATGGGTGGAGCCACCTCCAGATGCGGTCAGATCCAGGAGGAGGATGTTCATAATGATAAGACACCCGAGGAAGCTATGAAAACCTTGAGGGCGCAGAATACTGCGATGAGCGGACATTTGGATAGCTTGATGCAGCTTTTCTCTGAGTTCATGTCCAAGAATGCTGGCAGTACTCCAACGGCCGCAGCCGCGCCACCATCAAACACCACATGTGCTATGAGGAACGGTCAGAATAGGTCGAGACTTGATGACACATCAGGAAGTGATTATTCCTGAAAAATCCATTCCAGGAGAAGGTTTTGAAATTCATGAAGGACATGACAAACCAAGTGGATACCAATGCAAAGAATCAGAGAAAAATGCTAAGGAGTTAAAGCACTGGTTAAATTAAATATTGGGGGGGCCTCTTGTGATCGAAGGACCAGATGCGGAGAGATATATTCAATTGGGTATAAGCGAGAGGTTGTGCTCAAACTAATCCCCAAGAGGTTAAAATGTCATTCATACCCAAGTATGATGGAACCACAGATCCACAGGAAAATATAACAACGTATACCATGACTGTCAAGGGGAATGATCTAAAGAACACGAGATAGAATCAGTTCTAACCAAAAGGTTTGCCTAAACACTCGCTAAGGGATCCTTGACATGGTATTCAGTTCTTCATGAGCACTCAATTGGGTCATTCTCCATGCTTGCCGACATGTTCATAAAAGCTCATGTGGGGGCACGAAAGGTGAAGACGAGAAAGGCAGATATCTTTCGCATTGCGTAGGGAGAGACTGAACTCCTTAGGGACTTTGTTGCACGGTTTCAAAAAGAGTGTATATTATTGCCCGCAGTCCCAGACGAATGGGTTGCAGAGGCTTTCACAAAAGGTTTGAAACCTTTGAGTTTGGTTGCCTCTCGAAAGCTCAAAGAAAATCTCTTAGAATTCTAGGCTACAACCTTGGAAGACATACACAATCGGTATGCATCCAAGATCTGAATAGAAGATGACTTGCTCGGAACTCAGTCCTGAAACATTTTTTGGAAATCAGACAAAGAAGTTGGGACATACTGGAGCTCCTTGAAGAACCGCTTCCAGCCTTATCCCGCTCCCGGGAAATAAGGAGGTGGACAGGGTTTTTGCTCTCTTGAGAAAATAAACAACAAGGGAGGCCCCGGAAGAAACAATTAGGGATTGGTTAATTTCGACAAAGAAAATTCATCCAACTCCTCCACAAAGGGTCCCGTATATATGAAATTATCCGAGTACAATTTCAACATCAACAAAGACTAGATGGTGTGGTACTGTGAACTCATCCAGTGTCCCGACCTCCAAAACCATTACAATACGACCCAAGCAAAGGAGATCAATCTGTTTGGTGTGATTTTCATGACACTCACGGATACAAAATCATGGATTGCGGACACTTACGAGAAGAGAAGAGGTGGAAGGAATGTTAAGCAGGGACTATCTACGAGAATATTTGAGTGAAATATCTCGTAACAACTATGAACGGAAACCTCCAACTAAATGCAAAACCAATTTGGCTGCACCACCAGGTCTTTGGTTAGTCAAAGATTGCCTCTACATCCTTCATTGAGTCTAAGAAAACAAAAAATTTGGTAACCTGGGAGAAGAGATTCCGGGAAATACAAGACAAATATACTATTACATTCACTTAAGGAGACATTTTCTGTGTGACGTTCCCCCATAATGATGCACTGGTCATTACGGTACCTATTGACTTTTTGCAGGTGAAGAGAGTATTAATCAATCTAGGAAGCTCTGCTAATATTATCTGGCTAAAAGTTATAGAAGAAATCAATATGACAGAAAAATTTCAGCTGCCAGAACCCTCTCAAGGTTTCAATATGTCTAGCGAAACCACTAAGAGAGAAATTGACCTACCGATGGATTCTATGGGAGTCATAAAGGTACCTAAATTTTATGTCATCGGCGGTGACATAACATATAATGTTATATTCGAGAGGTCATGGATACACGATATGAAAGTGGTCCTATCAACACTGTATCTACTGGTGACATTTTTTTACACCAGAGGGAATCTAATAGATTACGGGAGAGCAACCCGTTGCCAGAGAGATGTATAACATAGAGCAACCAGGAGCAGCGACAGGCTCTAAATACTAATTACAGGGAGTGGAGAGCATATCAGAAGATGTCCATTAGGTTCTGCCAGCAGAAACATAATCAACTTATCCGGAAGAGGAGTTTTCAAACTGGTACCAGGTGCCTAGATATTTTCAGGCATCGTACGAGTCAGATGCCACCGAATCTACAGTAGAAGAGCTTGAGCAAATAGCTCTCCAAGATGAAACTCCTGAGAAGAAGGTATACTTGGGCAAGGGATTAACCCAGGATCATAGGATTTAATTTTTAATTATTTTGCAGTGAAAAATAGTTTTTTTTCTTGGCCACATAAGTATATGACATGCATCCCTCTAGAAGTCGCAACTCACAGGTTGGGCCTGGATCTCAGTTTCCCTCCCGTGCGGCAGAAGAAGAGGCCCATCATCGAACTTCGCAATAGATTTTTAAAAGAAGAGGTAGCTAGATTACTTAAGATATATTCAATCTGGGAAGTAAACTATCCGGATTGGTTAGAAAATATAGTCGTAGTACCTAAAAAGGGGGGAAAATAGGATGTGCTTAGACTAGAAAGATTTAAATAAATCTTTTCCAAAAGACTTGTTTCCACAACCGAACATAGATCAAATGATTGATGCTATGGACAAACACGAGAAAATGAGTTTCCGTGATGCATTTTTTGGGTATAACCAAATAAGGATGCACCCAAAAGACCAAGAGAAAACATTTTTTCACACCTCTAGCTAGCTTAAGTCTGCCTTGTCACAGGCATCTCTATACAACCTGTATCGAAAATATGAGTTAGACTCAAAACTTCTTATAACTCGACTCTATGGCACGATTCTAGAATAAAAAAAAGGGCAACCAACTCCTAAATGCCTCGCAACCTCTGTTTATAGATGTGGCGCACAAAACATCTATAAAGAAGACTCTACTCGACACGGCTTGTAGACTCCCTAAGACACGACCTGCTCTGATACCAAGTTTGTCACGCCCCAAACTGGAGGGGTGTGGCCGGCACCCGGTGCCTTACTTACCGAGCGTACCCATCTCTGATACTGAAAATACGTAACTCATATTATGGCCGACAAGGCCGAATCGCATCATGTGATGGAATTATGTATGTTGGCAAGGCTATATGAAATAAAATTAGAACGATCTAGCTCATCAACACAGGGGATTCAACCCAAACACATATATACAAAAATGGACCGTCAAGGCCACCCTGCATTTTATAACAACAAAACAACTAGGGCCGGCAAAGCCATCATAAACTTCTAAACAACATACATGCCTACAAGGTTGTACTAAACAAACTAGATAACCCACGACATATCTACAAGCCTCTAGGAAAGATCAAATGTAATGTGGTCGGGACAGGGCTCCAGCCTATCCATCAAAACTATAAAAACCATAAAAAGTACTCCAGACTCTGGACCTGGAAACTCCGAATGATATGGAGCTTACCAATCTACTGAAATCTATAGTGCCTACTGTGGAGGCCTGTTTAGTTGTCTCTCAAAAACTGCATTGCATAGCAAGGGGACGTTAATATGAATAGATGTATTGAATACATAAGGTTACTAAATAACTGAAAGTTGAACTGCAATTGTAGGTATAATAGTTAACATGTCTGAGATGGAAGGGAAATCTGAGGATGTACTTACTTTCTCCCTCCATACATCATATTAGTAATATCAACGGCGTACCAGGTCATTCAGGTCTTTGTGGCTTACCAGGCCTTAAATAGGCTCTGTGAAAATATCACAAGTCACATCGGGCCACTCGGGGCTCTATGGTGTATGCAACATACTTGGTTATAGTGAGGCTCTATGGGATAAATATAATGTACCAGGCCATAGCTGTCACACCCCAACCTTAGAGGGTGAGGGTGGCCAGCACCCGGTGCCCGAAGGCCCGAGCGTACCAGTCGTGATACTTGTAGCATACATGACAAGATTGGGGCCGACAAGTCCTTAGAACAATAATTGTACCACAAGATGACACATCAACCTGCAAGAAGAAGAAATCTAACATATATATATATATATATAGATGCATACGGAGGTCGACAAGACCATCACAAGCGTAACAAACCATATGAAGGGTCTGCAAGGCCACACATGACTGTTATAGATAGGACAAATTTCTACAAGACTCTAAAAAGTACATGAACATTATCAGGTTGGGATAGGGCCCCGCCATACCCATAACTATGTGTATAGAATCATATCGACGACGACTAGCATCTCCAGAACATGTGGAGAGATCTGATACCACTACTGAGCTGAGATCCTATTGGATATGGGCGTCACTCTGGCTACCTAAACCTGCGGGTATGAAACACAATACCCCAGGAGGGGACATCAGTACAAAAGATTGTACTGAACATGTAAGGTAGATAAAGACAATAACAAGAGTACTGAGAATTAAAGAGACAATATGGATCTCGAAAAGCCACTGTGGGCGTATGCAATGTATAATATCACTGAAAACCAGTTATATATATAACCATACTTTCGGGAAATGCCAATATCATATCGTACCCGGCCTTGAATAAGACTCGGTGTTATCATACCCAACTACAATGTTGTGCACATACAAGTGTCATACCCGGCCGACTAGAGCACGACTCAGTGTCATAAAATAGAAACATATATATAAGTGCAATGCAAAATCTCAGAAACCATTAGGAACAAGACAAGGTAACATAAGGTCGATAACTCTTCATCAATCATTATATATATATATATATATATATATATATATGTGTGTGTGTGTGTGTGTGTGTGTGTGTGTGTCTGTGTGTGTATGTATGTATCTAACACCTAGCAGCATATGTGTAATGTTTACAGTATGCAATGCCTCTTTCGGTGCCACCTAATAAGCATGTGTGCCCCTTTTATTTAAGATAAGGAATATGTTTTCCTTTCCATTCCTTATAGAATTTAATGATCATCCCTTTTCTTTGGCTCACATGATGAAGTGTTTTGGCATTTTTAATGTCCAAAAACGTGATTATGAGTAAAGTGGCATAAAACTTGATCTCAATTCACTTATATAATAATTATTTTTAACATACTTCATATACTCATTATCAAGATCATGTGATATAGCACTAGTTCATAGCCTCTTTTGGAACACACAAAATACTATTTCCAATCACCGTCGTTACACTTATTATATCCTAAATTATTTCGGGACTTCATCCATTTATACATCAAGCTCGCGATTTACATACATGAGTATGACCAAAATCCTATATGGTCCATATAACTTGTTCAACATTCTGAACATCAATAAAATTTATTTTGTTTGATTCGTTTAACCTCTAATCCCCACGTAATCTTTTTTTAAAAATGTTATAAACCTTCTATAATCTCAAAAATGACCTTAATCACTTCAAGCTGATATGAATTTACTACGACCCATCTTAACGCTAAAGTATGGAGTGTTAAATCCTCTGATCTTCATGATGCTTACTTTATACTTATTTTAAACCATCGTTATCGATATAAGGGATTAACCTCTATGGGTTTATGTTACATTACCCACGACGAATACTAGCGTGAAAATATGGGGTGCAATAGTTACTACATTCATTGCTGGTAAGTTTGGTATAGAGCCTGAGTTATTGGGTAAGCCATCTATAGTATTTATGCCAGCTGGTGATCTAGTGATTACTATATGGGTCTACCGAGTTTGTGTAGTAATGATTGTTGTCTGTCACACCTTAACATACCTAGTGGATTTAGCAATGGTTGATTTTGATGTCGTTATGGGTATGGAATTATTGGCCTTGTGTTATGCTAATGTTGATTGTCGGACAAAAGTTGTTCGATTTCATTTTCCGAGTGAGACAGTCCTAGAATGGAAGGGTAACTCTACAACATCTAAGGGTAGGTTTATTTCCTACCTCAAGGCCAGGAAGATGATTTCTAAGGGATATATCTACCATCTAGTTCAGGTTCAAGATGATGAGACAGAAACCCCAACCCTTCAGTTCATAGAGCTTTAAGGTATCGATGAGTGGGTAAGTAAACTTTTAAACCAATATGGAAGAAGGATTATTTCAAGTAAGTATTGTGGCAAGGGTACTTCGGTGAACTATATGAGAATTTTAGCAGGAACATATGTTCAGTAATTAAGGAACAACCTACAGATTATGGACCAGTTCAGAGATGGTTTGGGTTATCGCTTAGGTGCTAAATAATTTTTTATCGGAATAACTAGAGTGGGTTGGTACCTTTTTAGTTGAGGAACTTTATAAAGGATGGTGTATAGGATGTACCGTATTGGGAGGAGCTTTCAGTTTTAAAGTTCGAGTGAGGCAAGGGAAACTCCTGGTTGCTAGGGCAGATAGTACTGTACTATATTTAGGATCGACTCAGCTATTTTGCGAGGCCTATGATATTTTAGTACACTCTAGAACATATTTGAGTAATGATCGGTCGTTAGTGGTGAATATGATTAAAATGAAAGGTGGAAATAGAAGAATTGAGATAAATGCATAATTGATCAAATTTGGAATGAGTAAGGTACCTCTTTGAGAAAGGGGAGAATTTGGATTTGAAGCAACAAAATTCCTCGTGTTAGGCATGGATTATAGCGGCATTTTTTTCTCATCTTTCAGATAGGGTGAATTTTTTTAGTATGCTGAAGGTTCCATGTGGTTTTGAAGTGGTGACGGGCATTATATCAAGATGGGTAATTATGTGGCATTCTTGAATGTATGGTCTAGAGCGGATTAATATGAGGAAATCATGAGAATTTCTTTTATTTGAAGTTTAAGGTTATATTTTTTGGGAAAAGGTTGTGATCGTGATAGTAAATTGTGTTTAAATATTTGCCGATCGGATGGCATGAGTGGATATTTTAATCATAATGTATAGTCTTCGGTACTAAGTGGACGACTTGTATAGAATTCAGCTTTTGGAGTTGAGATGATGACACATGATTTATTATTCAATGGAAAAGAGGTTAAATAGGTTACAAATAGGCGTATGGAAAGCCTACTATTTATATTTGGAATCAATTAGGGGATTATCGATGATCTAGGGATTTGAGCAGTTTATTTCAGGTCAAAATGGTTAATTTGGGCTGGTGGCCTAGGGTTATAATATCAGAAGGACTTATGGCTATCCCAATAAATCACCGACATGGGTTCGATGGATTTCAGTTCAGAATTTAGGTATGAAAGTGTTATCGGGTCTCACCGAAGTTTACAAGTAAAATTGATGATATTTTACGAACAACAACTATTCGGGCAGTCCTAATTGCTTATGTCAGTACTTGTCATAGTATTGAGAAGGTACAATTGATTATGAAAGGTTTTTAGAGTGGTTAGTGGATTTTTTACAAATTTGGCATGGGCAAGGTTATTAGCATGTATGTATATAGTATGCTGATTTGAAGACCTGAGCAGAATTGGGTGATGGGGGTTTGACTAAAAGGTTTTAACTTCGGATTAGAAATTAGCACAATTATCCTTGGATAAGATCATCTTGTTGAAATTTCTTAGGATGGTCTCAACTGAAGCAATGGAATATTTCCTAGCAAGAGAAAGTCATGATTTATTTAATTAGTATCTGATGTAACGTTTCGTTTGGTCGTTTAGATATTTTACCATTTTACCCCTTTTAACCTTTCTGCAAGCATCATTAGAGTGTATTCGACTTGCAGGAATGGGTGGAGAGGTTCCTAAGATAGCCGGGTAAGTCTTGGTTGATTTTGAGGAATTTAGAAGCTTTAAGGATGAATAAGTGAAAAACATTTGACCAATAGTTGACTTTAGATATAAATGAACCTTTTTGGGAATTTCGTCAATTCCATGAGGTCCGAAGAGTCGATTATAACTTGGTGGGGGTGATTGGTTCAGTTTCTGATGCACTCGGGGTTATTTTTGTCCTTCGGTTGAAATCTTTGTTTTGAGGTTTTGGGGGTCAATTAGGTCAATATGACCTCCGTTGGGGATTTTGAGGGCATGGGTGATTTCGTAGTGTGATTTTATAGTTAATTGCATGTTTGGTTTGTATTTGGAAGGTGTCGTATGAGTTTTGGGTTTCGAGTTGAACTTGGTGAAAATCTTATTTTTTATGGTTTCTTGGATAAAGGAGCTCGGTAGAGGGAGAAATTTAACGGTTTTTTTGTAAGGGAAATTTTAGGGTAAGATTCTTTAACTTGTTTTATGATTTTACATTTAATTGTGTAAAGATTTCATGGTAGGAAACTTGATTTTGAAAGAGGGATTTTGTGGCATAAACCCTAGGTTGAAATTGAACCATCTTTACTTTAAATCTTGTGTTGACGGAAAAGTTTCTTGAATTTAATCATTTAATTATTGGGATAACTAGTTGCTAAGCTTGAATCTCTCTTTTACTTAAAATTTGGATTATGGAAGGTAAAGGTTTTATGATAATGAACTCTAGGTTGGTAATGTCTTTCTTAATGAAATTTGTGGATGTTTTTTGAAGGATTTCATGACTTGTGGAGGGGTTGGATATTTCTAACTTCAATTCCAATTTCTAAACAAGTTTCTAAACAAATGAAATGTGGGTTTTCTAATAAACTGAGAGTTTTCACGAATTGATGAAATTGATGCTAAGTTGGGACTAGTTTGTGATAATAATTAGTATTTGGACTTCCTAAGCTTTGGGTAAATTATTTTCAACATGAAGTCCCTTGTGGGCCCAGTGTCACTTATGGGTCTGCATTTTTGGATTCTTTTAAAAAGCTTATCATTATGGTTATGTCTTAGAATTACGTGTTAATATAGAATATATGATATCTAGACTATGATCATTTGAAAACGCTATGAAAAGGCAAGGCCTTTGAGTGGGAGTGAGTTCGTGGCACTTGCTCGACCGTGAGGTAGGCTACGATTTACTTTTATTAGACTTTGATAAATGCGTGTAGTTAATATAAATATTGATGGGTATTAGGCGTGTTAGGAGTCGCACCTTAGTGGTTGTGATGGGCGCTTGGGTAGGTACCGGTGTTGAACTATGTTGGATCTTTGTGTTGAGGAATCATCCTTAGGGTTGATTCTTACTGATGTTATATGGGTTTGTTGCCATTACATGGGCTTGTCGCCATTGATTGATATTTCTTGTGTTTACTCATCACATATGCCTTCTAATATGAAAGACCAATTATGTGGGATTATGTGTTATTGATAATTCTAAAGCATATGTTATTCATGTCTTCAACTTGATTGCATCTCATACTTCATGATTACTTGCCTTATAACTGTTTAATTCATACACTCATATTTATTTGGTTATTAGAAAGGAGTGGTATGGAATGATGTGGGTCCAACGAGATCGAAAAAGAAAGATAATGATACTATTATGAGATTGTTGGAAAATAAGAGATGATTAATAATTGATATGGCTCGAAAATGTCCGTGATTGATGTTCTATCCAGACTGAGAGATCATTTCGATTGGTTGTGTGCAATGTAAAATTATATGGCTCGATAATTGAATCTGGGCTCTATCCAGATTCAAGGTATTTTTGGTTGGTTGAGTGTGATATATGGACTTTTCAGGTCCCCCATGGGTCACTTTCATTTGGCAAAGATGTATAGAGTGTGTATACTGGCTGATTGAGAGGTACCTTTGCATTGCATCATACTCACGACATTGCATACATTTCATCATCATCTTATTCATGTATGGTTGTTGGATATGTCTGTTGGTGGTGTGATTAGATAGTATATTTGACATAGTGGATGATTTCTGTGTATACTATTTGAGTGTTAGTGTTGTTCTCTGATCTAAGTGGGTGAGGATAAAATTCAAAACGGGGATGATTGTTTTACTTGATAAGGAATCTGGAGTCTAAATGAATATTGTGATGTTGTTGTAACCATCATCTCGTGTGATTTAGATATGTCAAAATCAATTCTAAATAAGAGACTCATGACCGTAATCACTTATTCGAACATAATAGGGTTACATAATAAGCTTGCATGTACCAATGTCCTTAATATACGGGTAGTAACAAGGTGTACGAGTTAGAGGGAATATCATACCAATAGGACTATATGTCTAATACACGCTTATGTGAAAGGTTGTGATATGGTTGTGTTCTTTAAGTGTTTGATTGTCCCTCCTAGAAAAACCTATGATGTTTGCGTAGTTAGGTTAAGTGTGACTCAGATTATTGAATGGAGCATAGCGAACTTATTTATATGTGAATTATGCATCCCTGCATGGTTGAGATGACTTAAGTGTTGACCATTTCTATTGCTGAAGGTGTCTTATGTGATATATCAAACTATGTAGGTTAAGGGTACTTGTATGTGTTGACTTGATATCTACGGGGGTACGTTTTGTATTTATACTACGCTTGCTACATCTTTTACGTGGATCCAGATACATCGATTGATCCAGATTACAGTCTCGGAGTACAGGAAGATTTAGGATGAGCCACTCATCCTATCGGCAACCCTGTTCTTCATCCATGGTTGGACTATCTCATTTATCCAAAACAATTGTTAGCTTTACTTTTCTATTCTTTGTACTCATAGTAACTCTTGTAGAAGTCAGACTAGGTTTTGGGAAATGATGTAATCTAAAGGTTATTGATATTTTTAAGTTTTTGAAATGAAGTAATGTTATTTCTTATAACTCTCATTATTATTCCGCAATGTTCAATTATTGTTAAATGGTTTTGGGGATGGTTCTCCTATTGGGGGGATAGTGTAGGTGCCATCACGACCAAAGCTCTTATATTCCTCAGACTACCAAAGCTCCACATCCCAAAATATATCATGCTCGCCTAACCTAGTTGTTTCTCCTAAAAGGTTGACTTTACTGAGATTGATGCCCGATGCAACTCAAACACTAACATGCCTATCGTCAATTTAGCAGTGGAGAAGAGAGCGAGAATTTGCTCATAGAGAGGATTAGCAGTTTGGAGAAAAACATCAATCTGGTCAAGTCTAAGATCAAGGAAACAGACTATATTCTAGGTTTGGTAGGGAATCTCCCCGAATGAATCACTCCTGCCGAGTATTACAACAACAACATACCAGAAGAGGTGAAAAGAATGGTGAAGAACTACGTGCCCATTTTGAGAAATTTCATTACTTTTAAGACCAAGACACTGAAGGAAGAATCTGAGAGCCAGCCATCCAAAAAGGCCACTACCGCATCCTCTGTTACTGTTCCTGAAAGAGATAAAACTCCATTGACATCAGGCCAAGCATCTTCATCGATATGGTGGGCGGTCACTCTCAAAGCTTATGCTTGTACTTTCAGGTCACCCCAGTACCCGTGCTATGTTAAGAAGTTTATAAGACCATGAGTGCAATGGGGAACACACATCCTAGTGATGAAAGACTCCTGCCATGCGCTCCAGCCTATGGCATAAGAGATGTGTGTTCTATAAGAATCAGCCCGAACACACTACCGATGAATAAATAGCCTTTAGGAGAAGGGTGGTAATTATTATTGATAACAGAGCAATCCGTCATATTTGGAGACCACACTCACTGTTGGTACATGACCTGATCACTCCAATTGAGGGCATCGACCTCAATGTCCAGCTCTGGCGATATGACTTTACCATTTTTGATGACTCGTATGCCAGCATCTTTCAGAAATGGTCAGCACTGGCAAGATTTGTCCCATAGGGACTATTTGGAAACAATCCTCCAACAAGCCCAATAAGAAAGGAGGTTGTTTGTATTGCTTGGGAGCACCATGTATGACATTGAAGAATGTGAAGCTTTTAAGTTCGATCTAAACATCTTGTAAACAATGAGGAGATCTGGGTGGTTATCCCTCCCCGCTACTAAGAAGGTAGGGCCAAGGGCCGAATGTGTGGTTGTAACGGTGAAAGCCCGTCATGACTTTGAGAAGAAGTCATCTTTTGGATAGACTTAGGCACCCCCTATGAATAAAATATTATCCCTTTCCTTTTTATGTAAACGAAACTACATCTGACCTGATGTCCCAATGGGGATACATAGGAAGCCCTTATCGGGCCTGGTTTGGGAATAAGAATTGGCTGAGGAAGGATATTTATTCTTTGTAAACCAAACTACGGAAGGGCATGACTTCCCACGGCGCGATACATAGGCAGTCTACTTAAGACTCAGTCCCTATATTATATAAATATATACACTCATTTTTTTGAGCCGGAAGTCAACTGAAACCCATCAAATCACAAAAAAAAAATCAAAACACCCTAAAATGCAATCAAATATTCGTATCCGAATGCGTGAGTTTGTGTGTTTATCTGCAAATTATGTGTTTATTTTTTCACTTACGATTATTATCGATTAACGTACTGACGGCATCTTCCTTTGAATGTTTTCTTTTCTTAAAGAGGAGGTTGGCTCGTGTCGTGACACTGGCGTACTTCACAAGGTCAAAAGCTTCAACAACATCCCTGTCCGAGCAAAATAACAAAAGTAAGACAATGATTCATACTTCAGACGAAGAACGCAACATCAGGAACTCATAATCTCCTGAACTACAAAATCCAACGCATCACGAAGATGTGATCAACATCTTGTTTGGAAAGGTCAGAGACCTCTAGGAAAGACTGCATAAATGGAGAATGCCCAGGCTGCCAAAGAAGCACAAACTGAGGAAAAAGGCCTTCATCGCCTTTTCTATCTCTGTCCTCCCAGTGCCTGAGAATTTCCCTAACTACCCTGCGGGCACTAGTCCATTTACCCACAATTCATCAACATCTAACCCACACTATGTTGGTACTTCTTACCATATACATCCGCTCGTTAAAACCACTCAAATACCTAGAACCACTAAGTCTGTCCAAGCTCAATTACCCACTAACCCCATTATGCACCAAAACACCACTACGAATATCCCCAAAACAACTTCACGCATCCAACCATATCTTTCCATACCCCGATTTCTCAAAACCACTTCTCCCCCAAACACAGCACTAAAGATTGCATCAACGTAAAACATAAAATTCAGGACCTAATCGATGAAATGGAGATCACCTTGCAAACGGCGACTCCAAATGTACATACAAACCCCTTGCCTAATCGTGGCTGTGCTACCATTCATATGACTGAGAAAGAGAAGGAGTGTGCAATTTGTAAGCCTCTAAGTCCAGCACTTATTGAAGCCCTAGAGAAAATAGTGGTATACCTAACTATGCACGAGTTCCGCAGATTCAAAGTGTTGATTCCAGCACCCGTTATAGCGCAGATAGCTAAAATCATCACAAAATCACCCAGGAAAGAATTCCTTGTCGAGGACGTCGTTGACCATGGCATGACCAAATCAGGACGATTATACACGCTTGAAGAATTAGCCCAAATGGGCACTAGAAAAGACAACAATCAAAGGCGGTCAATAACAAAGGGTGAGGCAGAGGATTTCTGGAAAAAAATCCAACCAAAGGAGTATTTCATCATCGAGCATCTAAAGAAGATTCTAACACAGATATCAGTACTAGCATTACTATTGAGTTCCTCCCAGTACCACCTGACATTAATAAATGTATTGGATGAGGCACATGTCCCCGCATGCAGAAGCAGTGAAAGCTTGGCCAATATAGTGGCCCACATCATGGAGGACTACCAGATATCTTTTACTCGGGATTAATCACCAAAGGAAGGGACAATCCAAAACTAAGCGTTGTACATCACTGTCGAGTGCAGAGATAAAATCATAGTATGAGTTCAAATGTATAACAGAGTCGATCTCAAAGTTTTCCCCAAATACACATTAGAGCAGCTATGATATGATATTAGGAAGATAAGGAATAGTTGCACAAACATGAGAGAATTTATTGGATCTCAACGCGAACCAGTTGGAGAGGTCGACCTTTGCATCCAAATGGGGCCTGCTGAGTTCACTACTGAGTTCTAAGTCATTTCCATTGCCGTTAATTACAATTTGCTATTAGGGAGACCCTGGATTTATGTGGCTGGAGAACTACCATCATCGCTGCATCAATACTTGAAATTTGTATGGAAAGGACACGAAGTTGTAATACACGAGGAAAAAAACATTCATAATCATCCCAATAACTCTATTCTCGTGATTGAAGAAACCCTCAAAGGCACAGTTTTTTCACGCGGTTGAACTGGTAGGAGCTGCATATGAAGAAGTTGTGTCACAAATCCCTATGTCGATTGTGTACCGAATGGTTGCATCCATTATGATGCAGAATGATTTTAAACCAAGAAAAGGTCTTGGAAAGGACCTACATGGCATAACTGAACGGATTGCAATTCCTGAAAATTACTTTCGTTAAGGTCTTGAGTATGTTCCCAGATATGAAGCGGCCTATGAAGAAGGAAAAAATAAGAAGGGTTCCCTAAAGCTGTGTAACCTAATTCTGAACTTGTACTAGTCATTTCTAGTCAGGATGTCGATGCTGAATGAAGAAGATTCTGAGGAAGGGATAGGGATGTTGTTCCAAGAAGAAATCCCCATGGTACTAAAAGAATAAACTGAAGCACCCACTATTCGCAATGCAAATCTAGGCGAGCAACTATCCAACTGGACCTCCACCCTGTTAAACCACATATTTTCACGCTCGTATGTGTCATGAGTAAAGTAATGTAAACCTAGAGAGGTTAAGATCTCGTATATGGATAACAATGGTTTGTAATTTTTTAAAACAGATGTTATGTGGGGATTAAGGGTTGAACGAGTTAGAGAAAACAAAGTTCGTTGATATGAATATTGAACAAGTTATACGAACCATATGGAATTTGGTAATACTGATTTATGGAAATCGAGATCTTGGTGTATAAAAGGATGAAGTCCCGAAATAATTTAGGACTTAACAAGTGTGATGATGATAATTGGATATAATATTTTGTGTGTGCCAAAAGAATACGGACTAGTATTATATCACATGGTCATGACAACGAGTTTATGAAGTGTATTTAAAATAATTATTATTTATGTGAATTGAGATCAAGTAATTGATTATGTGCTAATAAATTATGTATTGTACTGTTGTGCGGGACAAAATGATAAATTAAAGAAATACATAGATTTATATTAAGGGGAAAATATGTCCAAATGGCATCACGGAGGAAATGTAATTAAGTGACTATGCATTCTTGAGTGATTAGTGGTATCCTTAAAATGGATAGGAATTTGTATTGTTAACATATGGACCCCACGGTCCACAATGGTAAATGAAAGACTTGAGAACTCATTTTTAATTTTTCTAAAGTATACACATGCAGCAGCATATATAATCAATTGGACAATGGTTCTTAGTAAAAAACATGGCAACACTTACGTATTTAAGCAATAAAGGGATCTTTTTCTCTTTCTATTACGTATTTAAGCAATAAAGGCAGCAAGAACAAACTTTAAGTTTCAATCCACAAGAATTATCTCACGATCAATAAGATTTTTAGTGGTGAAGTAAAGTGGCGGGAGGCCTTGAAGGAAGCAACCAAGGTTCGAATTGTGTTATATGACCTTCTACAAGCTCGTATAAGTATCTAAGGTTAGGCATCTATTGGAAGGATTGAATAATTGTAGTCATTCAAAATAGATTCGAGGTATGTAGTGGCTATCCTATATTTTTGGCATGTTTTCTAGTGATTATCAGTTTCTCAAAAGAAGTATTTAAAGAAGCATTCTATTCTTACTATTGTTTGTCCCTTGTCAGGAGTATTTTTCTGTCTTGATATCATATCTTGTATAGGTTGGTTTGTAAAGCTGGTTATCTAAATTTCTCATCTCTCATGTACATCTTAGAAGGAGAATGACAATAAGAATTACTCGTGTAATCGACCAAGTGTCGCTCTAAAGAAAGAGGAGAGTCTTACTAGTTAAAGAAGCCAAAGGTGCTATTACTATTTTCATAGATTATGAATACCACCGAACGAATATCGGTTGTGCAATGATGTATTTACCACCGGTTGGGAAGTTGTGTATTGTTATTTACAACTAGTAGGGTAGATATGTATTTACCACTGAGCTATGGACGGTTGGAAAGTTATGCTCTATGCATTTACCACTGGTTGGATAGTTATGTATTGTTATTTACCACTGGTTGGGCAAACATATATTTACCATCGGGCTATGGTCGGTTGGGAAGTTACCATCGATCAGTTGGGTAATCGAGCATTTAGAATTACGATATTGATATAACGACATAGAATAAGGTAAGAAGATTAGAATGATCATTATGTATGTTGTGGCCCTCGGTGGTATTTCAGGGGTTCAGGTTGATTCATATCTCTCTCTTTTATGATTACTTATTATTGTGTTTGATTTTTTCCTTACATATTCAATACATTATTCATACTAACATCCATTTGCCTTATAATGATGTGTTTCATGTCGCACAGGTTCAGGCAGGAGAGGAGAGGATGCACCATTATAGATCACCTCCAGAGATCAGCTTTTACTGGTGAGATCCACTTCCTACTGGAGTATTTCTAAGTCAGGGTTATATTTATGTTTTGTTGGGTACTTTGGGTATGTCTGGGCCCTGTCCAGACTTATATATTATGTCGACATTTCCTTTTAGAGGCTTTGTAGACATGTCTTTTGTTATACAGTTTGTTCAGTACGACCTTGTAGGCCTGGATGTTGAATAGAGATTATATTGGCTTTGTCAGCCTTAGTATGTATATACATGCATAGGTTGGGTTCAGTCTTAGTATGCCATGTAGTTCCACAGTTATCATTTTGAGACCTTGTCGGCCCAGACGGTTATATGTGATGATATTCAGGTGGTTCGCTCGAGCCGTCCAGGCGCTGAGTGCCAGCCACCCCCGCCCCCCTAAGGTTGGGGTGTGACAAACTTGGTATCAGAGCGCGTGTGTCCTAGGGAGTCTTCAAAATTGTATCTAGTATAGTCTTGTTTATGGATGTGTGTTGCACCACATTTATAAATGGAAGGCTACAGGACATTTAGGATGGTTACCTTTTCTTCTTATTCCAGATTGTATGATAGAGCTGAAGTGTAAGGAATTGCACTTTTAATGTTTGTCTTATTTTGGATACAACAATGCTTGTGAATACATGAGCTTTAGCTAGTCAAAAGGGAAAGGAGGTAGACGAAGAGGGTACGAGTAGAGTACCACCTGTTAGTGAGGCCTATAGTGTAGATGTTATACTCCATCATGATCATTTGAACCCATCGACACCAAGGAACAAATGAGGGAACAAGTACCTCCAGTCCCTCTATTTGAAACTCATGACGAGGATATGGATATGTAGAGAACAGTACGATTGCTGACTCAATTAGTGGTTGCTCGTGCCCAGCGCTAGGGTATGGGTATTGGATCATATGATAGGGCAGTCAGTGCGAGGGTCCAGGATTTCATAAATTAGGATCCTCCGATTTTTTTGAGATCTGACTCGAATGAAGATCTGCAAATTTTCTTAGATCAGATGTATAGAACATTGCAGGTAATACATGCTACTGATACCTAGGCAGTAGAGTTGTCTTCATATAGATTGTGATATATTACAGTTGCGTAGTATGAGACGTGGGCACAGTCTAGAGGATCGTGTCCGCCATCAGTGGTATGGAAAGAATTTTCTAAGGCCTTTTTGCAATATTATTTACCGGTAGAGATTCAACGGGCCAGACAAGATAGGTTTCTACTTCTTCATCAAGACAATATGAGTGTATTAGAGTATATCCTTCAGTTTAAGTCATTGACTATGTATGCCTCTACGATCGTGGCTGAGATGAGTGATCGAGTCCATCAATTCGTGAATGGTTTGGGACTACATCTGGTTAAGGAATGTACTATGGCCTCCTTGAACGCGGGTATGAATATCTCTTTCATGCAGGCATATGCTCATAATCTGGAAGATTGAAAGCGATAACAACAGGGGAATGGTGACGGGAGTCAACATAAGAGGGTTAGATTGACTAGCCAAACTGAGTGTTATTGGAATTACCTTAGGCCCTCAGTCTATTCCCCAGTTAGTACTCCTTCTCAGGCATAGGGGCCACAGTATGATAAATCTGGTTATTCTGGATCAGGTCAGAGTTCCTGGACTTTGAGTTTTCAACAGCCGAGAGGATCGACGCTAATGAGGCCAACTCCTCCGCGATGTGAGTAGTGTGGTAGGACCCATATTGGGAGATGTTTTCAGGATTATAATGTATGTTATACTTGTGGGGATCCCGGTCATTTTATATGAAGTTGTCTGATGAGGAACAGAGGTAGTATGGTTTAGCCAACCGGATCAGCAGCAGCAGCTTCATCTTTAGTGCATCCCATAGAGAGAGCCTCAGACATTGGTTGGTAGGGGCCGAGGGAGGGGTGGGGAATTTGGCCCTGGCGGTAGCCAACACCACAATTATGCTTTGATAGGACGACAGGATTAGGAGACGCCTGACTTTATAGCAGGTAGACTGATGGAGTTCCATTCCTTTTTCTCATAGTATATGTATTAACTGATTCGGGTTCCACTTTCATTTATGATGCCTGTGTATAAGTCGGTGTGAAATAGGCCTTTTAATGTAACCACACCTGTGGGTGAGTTGTAATAGTCAGAAATACGAGGGTTAGGATGAAAATGTTACAGCCGGTTTGATATGGACTAGTAGATGTTAAGAGAAGTTATGGTATGCCTTATGATGTCATGAATAGAGGGGCGGTCGTAGAAGGCCATTATTTTATTGTAAGTTGTTCTATGTATCCCGGTGAGGCGATAGATATATTTTTGGCTGCTTGATAGGTTGAGATAGTCCTATCTGCAGAGAAGACTCTGCCAGAATTTTTTAAAAGAGTCGGAGTTAAAGTCTTCAAGCTATGGTATACAAACATTTGAGGACGAATGTTCTTAATGGGGGAAGCATGTTACACCCCCGTATTTTCGCGCTAGTATGCGTCGTGAGTAAAATAACATAATCCTGGAGAGGTTAAGATCTCGTGCATGGATAACGATGGTTTATAATTTATTTTTAAACAGAGGTTACATGGGGATTAGAGGTTGAACCAGTCAGAGAAAATAAGGTTCGTTGATATGAATGAACAAGTTATACGGACCATATGGAATTTTGGTCATACTAGTGTATGCAAATAGAGAGCTTGGTGTATAAAAGGATGAAGTTCAGAAATAATTTAGGACTTAACAAGTGTGACAACGGTAATTGAAAATAATATATTTTGTGTGCCAGAAGACCACAGACTAGTGTTATCACATGATCATGATAACGAGTTTACGAAGTGTGTTTAAAATGATTATTATTAAGTGAATTGACATCAAGTAATTGATTATGTGCATAATAAATTATGTATTGTATTGTATTTTACTGGGAAAAAAAGTAAATTAAAGAAATACTTGGATTTATATTAAGGGGACAAGATGTCCACATGGCATCATGGAGGAAAAGTAATTAAATGACTATGCATTCTTGAGTGATTACTGGCATCGTTAAAATGGATATGGACACCACGGTCCACAATGGTAAAAGAAATACTTGAGAACTCATTTCTCATTTTTTTTAAAGTATACACACGCTGCAACATAGATAATCAATTAGACAATGGTTCTTAGTCAAAAACTTGGCAACAATTACGTATTGAAGAAATAAAGGGATCTTTTTCTCTTTCTAATTTTAGTAACCATAAGGTGCAGCAAATACAAACTTTAAGTTTCAATCCACAAGAATTATCTCACGATCAATAAGATATTTAGTGGTAAAGTGAAGTGGCGGGAGGCATGGAAGGAGGCAGCCAAGGTTCGAATTTTGTTGTCTATGACCTTCTACGAGCTCGTAGAAGCATTCAAGTTTGGGCATCTATCGGAAGGATTGAATCATTGTATCCATTCAAAAATAGATTCGAGGTATGTAATAGCAATCCTGTCTCTTTGGCATGTTTCCTAGTGACTATCGGTTTTTCAAAAGAAGTATTTAAAGAAGCATTCTATTCTTGCTATTGTTTGTCCCTTGTCGGGAGTATTTTTCTATCTTGATATCGTATCCAGTATAGGTTAGTTTGTAAATCTGGTTATCTAAATTTCTCATCTCTCATTTACCTCCTAGAAGGGGCATGACAAAAAGAGTTACTCATGTAATCGACCAAGTGTCGTTC
Source organism: Anisodus acutangulus (assembly GCA_029783415.1). Taxonomy (NCBI): domain Eukaryota; kingdom Viridiplantae; phylum Streptophyta; class Magnoliopsida; order Solanales; family Solanaceae; genus Anisodus; species Anisodus acutangulus. Next base: position 49,386,224 of record CM056492.1, read on the forward strand.
AAAAGAAAGAGGAGAGTCTTACTAGTTAAAGAAGCCAAATGTGATATTACTAGTTTTATAGATTATGAATACCATAAAATGAATATCGGTTAGGCATGATGTATTTACTACTAGTTGGGCAGTTGAGTATCGTTATTTACCGCCGGTAGAGAAGACACGTATTTACCACCGAGCTACATCCGGTTGGGTAGTTATGCTATATGCATTTATCACCTGTTGGGCAGTTATATATCGTTATTTACCAATGGTTGGGTAGACACGTATCTACCACCAGACGATGGTCGGTTGGGCAGTCGGGCAGTTAGAATTATGGTATTAATATAGCGGCATAGAATAAGGTAAGAAGATTAGACTTACCATTATGTATGTTGTGGCCCTCAGTGGCATTTCAGGGGTTTAGGTTTATTCATATCTTTCTCTTTTATGATTATTTATTATTGTCTTAGATTTTTGCCTTACATATTCAGTACAATATTCGTATTGATGTTCCTTTGCCTTAGGACGTTGTGTTTCACTCTGCACAGGTTCAGGCATGAGAAGAGAGGACCCGCCATTGTAGATTGCCTCCAAATATCAGCTTTTTTGGTGAGATCTACTTCCTTCTGGTGTATTGCCAGAGTCATGGTCATGTTTATGTCCTTTTGGATACTTTGGGTATGACGGAGGCCATGTCCCGACTTATATATTTTTTTTGACATTTCCTTTTAGCGGCTTTATAGACATGTCATCTGTTGTACAGTTTATTCAGTACGGCTTTGTAGGCCTGGATGTTGTATAGATATTATATTGGCCTTGTCGACCTTAGTGTGTATATATATGCATAGGTTGGGTTCTTCTGTTTGCAGGATTTTATGTCGTGTAACTTCACAATTATCATTATATGGCCTTGTGGGCCCAGACGGTTATACGTTTGCCTGACGATATTCAGGTGGTTCGCTCAGGCCGTCTAGGCACTACACCCCCTAAGGTTGGAGCGTGACATACCCTGCTCCTGGTTCCTAGGTAGAAATGATGAAATTTTTTCAAGTTTTCTGAAAAATCGATGTAGTTCGGCCGAGGCCCAATTACTCGCCTTTTAGTTATTTTCCTCATGATGTTTGTCTTATAAAATGGGAATGACTCGATGTTAATCCGAGTCAGGACCATAGTTTGTATTTACTCTTTTGCAAATTAAGAAAGCCTCAGTTTATCCAAAATATGCTTTTAATTGCTTTTAGCTTTTAATTACTAATCATGTTTTGCCTTGCTTTTCAGTAATAACAATAAACCAACTACTATTGTCATGACTTGTCGTAAAACGGGTGTGTCGAGTGTTGAAATTGAGGAATAATATGAGGAATATGATGAGGAAACAATGATACCAGAAAGTCTCCTCGAGAATATGGAACACCTCGAGAATGAATAGAAACCCAACCCGGATGAAACCGAAGTAATCAACTTGGGGTGCGAGGGGTCAGTTAAAGAGACAAAAATCAGTGCGCACCTGGGTCATCTCAGAAAGAAGAGTTAATTAATCTGCTGAAATTATATGTAGACATCTGTGCATGGTCATACACCGATAACCCAGCCTAAGAACAGACATAGTAGCACATAAACTACCAATCAATCCTTGCTTCGCTTGGTAAAGCGGAAAATCAGACAGTTTAATCCCGAAATGAGCATGTGAATTAAAGACGAAGTAATAAAACAAATGAAATCAAGAGTAGTGGAGGTAACCTCATTGTACCAGTACCAAAAAAGGATGGGAAAATTTGAATATATGTGGACTATAGGGACCTCAACAAAGCCAGTCCCAAGGATAACTTTCCATTCCCAAACATTCATATCCTCATCGATAATTGCTCCAAGCACGAGTTGCAGCCATTCATCGATTGTCTCACCGGATATCATCAGATTTTGATGGAAAAATAAGATGCAGAAAATATAGTTTTGATCACACCATGGGGATTGTATCACTACCGGGGAATGTCGTTTGGTCTCAAGAAAGTCTGTGTCACTTACATGAGAGTCATGAACACCATCTGTCATGACATGATCCACAAGGAAATTTATATGTGGACGATGTCATAATTAAATCGAAAGAAGGTACATATCCTATCATGCACTTGCAGAAATTCTTTAACAGACTTCAAAAATATAATTTGAAGTTAAACTCGGCCAAATGTGCATTCATAGTACCCACCGAAAAACTGCTCGGGTTCATAGTCAATCGGAGAGGCATAGATCTAGACCCGTCAAAAATCAATTCCAAATAATATGTCCCCCCCCCCCTCCGAAGACTAAGAAGGAGGTCATAGCTCAGTCCACAGTAATCGTTGAGCCCATACTCAAGTTGTTGAAGAAATACGCACTGACGAAATGGAACGATGAGTGTCAAAATGCATTCGACATTATCAAGAAGTATATCCCCAATCCTCCCATTTCTGTTCCACCATGGCTGAGAAGTCCCCTACTGTTATACTTATTCGTATCGAACAATGCCTTCGGATGCGTGTTAGGGCCACACGATGAAGCAGGAAATAAGAAACACATCATCTACTACTTGAGCAAGAACTTCACAACTTGCGAAGCACGATATACCTTGGTAGAAAAGACGTGTTTGCATTGACATGGGTGTTCTAGAAGATGAGGCATTATATGTCATCCTATACCACCCACCTCATCTCCAGGATGGATCCATTGAAGTACATTTTTCCCCAGCTCATACTTGTAGGAAAGCTGGCCAAATCAAAAATATTGTTGAGTGAATTCGACATTTTGTTCGTAGTTCAGAAAGCTATAAAAAGTCAAGCATTTGCCGATTTTCTCGCTGAAAGCCCGGTGGATGATGAAGCAGAACCACTCGGAACATACTTCCTCGATGAAAAGGTTCTCATATTAGACGAAGGAGGGGTCGAATCCTATTCAGGTTGGAGAATGTTCTTCGATGGTGCAGTTAATTATCAAGGTTAGGGAATTGGAGAAGTGTTGGTATCAAAAATAGAGCAACTATTTAATGGCCGACAAGCTCACATTCTATTGTACCAATAACATGGCAGAATATGAAGCATGCATTTTGGGCCTCCGGATGGCATTAAACAAAAATATAGACTAGTTACTAGTGATAGGTGATTCAGACCTTCTGATTCATCGGGTACAAGGAGAATGGGCTACAAAGAACGGCAAGATCCCGTCGTATGTCAATTTCATCCAAAGAGTGAGTAAGAGATTCAAGAAGATTGAGTTTAAGCACACACTAAGAGAAAAGAATGAGTTCACAGATGCTCTTGCGACTATATCGTCCATGATACTAATCTGAAAAGCAGCCATATCAACCCTCTTGAGATAATTTGAAAGAAGAACATGCTTAGTGCTCTCATGTGGATGCAGAACCTTACAGAAAGCCATGGTATGCCGACTTAAAAGCTTATTTGGAAAATGGAGAATATCCCGAGGGTACTATAAGTAACCAAAACAAAACCCTTTGGAGGATGGCCAATGATTTCTTTCTGAGCAAAGACACGCTTAACAAAGGACGCCTAACCTCGGATTACTCAAATGTGTGGATTCTACAAAGGCCACAAAACTACTAGAAGAAGTGCACGCCGGAACCTGTGGACCCCATATGAATGGGTTCATCCTGGCAAAGGATGACTATGGACACTGATTGCGAAAGATTCGTGCAAAAATTTCATCAATGCCAAATACATTGAGATTTGATCAAGGTCCCACCAAATGAGCTCAATGACATTAGTTCACTTTGGTTATTTGTTGCTTGGGGCATGGATGTCATTGGACCTACTGAACAGGTAACCTCTAATAGGCATTGATTTATTGTGGTCATCATCGACTACTTCACCAAATGGGTCGAAGCTACGTCATACAAGTTAGTGACGAAGAAAGTGGTAGCTAATTTTGTAAGAAACAACATCATTTGTCTATTCGGCATTCCATAGTCCACCATAAAAGACAACAGAGCAAATCTGAACAATCATTTGATCAAAGACATTTGTGAACAATTCTGTATAACTCATTGAAATTCCACAGCGTACAGGCCGTAGATGAATGGAATCGTGAAGCCGCTAACAAGAATATCAAATGGATACTGTGAAAGATGATGGATAATTACAAAAGTTGGCTTTAACAATTTCCCTACACATTTCTTGGGTACAGTTGAATGACCAGGACGTCAACAGGAGCTACGCCATACTTTACGACACAAAAGTAGTCATCTCTACCGAGGTGGGAATACCATCACTCCGAACTATTCAACAAGCATATTTAAATAATGCGGAATGGGTTCGAAAATAATATAAGCAGTTAACCCTTATTGATGAGAAAATGATACTTGTCGTATGCCACAACCAATTATATCAACAGAGAATTACCCGAGCTTTCAACAAAAGGGTCAGAATTGGACGTTCCCAATTGGAACAATTGGTGCTCAAGCGTGTGTTTCTGCACCAAGAAGAGTACAGAGGGAAGTTCACACCAAATTGACAAGGTCCTTACATGGTCCGCAAGGTACGCTCCGGAGGAGCTGTGATCTTTGTTGAATAGACGGCCAAGAGTGGCCCAAAGCCATCAATTCCAATGCAATCAAGAGATACTACGCGTAAGATCGCATTTTCAATTTGTAATCGCACTTTTTTGCTTGTAATCACTACACCAATACCTATCTCTTATGTCATAGATACTTAGAAAAATCCCTATCAAGTTTCGGTCTTTTTCTTCTGTAATGGAAAAACCCAAATGACATTTCCTTGTATTATGAACTACGCGATGAATAATATCAAATGGCAACAAAGTACTAGAATTGGAGGCAACAAACGGTATTAACATGTTTCTCAAGCTGACAAGAAGAACAAACATTAATATTACGCGTACTATTACACTCAATAAATTTATTTTTAAGGGAGGAAAGAACAGATGCTCCCGGATGACCCAAACGCGCATGCCATAAAGGAAAGTGTTAAAATGGCAAACGTTGACGGTGTTGCTTGATTAGTGATAGTGATGGTGGAGGTGGTGATGGGATAGAGTCTTCTATCCTTTCATCAATAGGATAGTCTTGGTCATCAATTTTTCCATCGGAAGGAAAAAAAGTAAAAATAATAATAATCTGATCTAATAATTTAAATTTTTAAATGAGATGAGATGATATAAATTTCAACTTAATTATATAAAGCATTAGAGATTTTGATATTCAAGTTTCTCCTTTTTATTGCATTGTATTATTTGGTCTATCAATCAAGTCACGAGGATGAGGCTCCTAACAATGGAGTTTGGGGGGGGGGGGTGAGGCAGTGGCTAAGCGGGCTCCGATTCCACCAATATTATTTTTCTTGCTTTGATTCCTGATACTTTGATCTAGGTCTGCCTCTATTTAAATCTAAAAAAATTCTCATCAAAAGTATTATCATCCAGTGAAGTTTCACCCAACAAGTCTGGAATGAGAACAGACAAGGAGGTTCACACGAAAACCAATCTTTACTAATTTTGTGGGTATGTTTTGAAGCCTACGAAGCCACAGGTGTCATGACTCATGATCAATGCCACGCCATCTCCATATAACCAGTGATGTGGGAAAATTGATGTTTCACACCTTTTGATCTTCGCACAGTGGAAATTTGACGTGTGTATGATATGGAAAAGCAAGAGTATGGAGTGGAACCCTTCAAGCTCTAAGGAGTGAGTGTGGGTGAGAGGGGAGGGGGACAAATCTAGGGTATCAGGTGGTGGATTTTCGAGAACTCAATAACTTTTGCAAAGTGTGAATATATTTTTTAGATTTCTTCTTTCAATGATTTTTTATTGTCTTGTCTAATCTTTTTATTTCTTTTTCTTCAGATTGGATCGACACAATTTTTTCGTTATTTTCTTCTGATTGCTAACTCAACGATAGAGTACTCGACTTTTAAGTACGGTAAATTCTATATTTATATTGAGAAATCTATTAAATATATAATAAACGTTTATTGAGAATTCACTAACAAAGTAAGCTCTTGATCCAGCAACACAACAGAAATGCAACCGGTTTAAACTTTGCCAGCCTCCTCGATGAGGGTTCAATTCCCCTTGAGCGCAATAAAGTTTCTTAGTTATTTGAGATCCCTATGAACCCACATAAATTTTAAATTTTGGATTCGCCTCCGAGTACTTAGTTAGGTGGAGATGGGCATGTGAATCTGCATGCTAAATTATTAGGCTGTTTAAATCCAATCCTCAGATTTCAGATTTTTGTTTTGGCCAATTGACAAACAGAGTGACTCTATTCGATTTATACAACCATGCATGAAGAGCTAGTAATTCTTGAACATTGGAAAAAAATAATGCTGAAACTGAGATAGAATGAAATTTTAGATATGTATATCTGTTCATTTTCTATTAGGTTCGGACAAGTTCTTTTCTTTAAAGTTTTTAATTAGTCCAAGGAGTAAGGGCAAGGAAACTGGAAATATTGGCCTCAAGATTTTAAGTTGTATGTGCCCCAGAGAGCATGAATGAGTTGGTAAGTGTGAGGTGATTGGAGTCTGGCCAGCTCAGGCGTCGCGGGTTCGAATCAGTATGGTGGCAGTCTTTCTTTGAAATATTGCGAGGGTTGTTGTTGGGTTAGTGTCGTTAGTCTTCTCACTTCTGAAATTTGTCATCAGCGCATATCTACCGATTTCTGTCCGCGGCCAGGCTGCAGTGAAGTGGAGGAAGGGTTTCGTCTTCGGGACTTTCCCATTCATAAAGATTTTAAGCTGTATGTGCTTTTATGACCACTTAAATGGTCACCATACATGTTCGACACATAGGATATGCCACATTCGTTTGCAGCCACAAAATTTCTCGAACTTTTTATGGGAGACCAAAAAAAAACCCAGAACGAAATACTCACCACGTGAAAATGCTATGATTGCCAAATGAGGAGGTAATACCAGTAGTAATTAAACAAATGCATATGCATAGAAGCATGACATAAAAATAGTCAAATTTTGAATCTGGTAAATGTTAAAAGTCATGCATCAGTCGGCAATAAGCACACAGCACTTTCTCGACATGGTTGCTTATATCGTTTTTCTTTGCCCCTGGTTTTGCCTATATTTACAGTTGGTTTGTCTCTTTCTTTTAGTAAATCAAACAACATTGAAGCCCATTTTCGTAACTTAAGTTTTTCCTGAAAATTAAACTCTGGACATGCCTTAAATTTTGCAGGGAAATCGGGGCCCACTTAAATTGTGCTTCTACGCGCTCAAAATTGCAGCCATCGTGAGCTTCTCTATCAAATCTGGGACCCACCTGAAAAGACACGCGCGCGCTGCATTTGCACCAATTTTAGAACCATCAGTGATTCTTAGAGCATTTTAATTGTTGTAGAATTAAAAGAAACAAAAAGAATTAACAGTGATATTTATGTATTTATACTGATTTTATTAGTGGAGAATATTAAATATAGTATCTTTAATTTTCTTTTCCAATTTAGTGAAATAAAGGACAAAAAATATATGTTACTAAATTTGCATTGATTATAAATATTGTTGTTCTTCTTAATAATTTATCAATATTAATAATATTTATTGGCTATTCATTTTATCGTTAATAAAATGATTTACTATCACAAAAATGTATAACTTATTTTATATCATAAATTTTAAAATTACTTAATCAATTTACAATTGAACCCTTGGTGGCACGGGGCTTTACATCTAGTATCTAATACATGTGCACGACAGAAAAAGGTCTGATGTGTCTCCCCAGTCGTGCTTAATGGTGTGTTTGGTATTCAGGAAAATATTTTCTTAAAAAATGTTGTTTACTGAAATATTTTTTATAAAAAATAAGTGATTATTTATTTATTTTTTGTATTTGATATGGAAGAAAGAAGTGTTTCCACGACTCTCCAGTCAATTCTGTTCCACTTAATCCCTGCACAAAATATTATTTCAAAAATATTTGTATATAATCTAGGTAAACGGTGTATTGGAAAGTATCATTGAGTCGGGTCCACGCATAAGGGGGTGCTAGATGACTCATGAGCCCATTAATTATTCCTCTACATTAATCCCTAGAGCTACCCTATATAAACATAATTATGAGTGTTTAAGAAGGGTAAATTCATCATATAAATACGGCTAGGGTTCACACATAAAATATATCTCTGCATTAGTTAAAAGGATATCTAGGCTGTGGAAACATGGACATTTATCCGCTTTGTGAGAATTTCCGACTACCAGTGACACGAGTCGTGGTTGCTGCAGATCTGCGTCCGCTATGGAGAAACTCGTAAGTCTCCTAACTAGTATTTTTGCATCAAATACTTCATTGGTATCAGATCCATAGGTTCGTGTTCCGATTAGAGACATGACCGTATGCAATACATGAAAATGAGGGTGTTTATGAATAATCCCAAATCGTAGTTGCATTATTTAATGTATGTAAATGCCTTGTTTTTTCATGAAACCTTAGGGTTTTTATAGATCTCATCGAGAGCTTTCCGTCGATATGTGGATCATAATTTTTGGCCTTGTAGTTTGTGAGATATTGAATTTTAAAGTTTTAGAGTTTAATTATCACGAATTTAATCTCAAAATTCAATAAACTCGGTTTTATGCAATTTTTGTGTGAATTAACTTGGGTAATATGTTACCCATATGTTTTTGAGCAAAATCACATAATAGATTGTGATTTTCATCAAAAAATTGGGTAGGTATTTAAGGAAAATCTGCTATGGTTTGTGTAGAACAAAATTCATCAATTTTTTATCATATGGATCGATCTTTGGATGATTTTATTTTGATTTGATGATTTAAATCAATCCTACAATATCTTTAAGATGTAAACCAATGATTTTATTGAAGAAAAATGACCGGAAAACTAATCCGATATGTCGGAGAAGAAAAAAGAATAACGATTTTCAATTTTTGCAACCATTCTTGATGATATTTTGAGCAATTGATGCTTGAATCAATCCTAAAACACGTTTGGAAAAGAACTTAGTGTTTTGATTAGATAAAAGTATCCAAAAAGTGAGGAAAATCAAGTAAAAACTCATTTTGTGGCACTGGGTCACGCCTGACCCATGAATTGGGAAGAAGGATGGTTGCCCAGCTTGGATAAAGCCCACTCTCGGCTGAAACACATTTCCGGACAGTGTTGTTCACTCTGATATTGGAAGTCCATGATTCTTTTTTCGTTTTGTTCGAAGTTAAATTTCTGATTTTGACATATTAAATAATTTTGAGACACTGGAACTTATTTTTTCCATAATTAATTATATTCGGAAAAAGATAATTCCGTATTAATTTATATATTTGGTATTTGTCGAAATTAAAAAATATGGAAAATAATATGTCTATGTTACTCACTCTCCCTTTAGGTTTATGGAAAATAAAAATTATATTTTCTAAGTGAAATTAGGTATAAATATTAGTTTTCTCCGTGATTTGCTCTTGGAAAAGTATGAAAATTATTTTTTTATATTTAATTAAATTATCTATTGATATAGAAGTGTATCTAGAATAAGATCTGATTTATTCTATTTAGTGTATATATTTATGAGTATATACTACTTGTTTAATCAAGAAATAAAAAAATATTTATTGAAAAATTTGGTGACTTAGCTTGAGTTAATATGGTTATTTTACATTTAACATCTATCATTAGATGATGATTGGGAACGTATTGAACTTTCGACTCTAGAATTTATGTTTAGGTTTAATAGTCCTGTCAATTTGCTAAAGTTACATTTATGTGTATGCAAAAATATTAAACATGTGTGCTTTTATGCTAATTGTGAAACTTTGTGTTTTACAAATATGTAGAGCTTTTGCGTTCCATAGATATCATGTCTACTGCTTTATCGAATATTGTTGTAGAGCTTATCAAAAGTAAAAAACTCAATGGTAATAATTATAAAATATTAAACTGTAGTATATGCTAGAAGAATCTTTTTTTTATTGTAAATAATGTCATGGATAAAGCCTATGATGCTTGAAAAAAATTCCTAGCTCGCATTATGTTGATGAGTTGTGAAGATGTCACATGGAATTTTACTCAAAAGATTACCAAAACTCTGTAGGATGCTCTCTAATATAAGTGTGGTAGAATTACGATTACCAGGCTTAAGGTCATAAGTTGACTAATGAACACCAAGTTCAAGCAATTATACGTTTCCTGCCTCAAATTTAGGAGCATATGAAGATGTACCTGACTCACAATAAATGTAATAGTACATTTTTTTTATGTGAGACAATACCTAGAGTTAGAAGAGGAGCGGCATGAGGCTGCCAAACAAGGTACAAAAGTGCACAAAATAATTTCTAGATCAAGAAATGATTTTAAACGTAAAATCAGAGGAAACTGAAAAGTTAATGCTCATCCAAATAAGAATCCTAAAATGATAACCAATAAGACGATAGAAAGTGAAAAAAAAAATGTTACTAAAGTGAAATACTTCAATTGTGATAAAAAGGGTTACCATGCTAGTGATTGCACTAAGCCTAATAAAGCACTTCATAATGAGTCTAATAAGGTACTTTGTGTTCCTTACGCTAGTAATATTGTGATTAGTTGTATTTTTTAGACTAATCTTTCATCGTAATTGACTTAGGAGTTGTGTACCACCTTGTGAGGGACGTGAAGTCTTTGTGGACTTCTAATGGGTCGCGTATGTGTAATGTGGATATATGTAGGAAACGACATTAAGGTTGTTAAAAGGATCGTATCATGTGAATTAGTTTTACGTGAAAATCGAGACTTTATCCTACATAATACTTTTATTGCTCCTTCAGCTTTCAAGGATATTACTTCGTGTTGGTTTATTATAGTTAGGTTTCAATTGGAATTTTCATGACATTAAAACATAGGAACAACTTATTTTGGTTATGATTTTATCAAAAATAATTTTTTCTTTAATGGATTTCGGATATTAGTTCCTTTAATCCAATTGTTATCTTCCACAATTGTCTTATCACATAATCACAAGAATGATGTGAAATTTGATATACTAGACTTGGTCATATAGGCCTATGACATGTGGATAAGTCCACTTGTAAATATATCTAGTTTGAAAAACTAATAGAAAATCATTTTAAAACACCATCAACACTGATTTTTCATTGCATTGATTCATTCTAAAGTTGTATTTTCATTAATGTGAAAATGTGGCAAAGAGCTTCTAATTTCATCATATTAATTGATAAAATTACTCATTTTGGTGATGTCCATTTGATGTCACATACTCTAAGGCAACAAGTTGTTTTAAGAAATGTGTGAAAAATATTGAAAATCAATTGAACAAATCAATAAAAGTATTGAAAACCAGTTGTTGAGGCCATGAATACGTCTTGGCCCCATTAAGCGAGTTTTTTTATTTATTATGAAAGTGAAATTATTGATAAGTTGACTATTTCAATAGTTCACAATAAAGGTGTTGTGAAAAGCATAAATAGAATGCTCATTGGAACAATTAGATCAGTGATGGCGCAAGTAAGTTACATGTTTCCTATTGGAGACGTGTTGCACTAATTCATTGCCTACACTCTTAATTGTGTGCCAGCGGAAACAGTTACATCTACACCAAGAGTTATGGAGTAATAAAAATCTCGAGTATTTTGTGAGACCTCTGTGATGCACAGCTTATGTATATAATTTTTCTCTTGGCATATTGGGCCTAAGAGAAAGCAAAAGTGTATATATGAGATACTATAAATTATGTATTTATGGAGCTACATCACAGTGGGAGAATAACTAATCGACTAACGAAATTTCACATTTTTAGAGAATGGAACCCATAAAGGCGAGATAAGTTAAGAATTGTCTCCTTATGAACCTAAGGACCAAGATCAAATAGGATCACTTCATTTGAGTGGGCGATTCTTAAGCGATGAAGGATTAATTTCTCATCTAGATAAACATTTACCATCGGATGTGAATGAAAGTGATCCTTCTTCCAGTGGGAGCAACAATAATCTTCTTATTCCAAATGGGAATGAGATGAATCTTGTTCCAAGTGGAAGCGACATGAATAGTTTTGGTCAAAGTAGGAACAAAATTGATCCAAATGGAATCAATATGAGAATATATGAATCTCAGTCAAGATATAGTGCTCCTACGAGAGGGAAATGAGCCATGAATTAGCTCTTTTATGCCCTTAGAAGGATAAAATGAATAAATGCAATAAAAAAAATACATGGAGTCTAGGAGAATCAACAAAGTTTAGGAATTAGTTGATCTCCAAAAAGAACAAAAGACTATTGAAACTAAATAGTTTCCAAAGATAAACACAAGATTTGTAGTACAATGGAGATATATGATTCGACTTGTTGTTAAGGTGTATACATAACAGGAGTGATTGACTGTGACGAGTCTTTCTGACTTGTTATGTGGTTTCACCTCTATGAGCTTAGTTCTGACTATTATTGCTAGCTTGGATCTATAATTACATCAAGCGGATGTAAAGATTGTCTTCTCTCAATGGAGAACTAAGTGAATAATTAATTTGAAGTAACTTAAGGGTTTCATCTAAAAGGTCAAAAATATATTGTTTGTATACTTTTGTAGTCTTGTTATGGCCACAAACAATCTTCAAGGCAATGTTATATACGTTTTCTTAGTATGGTCAATTACATTGACTTCATAATGATTCATAAGGGATCATTACGTTTATACTAAAATATCTGAGAGTAATTTTTTATTTTATGTCATTATATGTTGATGACATATTAATAGCTGGAAAATAATTTGAAGTGTCTACACAAGGTAAAGGTCTTGTTATCGTGTCACTTTGAGAATGAAAGATATGGGTAATGATGCATATATTCTCGAAATAAAGATTTTGAGAAAATATTTGAAGAAATTATTCTTTAAATGATTAAACTTACTAAATTTTGACCATATCAAAACTCCAACAACAACAATAACATACCCAGTGAAATCCCATAATGTAGGGTCTGGGGAGGGTAGAGTGTACACAGACCTTACATCTACCTTGAATGCTAGACTATGTTCTAAGATTCCAAAATAAGTAAAGTTCCTTATGCTATGTGCGGTTGGTAGTCTTATGCAAGATATGTTTGCTAGACTTGGTATCTATTTCGCAATTAGCTTGTAGACACATATAAAACTAACTAAATCCAGCACATTCAAAATACAGCTAAAACGAATCATGAGGTACCATATGGAAACTTCTGATTATGTTATTTGCCATAAGGGCATGACATGGAACTGAGGGGATATATTGATACTGATTGTAGAGGAGATATAGACAAGTTGAGGTCCAATGAAAAACTTTCACATGTAAACAATGAAAAACTTTCACATGTAGCTTTACCCATGATGAAAGATGAGCATGTGGCTCTCTCCTCAGTAGCACAAAAGGTTGTTTGGTTAAAAAGTTTTTTGATCATGTATTGATGCTACAGTTAGTGCTGAATTAATAACAATCTTTGTGATCGTCAAGCTGCTATTTGGAGCACCAAAAATCCTAAATATCATTGTAAATCCAAACACACAGACATTAAATTTAATTTTGTGATGACATGGTTGCACGCAAAGAACTGAATGTAAAATATATCTACACAAATGGTTACAGATCCATTGACTCGGTCGGATCCTAGAGATGCGTGTTTTTGTTCATGTAAGATCTTGAGGACTATGTGGACTTTAATATAAAGTCATTGATTTTTGATTTATTTTTTCCAACGTTCATGTTTATTGTTTTCTTAAAAATCAAATAAGTTTTATTTGCATACACTTATTATTTGAATGTTTATGTACATTCGTAATGTAAATGTTTATTGTACATTCATACTACGAAATGCTTCTAGTGCATTCTTTGATATTATTGAAAGGTATGTCGGGTGATAGAGGTCAGCCTTCTCACACAGGTGATTGCCTCCATCAATTTAGTGTTGATGGGAGATGAGACGAGATCTTAAGTAAATTATCATAAGGATAATTTGAGAGCACGTGGATTAAAGATTCTTAGCGTCGCACAAGTAATGACAAAAGGTTATAATAGTATTTTTATGGTGCAAATAAGTTTCACCTAGTCTTCTTCGAGAGGCCAGATATGAGTTCATGTTTATTGAGTAGATCAAAGTACTCAGTTCAGATGCATATGGTGTCTGAATATCATTTTTACAACATTATCTTATAAGATAAAGACGTACGCTCCATGGGAAATGAGAAAATGTTGTAGCACATGTTTCATACCATGTGTGTAAATGTCGATAAAAAAAAGGTGAACATAATTTATCTCAACTTATTATTGTGTGAGACCCTAAATTGAGTACCCCCACGACTCTTATCAGTGGCTCAAAGCTTGGTTCGATGATCGGTATCTTAGTATTCTACCAAATGACCATGAGAAATTCGATTTGGCGGAGCATGACTAGAAAAGTGAGTTGGATACAAATTGAGAGACTCGTGAGAAAAGAAAGATCATTAACGAAATCTCATTTATTTTGTGTTTGCTGGTACCAGTTATGACTTATGGGTCATAATTGTGAACACAAGAACTATGATACATGAGATCAAACTGTGATGTATCAATGTGATTCAATGATCTAGGGCACTGAGCATACTAATTATGATCTACTTGATGATTTTCATGACGACAACGAGAGGTTATATATTCCTAACAAATGTGTAGCAAAGTGCACTTATAGTATATCGGTCGCACGACCTATTTATTCAGTATGAATGATGCAAGAGAGATGACCTAAACACTAGGGTTCCGTATGTTCCAGCTTTGTCTCTTCACACGTACATAAACTACTAAGTGAGTAGATGACCGTAGGGCCAAGCATCGTCATATTTCATTGAGAAATGAAAGAGATATTGATCCACGAAGTAAGGTGTTTGAGGCATGAAAATATGGTGTGAGACAAATCTACCACATCGGTGGAAAAAAGGAAGAATTGTTCTCTTTATAAGTCTCAAAATTGGCTAAGGGTTTGGGACCCCAAGGGGTAACCCATGTGTTTGAAGGAGGGAGGACCTAGATGTGCTTGGGTTCAAGGCTAAGTCCACGCGCGCGCCGCCACCCGCCCGTCCGATCCGGGCTTGGGACTTGGGCTTCTTCTGATATTATCTCTTTGGACCCCAAATTACTTAATATTTATAGTTTGGTCCCTGGAGTTTCTAGAAAGCTGAAATTGAGAACAACGGAAGGCAGAAAGTTTCTGCCTGCCATTGGAGTTGATTTTTGGAGCGTTAAAACTCCATTAATCTGCACTTTAACTCCTCCCTAACAGCTCATTTATGTTGCACATTAAATCAGCCATTACTTGGCAGTTGAAGCTTTTTGGCTCAATTGTAGAGACTACTACGATATACTACACAGAAACAGAAGAGAGAACAACACAAATTCTGTCCAAAAACGTGAAGCACAAACAGTGGACAAAAACATAAAACTCTTCCTTCCTTTTCCATTCTTCAGCAAGTCGTTTCGTGTTTGTTTTCTTCGTCAGAATCAACCTATTTGCTTTGTAGTGTTGATTAGTTGTTGTTTTATCTTGGGAGACTATTGCCCGTTAACGTAAAACATATATACGGGGCAATCTTGTCTTAAAGACAGAGAGTCATCTCTCGACTCAACCCACAGTTGTAACAATCCAGATTTAGTGTTTCTTGATTTCAGGTTATCAAGATTCAAAACTCGTATTTATCCTTTCGAACACTTGTAATATTTATTTACTTCTCGTATTGCTTTACATATCCAACACTTATATGGAGTATAGAATTCTGATTTGTAACTAGCAATAATTGTTTGTTCTAATAATTAATTAAGGATCGAGGGTGAGATAGTTGGTGCATCTTAATTGTAAAAATTGTGAAATTTTTTGTTTACTATTTGGGACTGTGAAACAGTGTCAAAAGCTCAATGATGGTTTAGATTTGCTAATGGCATGTGAATAATAGAACTCATCTAGAAGAGAGTGTTCAACAAGTGTCTTCTCTTCTCTTTATCGCTCTCTTCCTTCCGTCTCATTTCCTCTCTACCGAATCTGTTCGAATAGTAATAAATTTCGATGACGTGCTCCAAAGAACACTAAAACCCCAAACATTTATTTTTGCTACTCTAATTTCTTAATTTTTTTTTTTTACAATAAACTGTGAATTGTCATCATACCAACAATAAAATAAACAATTACACCTAAGAGAGCATTCATAGTCATGGCCACCTTCTAGGAAGGGTGCCAAGTTCTCCGGACCTCTAAGCAACTCAATATTCGCTGCGTACAACAACCCAACGAAAACCTTCAACTACTACATTTCCTACTTCTCTTGGTATTGTTATAACTCCCTATTCTCTCCTTAATTACATGTTGTATCTGTTGTAAGACAAACCTATTATTCACAAGTTTCTCCTGAAATATCCTTGTATTCCTTGCCATCTATGTTAGGGGTGGGCGTATATCGGTTTATATCGGTTTTGTATTCGAAAAATATGAACCGAATAAAAATCATTTTTTTAAAAAAAAAACCTAATACAACTTTTTAAAAAAAAAACCGATATATCGGTTTATATTGCCGGATGTATCGGTTTTTTCTAGTGGGCCGGGCCGGGTCGTTTTTTTTTTAAAAAAAAAATTGAATTTCCAAAACTGAAATTTACATTCACACCTACACTATCATGAAATTTCTACGTTGAAATCTATTGTGTATCGTGAGATTTTTACTAAAGAAAAAAGAAAATTAGAAATCGATTTGGGGGAAAACACAAATTGATTGGAAAAACATACGTATTTCTAAAAATTGGCAGTGCCAAACCGCCATAAGGCGATTTGACCGGCCCCGTCTCGAAAAAATACGCAAAAAAAAAAATCGGGTAAAACGGACATTCGAGCACATAGTTATGACCATTTAAAGTTTTATCAATTTACAACTATTTTTTCTCCATACATTTTATGTCAATGTTTCCGTGATATGTTAATCAAGTTCATACCGCATGCGACTTTCATAACATAGATTAGCTTCAATAACTATGATTCAATAGATAGTAGTAGCCTAAAATAAAATAAAAATAAAAAAAATAAAAAAAAATATTAAAATTTCGGTTTTTCGGTTCGGTTTGTATCCAAAATAAAAAAACCGAACCGAATCACTAAATCCTGATTCGGTTCGGTTTTTTGAAGAAAAAAAAACCGAGAAAAAACCGAACCGAAATTCGGTTCGGTTCGGTTCGGTTTTTTCGGTTCCCCGGATTTTTTGCCCACCCCTAATCTATGTATAGTAAACCACAGCACTATAGACAACATCGCCTCCTTCTTGAATCTGGACCAATGTTTCACCTTGATCACCTGCATGTCATCTTGAATAGTAATCCCCAACCATCCATGTATTGCACTCCAAACTTCCTTAGCCCATGCACATTCAGTGAACAAGTGCTGAACATTCTCCACACATCCATCAGTGCAAAGCACACACTGATTATCCTCATATCCCAACCCTATCTCTTGTAATCTTCTTTTTGTCAATAATCCCCCCCGTCATGGCAAGCCATAGGATAAATCTATGCTTTGAAACTGCTACTCTATTCCAAACCAACAGAGCAATATCCACCCTAAGAGCCTCTCTCATCATCTTCATATAACCCATTGAGATGGAATATTTACCAGAACTGGTAAGGCAGTACTTATTGTTATCATATCAACCTGTCATCTGCAATTTGAGTTTGTGCAACCTCTTCCAATACCAGCTGCAATCAGCAGGAGGAAGATGCCCCAAAAATCATCAGAATTATGCATATACACCCCCATTAATCCATTTGACCCAAAGCAAGTTTTTTTCTCCATGATCACCCATATCAATTTTTCAACAGAAGACATATTCCATAACTTGCATCCGTTGATATTTAACCACCCTGCTGCTTAGGTATGCATAGTTTTTTCCAAGCCACTAAAGAAATCTTCCTCTTTGCTTCAGTACTTTCCCAAAGAAATTCCTTGCATTGTCTGTCAACCCTCTTTAGAACACTGTGGTAAGATGAAACTGATCCCCAGAAGTTATGTAAAGAGAATGTAACAGAGTTAATAATTTGCAATTTTCCAGCATAGGATAATTGTCTAGTAGACAGCTCTGATATTTTCTGTTATCTCTAGAAACAGTTGATTACAGTCTAATTTGCTCCATTTCTTAGGTGATTAGGGAGGCCCAAATTTCTTAGAGGAAGGCACCTATAGCAAAACCAGTCAGTTGCAATATCCCTTCCTTAGTTTCCCCATCCACTCCAGCTACAAACAAACTTGATTTCTCTACATTTGCCACTAAACCAGTCACTTGAGAAAAATAGGTCAGTGCCTCCATAATTCTTCTGAGTGATGCTTCATTGCATTTTCTGAATATCATAAGATCATCCGCAAAAATAAGATGGATCAATTTCTATTTCTTACACATGGGATGATATCTAAAATCCGGCAATTTAGCCATTTTGCTGAAATTCTGGGTAAGTATTCCATCACCATAACAAACAACAAGGGGGGAGATGGGATCCCCTTGTCTCAAGCCTCTTTTACCTTCAAAATATCCATGACTCTCACCATTCACTTTAATAGAGAACTTAGTAATTGTAACACAAGTCGTGATCAACTTCTTAAATTTCTGTGAAAATCCAAATCCATCCAACATCTCTTCCACAAACTCCCATCTCACCATGTCATAAGTTTTCTTAAAATCTATTTTCATCATACACCTTGAAGAAGTTTTTCTATTGTAATGTCTTAGTAAGTCATGACATATAATAACATTATGCACAATTGACCTACCTTATCCTCCACCGAGGCACTCCCACTCTGTCCCTAATATCATCATTTCTAATCTTATCCCTCTTTGTATGTCCATACATCCATCTCAGCATCCTCATCTCCACAACTTTCATCTTTTGAATGCGCGAAGTCTTGACTGACCAACAATATTTTATATGTGCGACTTGACCACAATAACAAAAATTATATGAGAAATGTTTCGACCTCTAATGGTTGATCCATTAGTTGGTTTATTTGAATTTTGAACAATAAGTCGACTAAGATTTTTCATTAATTTTTGTGCTAGCAATTCTGAGAGTTCCAAAAGAGTTACTAGAGGATTTTCGAGCTGTGCTTTGACTGGATCCATTTTTTGAAGCTATTTATAATTATTTTTAGTTCTTCAATTTCCTCATTAGGAACCTCAATCTCAGAAACATCTAAAAGAATTGCCCAGTTTTTCTGTTCCTTCTTTAACTTGTTATATTTATCAAGAAGGTTTTGTAAATTATTGAGAGTTTGATTAAGAGTTTCTTGAAAAGAGAAATAACTATCACAGTTAGAAAGTCTTACCTCGCTAGTTTGTCCTTGAGACATAAAATAAAAGTTAGCTTCTTCTTCTACTTGTTCCACTTCGATTTATCTTCATCACTCCAGCATGAGAGTGATTTTCTCTGGTTGTTATTGTTGTTATATCCTCTCTTCTTGAGTTGAGGACAGTCTTCCTTGTAGTGTCTAGGCTTTTCATATTCATAGCAATTTTCACTTCCTTGATTTTGATCATTATTTCTCTTTCTATTGAAAGAAGAAGGCCTTCAAGGTTTCTTTCTCCCTAGAATATTTGCTTTAGCTCTGAAGATCATGGGAAAATCTTATTTGCTTTCCTCGGTAGGTTCTTCATTTGCTATGCTTTTTATTAAAGTACTGAAAGCCACAATTTTCTTCTTTTCATCTCGATGATGTCTAGAGATATGAGTTTTCTAAAACATAATCACAATATCTCTGAGTTCATCATATGTCGTGTTGTCGAGATTGCTGTCTTCCAGAGTGACAACCTTAGATTCCCATGATAATGTTAAACTTCGGAGGATGTTTTCTTATTTGATCTCCAATAGTAATAACTCTTCCAAAAGTTTTGAGTTCACCAACAAGTTTTACAAATCTGGTGAACATACCATCGATAGTGTAATCATCCTTCATCATGAATAATTAGACCTATCCTTGTTTGTTTCACTTTAATGGTTCCTTCATAGGTAACCTCTAATTTATCTCACATCTCTTTGGCAGTGGCATATGAAGAGATTTTGTCATACTCTTAACTGTTAGAAGATATATTCTTAGGATTATTATTTATTATTGTATTTAAATGATAATTATTATAGAATATTCTAAATAGCTAGTCATTAGTATAGAATCACATTTTTATGGAAGAATAGGATAGATGAGGAGAAGATTAAGGCTACCAATCTTCTACCATATTTGTATATATTCTTATCATTTGTAAATGGAAAAGAGGAGGAAAATATTCTACTTACCCTAGAATTCTTACATGGTATCAAGAGCTTAAGGAAAAAATTCTAATTGTTTCTCCCTACCATTTTTCGGCTCTTCTTCTCCTCCATTCCAACACTTGGCCGAAAGAAAGAAACAAAAATATACTAGGTTTACCCCTCTTCATCTACTAAGTTGTATTTTTTTTCTCCATTTATCATCCAACCAAATATACTAATGTCCGACTCCAAATCATCCTTCCACCCAGCCCTCGCGGTTTCAAACATCAAAACGCATGTTTTCATCACCTTAGAGATGGAAAATGTTCACTATGCAACATGGGCGGAACTTTTCAAAATTTGTTGCCGCTCTCACCGGGTTCTTCACCATATCATTCTCCCGGAAAAAGGAAAAGAAAAGGTATTAACTACGGATGCGGACAAAGAGTTGTGGGACACACTAGATGCCACTGTTCTAGGTTGGATCTATGCAATAATTTCTACAGATCTTTTGCATACGATAATGGAGCCGGATTCTAAAGCGGTTGATGCTTGGAACCGCTTGCGAGATATTTTTTATGATAATAAAAATTCTCGCGCCGTTACATTGGAACAAGAATTCTCCACAATTGACATGGAGGATTTTCCAAACGCGTCGGCTTATTGCCAACGCCTAAAAGTGCAAGCCGATCAATTGAGGAACGTCGGTGCCTCGGTCACCAATAATCGCTTGGTTCTTCAACTTGTCGTCGAACTTACGGAGGCATATAGTGGGGTTGGAACACTAATACGGCAAAGCAAACATCTTTCTTATTTTATCAAGCACGCTCCATGCTCATCCTCGAAGAACAAGGTTTTTCCAAAAAGGTCGCCACCGTCAACAATTCTGCCATGCTTGCCACCTCGACAAATGAAGGTAATGCTAATTTTAATCAAAATAATCGAGGACAAAAAGGGCGTAATGGAAATAAAAATAAAGGTGGATATCGCGGTAACAATAATAAAAATGGGGACCATTGGAATTCCGGCGGCAGGAGTAGCGGTGACAACCGGTCCGGCCAGCAGATCTGGCAGGGGCAGACTGGGCCTGGAATCTGGGCCTGGCAGCAACCACACTGGGCAGCCCCACCAGCGAACTGGGCCAAGCCAGTCCAGCGGCCCAACAATGGCCATTTTTCATTCCAGGGGCAGCAAAACAGAACTGGGCCAGGTAATTTTCAGCAGGCCCACTTCACTCAACAGGCAGGGAGCAGTTTGGCCCAACCACAGTTCAGCCCAACCAGTGAATTTGGACATCAATCCACCGACATTGAGTCCGCGATGCATACGCTAGAATTAAATCCACCAAATGACAATTGATATATGGACTCCGGGGCCACGTCTCATATGACGTCCTCCCAAGGTAATCTTTCGTCCTATTTAAATTTGAGCAAACCAAATGGTATTATTGTCGAAAATGACCATTCAATTCCAATTAAAGGTTACGGCTCCACCAAATTGTCACCACCAAATCCTCCACTAGCCTTAAAAAATGTACTTCATGCCCCACATTTAGTTAAAAACTTGGTGTCTGTTAGAACGTTTACTACTGATAACTGGGTATCCGTAAATTTTGACCCTTTTGAATTTCCGTAAATGTCTTTCAAACAGGGACGTCGCTAATGAGATGTGATAGTCAGGGGGAGCTCTATACAATCACTTCACTTTTCCACTGGGACAAGACACCTTTTACTTTTGGTGTGTTTAATTCTAATTTATGGCATGAGCGTTTGGGACATCCGGGAGAGTCTGTTTTGAATTCTCTTAAACGAAATAATTTTATTTGATGTACAAGGACTTTTCAAAAGTGTCAATCATGCCCATTGGGTAAGCATATTCAACTGTCATTTGTTTCTTCTCATTCATGCACTCTTATGCCATTTGATACTATCCATTGCGATCTTTGGACATCCCCTATTTTGAGCTCTTCAGGGCATATGTATTACTTGATCATTTTAGATGATTTCTCTAATTATCTTTGGACATTTCCTTTATCGAAAAAATCACGAATTTTTTCGACATTCTTGATTTTTAGAGCATTCATCTAAAAACAATTTGAAGGGGATATCAAAAACATCCAATGTGATAATGAGAGGAAATTTAATAATAAGCATTTTTGGAATTTTTGAAAAATAAATGATTTAACCTTCTTATTAACCTCCATAACACTATCAACACTCCAGCAACCCCATACTATATCTACAACTCCACTCAAGCAGCCCAACAATATAACAAACATGATACAATATTTCCTGCAATCTATTAGCAATTTCGTAGCATAATCTTTCTCCAACACTTGTATAAACTCAAGAACAAGGAGGAGGGGATGGAACATATCTCCAAGCATAAGAATCACTCCAATTTTTTATATTACTTCACTTCCAAGGAGTCTTCAAGTTCAGCACACGAAAAAGAGAACGATCTAGCAACAACCACATGCTTTCTTACGTCGGATTCACTTAACTTGCCTTTGATTTTGGCCTTGCATCATAGGAGATCTCTTAGGGAGTGTATATGGTCTGTTTTGGTCGATACAAGAGTGAAAATTATTCTTATGTCGACCTTAAAACCTTCAAAATTCAGCCTCCGCCTAGAAGTACGCCCAGAAGTACGAGCCGTACTTATTTGTATGTGTTGTACATGGCACTGTACTTCTCTGATTAACAAATAGTATGTTGTATTAGAAAGTAGACTCTCTAAACTTAAATTTATATAGTTATGCATCTCATAATTTCTTATATACTAGAAGATAAACCCCCCCCCCCTCAAGTTGAGCCGAAATCCTGTCCAGAATTCTGCCTACCTTTCCCCGAGTTTCGACGAACTTAATTTCTTCGATTTGCTTGATTCTGAAACCTTTAGATACACTCCCAATACTTTAAACAAAGTCTCGCTTACCCTAATATGGTCTCACAACTCATCCAAACTTATATTAGTCCGCTTATGATGCACTTAATGCAATGAGACGGAGTACGACGAGCTTATCATTTCTCAAACTTTTGCAACTCCTTAAAGTCCAATATGATTGCTTTTATTCAATTCTCAAGTTGATAATTTACTTGGAATTAGTTCAACTTACTTACGAAAAATCCCACGTACAAAACTATGAGGTGTAACACCCTTCCCCCTGCCCCTGGAAATATTCATCCTCGAATGTAGAGGTAGTATATTTTTAGGATTTTCTAGAAATACCGCCAGAGTTTCTCCTATAAATCGGACTATACAAAACCTGTAAATCAACCCAAAACACATATCTAATGCCATACAAGGCCATATTACAATACATCATAACAATATCGGCCTCAAATGTCCGACTATCTATCCAGAAACCAAAAGGGCTAGCCATAACTAGCCTCAATTTCCAATTGCCGAAGTTTGGGCTGCATCCTCTACATTTGCCAACAACATCATCTATACAAAATATAGGAGATAAGATAGAAATATGGAAATTGTATCGCATGAATATCAATATAAAATCTGAAATAGATACGGGTATCTAGATTTTTATGTCTTCTTCAGCCTCCCACATCATTTCTTCCACATTATTGTTCTTCCATAACACTTTAACAGAGGCTACTTCTTTATTCTGTAGTTTGCGGACCTATTGATCTAGAATAGCAACTAGGTGGGTTCCCTCTACTTTGGGGGTAATTCAAACTTATAAGTCGCCTGGCCAATCCTCTGAACACTCTCACATGGGAGGAATTTCTTAGCACTTCCAAAGCGTTAACGTATGAAATACTAGATGAACTGCTCCGACGTCTGGGGGAGGGGTAATCCCGATCCATATATTGCTTGGTGGATTCCTTTGAATGATATTATATGGTCCAATGTACCTAAAATTAAACTTGTCCTTTCTTCTAACTTTTCTCATGCCTTTCATAGACATTACCTTTAAGAATCATAAGCCATGTTATTATCTATCTGAATATGACTTACTGACGATTTTGAATAGTCAACATCTTCTGTAGAGGGACTTTACTTTTTCTAGGACATGATATTTTAAATGACATCTCACCAACTCTGGATTTACTTGTTTCCAACTACCTGATGGAAGTTCTATATCTTTGCTTATTTAAGGCTTTATATGATATTATTTAAATGCATGCAACTTACTATGAGATAGGTGGTTGTTCCAACTATTCTTGGAAATGGGGTCTTCATTTATCCTCATGATAGACGACTCTGTTGAGCCCTGAATCACAAGGATGCCACCTTTTGAAATTACTTATCAAGCTTCCTTTAATTTAATCAACACTTTTTAGACTTATTTCTCTCCTTATATTTCTCCCCAGAATTGGGTACATGGCTGGGTGTATGAATGTCAATTCTATAAGATTGTCAGCACCTGCGATCTTTTAGAGTGCTTACATTTGTACTCCCCTCTTGAACTTAGCCTCGCTTATCAAAATAGTGTTTTAGAACTCTTATGGTAAATAATTCTCCCTACGGTGAACATTCCATAGATAACATCATTGAAATCGTTACTTAGGGTTTGGAAGAATCCTTACGTAACTTCTCCTTACTCATGGTTATAGGAGAGCTTCTTTCTTTAAGCTTTTTAACATTTTACCTACTCATTGGCTTGTTTCTCGTAAGTCATTCATTCTGAAATATCCTAGGAATACCTTTGTAGTCTCCAACATTACTGTCGGTTCTATCTTTGACAATGCTTATCTTGTAAAGAATGAGTTGTTAACTTATTACCTTATGGATTCCAGATTTCAGAGGATTCAACATTTTATATTTGCATGTTGTATGTTAGGTTTATGTTAAAGTTTTGCAATGCCCCTTGCCGCATCTTCACACTAATACATATTTTCCCATACCATGGTACACTTCATCGAGCTTATATGAGTTAAATAACGGAAATACTATACTTTTGTTTAAATCTTGTTTTATAAATTTAGCCAAATTCAGAACACATAGTCAGACTGGGTATTGGAAAGCTTCATCTCCTTTTAACTCAATTATCAACTTCTTTCACCGAAAATATTAACTTTAGATTCTTATATTGCCATTTCCTTATTCTTGGTTTGATGAAAAATGATAGATGATGATAGTACAACTATAGAGCTGGGATCTGCTGAGAAATTCCGAATAGATATATGGACGGGACAGGTCCCTCGTGGGTTGCAGTTCATAGAATTTGAATGCATGTATACCGGGTTGTGAAAGGTACCTGGCACTTGCATTTGCATTCATATCATACATACATTTATACAATGAATACTTACTGATTTTTGGATTAGCTATTGGAGCTTTGGTAACTTTGTGATAAATAATCTTGTTGATTGATTCTATAATACTTGGATTGTCGGTTATTGAACTCTTAAGTGAAAAGGTAACTTATATGATTCATGAACTTTTATGCGAACAATGTGATTTATATGATTCATTGAATTCCTATGTGAACAATATGACTTATACAATTTATCGAACCGCTTAGTATAGGATTATTTGAGAGAACTTGATGTTTATCCTTGTTACGTATCTTCCGTCGTTGTTGGCCTATGATGCCTACCGGAGTACATTGTGTACTCATGCTATACTTACTACATTTTTTTTGGATGTAGATAAAGCGTCATCTACCAGTTCAGGACTTTGTGGCTTAATCTGAATTAGGATATCTTACATTCGGGGTGAGCACGCATCCTTTCAGCATGCCCTGGATGCTCTCTCATTACTCTTGTCTTATCTTTGTTCATGAGATAGTTTTAGACTTCCAGACTATGTTACTCTATTAGTAGTGCTCTTGTATTCACAGACCATATTTTAGGGATTGTAATAACTTAGTATTCAGACTTAATCAGTATTTATACTATGATTAGACAATCTTATTAATTCTCCTGTTATTTCCATTTTTCTTATTATATTGTATTGTTAATTGGAAAGTGTTTCGCCTACCAACGGGAAGAGTGTAGGTTCCACCACGAAGACTAAAAGAGGTTGTGCCAAAGTTGGTATTAGAGCTTTAGGTTAAATGATCTTAAATACAAGAGCAATGTCTAGTCGAATCTTACGGATCGATGTGAGGACGTCCGTACTTATATTCGAGAGGCTATAAGGCATTTAGGAAACTTCACTTTCTTCATTCCTTTCATGCTAAGATTGATCAAATTGGTAACTGGCCTTTGTTTCCTATTCTCTCACAGATGGTGAGGACTCGTGCGAATATTGTGAGATATGAGGCACCGACACATGCATTTGCAGTGCATGGTCGCAGGAAAGGTTGTGGTCGGGGCTGAGGTAGAGCCCTAGGAGCTGCACCAGTGTGGGGTGGAGTACAGGGAGCCGGTCAGGGTTGTGCTAGATTAGTGTCCCCCGAGCTGTATATTGAGCCTCAAGATGAGCAATATGATGAGGAGATGGGGCCAGCCCAGGATCAACCCGGATTTATAGCTACTCTGGTTCTTCAGGACACCATGGTCAGGTTATTAAGTGTGCTTGATGGTTTTTCCCAGGCGGGCGTTTTTCCGACTACTCTAGGTGGATTACAGACCCGAGTAGGAGAGGGACGATCTCTCAAGTTTTGTACTCCAGAGGTTCATCCACCTGCTATTTTGGTACACCGTGTCACGACCCAAATCGGAGGCCGCGATGGATACCCGGACCCCACCCGTCGGGTACCGCTAATCACACTATCAACACCAATTCATAATTAATTACGGACTAAGTCGAAAGAAAATTATGAACAACCAGGTTATCAACTTATATATATACATATACCAAGGCTGACAAAGCCATACAAGACTACTACACACAGGACACATGTCTACAAGCCTCTATGAGTAGCAACATCAAAGGTCGGGACAAGGTCCCGCCATACCCATATAGACACGAAAAACTGTATCATACCAAAATCAGACTAACACCCCCAAAAAGAGAGGAGTGCTTCCAAAATCCGCTGAAATCTGCAACCTATTCGCGTGGGCCCTCGCCTTGCTTATGCGAACCTGCGGGCATGAAACGCAGCGTCCCCCAACAAAAGGGAAGTCAGTACGACTGATGTACAGAGTATGTCAAGCATATATAACAGCATAACGGGAATATATCAATAACTGAAACATAAACAACTGACCAACAGGAACTGCCTCTGAGGGCTCTAAACACTTGCCTACATGTTATGTACAATGCAGTGTCCATATTTATAAGCCTCATCGGGTAATTTCTATACCATGACAGCCTCTGTGGGCATCATACCATGTAATGGTTAACGAATATATGCATGATGCAAGTGCGGTATATATATGTTAGTGTTGCGGATCGTGCAACTCGTCCCAATATATGTTAGTGTTGCGAATCGTGCAACCTGTCCCAATAAGCCATACAGGCATCACATCACATCATCGTATCATATTGGCCTCTTCGGGCTCTTTTGTGATAGTATGTACCAGCTGCAGGTGGTGTGCGTATATAACGTCTTTTCCTTTCCCCATATCCCCTACATATATAGTATTTACCATATAGTAGTGTGCATAGCACCAGTGTTCCAAGGTAATATATGAATGCAATGCAAGTAAAAATGCATGAATGACAATAAAATACCCCGAGTGACATAATATCCTTGCACATTTGGCTAACACTGTGAATATCAACACATTTTCCGTATGCCTCAATAAGGAATTAGAAATATATTTAGACATGTTTTTAGCATAGGAGCCAATAACATGAATATTCTTAACTACTAGGAGTAGAATAAATTATGGAGCAATATCACGGTTATATTTTGTTACATGGAACATGGCAAAAGAAAGAAATAATTTGTCTTAACATACCTCGATTTCACTTAATAGCAAATCACGTTGGTGTAAAATTGCTAATCTCAACCCATTAAAACGGACCTCTTTACTGGAACGAAGTAGTTATAAGTGCTAATGACTACAGAATCTTTTTCTTCTAATTAAAATTGTTAGAAAGGAGGGCATATGTGCTAATGGAGCAGAAGCTCGAAACAGGGCAATAGTACTAATTGCTGAATTGAAATGAAAAAGCAATTCCTTTGGTTTTGGCAAAACATTTTACTCCTGTATTGCCTTATCACTTGCCACATATGTCCCAATTGCTTGGTCATTTTTAAAAATAACTTTTGAAGCCTACACGCCCCCCAATAGTTATTAACAAGTGACCTGCCTTCGTATAATTAACCAATCACACACATAATTAATTATGTGACCCCAATTCACTTAAATCTTAATAACTCATAAGACCTTCATATATTCAATGTCATAATTTGTAATATGACACTAGCCCATAACCTCTTTATGCACGTACCAAATTTATTTTCGGCTTCCGTCGTCACACTTATTACATCCAAAATTATTTCGGGGTTTTGTTTTGCCAAATACTAATCTCTTATTAGCATATGTAAATATAACAAAATTTTCCCAACGCTCGGGTCTATTTACACATGCCTAGCGATTTTATATACGCTTAGCGATTTAAACCGTAACCCGAAAGTATAGGATGTTACATCTTTCTCCTCTTAGAAACATTCATCCTCGAATGTTAGGGTAACATATCTAGCCCCCGTTACGTAACCCGACTACACAATCATTTAACATCATGACAGAAATTGGAATTTACCTTAGGCTTCTCTTGAAATCTCGACATTAGTCTGGAATAGGTGTGGATATTTGTGCGTCATTTCCTCTTCTGCTTTCCATGTCATCTCTTTCACGTTCTTATTTCGCCACCGAACTTTTACATAAACTACTTCTTTAGTCCTCAGCTTACGGATTTGTCGATCTATGATAGCAATAGGAATTTCTTCATATGACATATCCTCTGTAATCTGCACATCCGCAATTGGTACAATCCAAGAAGGATCTCCAATACAGGCTCTCAACATGGAAATATGGAAGATTGGATGAACACACTCCAACTCGAAAGGTAAGTCCAATTCGTATGCTACCTGGCCAATTCATCGAATTATGCGAAATGGCCCAATATACATTGGACTAAGCTTTCCTTTCTTCCCGAATCTCATTACACCCTTCATCGGTGAAATCTTCAAAAATACACAGTCGTCCACCTGAAACTCTAAGTTATGTCATCTCACATCTGCGTATGACTTCTGACGACTCTGAGCTGTTAACAGCCATTCTTTGATAAGCTTAACCTTTTCTATAGCTTGGTGTACCAAGTCAGGTCCAAATAACTCTGATTCACCTACCTCGAACCATCCAATAGGAGATCTACATTTTCGTTCGTACAAGGCCTCATATGGAGCTATTTTAATACTGGCGTGATTGATGTTATTGTACGCGAACTCAATAAGGGGTAAGTGATCATCCCAACTTCCCTTAAAGTCCAACACACAAGTTCGTAACATGTCCTCAAGCATCTGAATCGTTCGCTCAGCTTAACCGTCTGTCTGAGGATGGAAATCCGTACTCAAATTAACTCGGGTGCCTAACCCTTTCTGAAATGATTTCCAGAAGTTAGCTGTAAACTGAGCAACTGGGTCAGATATAATAGAAATAGGCACACCATGAAGTCGAACAATCTCCTTAATATATAACTTCACGTAATCTTCGGCGGTGTAAGTAGTTTTCACTAGAAAGAAATGAGCTGATTTGGTCAGTCTATCAACAATTACCCAAATAGAATCAAATTTCGGATAGGAATGAGGTAATCACATAATGAAGTCCATATTAATCATTTCCCATTTCCATATCGGAATCTCGATGTTCTGAGTCAAGCCACCATCCTTTTGGTGTTCTATTTTTACCTGCTGACAATTGGGGCACTTAGCTACAAACTCTGCCACGCTCTTCTTCATGTCATTCCACCAATACATACTCTTGAGATCATGATACATTTTAGTTGATCCTGGATGAATAGAATACCGTGAACAATGAATCTCCATCATAATTCTACCCCACAATCCTGCTATATGTGGAACACATAGACAACCCTGGTGCCTGAGAGTTCCCTGTTTGTCAACCTCAAAGGTCGTGGTCTTTTTCTATTAAATGCTCTCTCTTATCTTCTTCAAATTAGGATCTTCTCATTGACGTTCCTTAATTTCTGATATAAGGGATGATGTTGACACATTCTGGACCACAAACCCACTATCCTCTGAATCCATTAGTCGGACCCCAAACTAGCTAACTGATGGAGCTCTCTTTCCAATTCCTTCCTCTTAACTTGCACTGGCATCGAACTGACCATTGACTTACGGTTGAGCGCGTCTGCTACAACATTAGCTTTGTCAGGGTGATATAAGATGTCCACATCATAATCCTTCAATAATTCAAGCCATCTTCTTTGTCTCAAATTCAGCTCCTTTTGTTTGAATATGTATTGCAGACTCTTTTGATCCGTAAAATTGTCTACATGAATACCATATAAATAGTGCCGCCAAATCTTCAGTGCATAGACTACCACGACCAATTCCAAATCATGTGTCGGATAGTTCTTCTTATATTTCCTCAATTGCCTTGAAGCATAGGTAATCACTTTACCATGTTGTATTAGCACACATCCTAAACATGCTCCCGAGGCATCACAATATATAATATAACCTTCTGGACCCTCTGGGAGAGTAAGGACTGGTGCTGATGTTAATCTATCTTTTAACTCCTGGAAACTCCGCTCACAAGCATCGGACCATTGGAATTTTATAGCCTTTTGTGTTAACTTCGCTAGTGGTGCTGATATGGTAGAAAATCCTTCTACAAACCTTCTATAATAGCCGGCTAAGCCCAAAAAGCAGTGAACCTCTGTTGGAGTCGTAGACCTCGGCCAATTCTTCACCGCTTCAATCTTCTGAGTGTCAACTCTTATACCCTCGTCTGACACTATATGACCAAGAAAAGTCACTGACTTCAGCCAAAACTCACATTTGGATAGTTTTGCATATAACTTATGGTCTCGGAGCGTTTGTAGTATTATCCGCAAGTGATCCACATGCTCTATTTCCGAGTGAGAGTAAACCAGAATATCATCTATAAAGACTATCACAAATACGTCCAGGAATGGGCGGAACACGCTGTTCATTAGATCCATAAATGTTGTAGGTGCGTTTGTAAGTCCAAATGACATTACCAGGAACTCGAAGTGCTCATACCTTGTCCTGAAGGCCGTCTTCGAAATATCCTTCTCCTTAACCTTTAGCTGATACTACCCCGACCTTAGGTCAATTTTTGAGAAATATCTCGCACCTTGTAACTGGTCAAACAAATCATCAACTCGGGGAAGAGTGTACTTGTTCTTGATAATAACTTTATTTAGCTGCCAATAGTTGATACACATCCGTAATGAGTCATCTTTATTTCGTACGAATAATACAGGCGCGCCCCAAGGAGATATGCTAGGCCTAATAAAGTCTTTCTCGAGCAAATCCCTTAATTGCTCCTTCAATTCTTTCAATTCAACTGGAGTCATCTTATAAGGGGGAATAGATATCGGTTGAGTGTCTGTCAACACATCTATACAGAACTCAATTTCCCTTTCAGGAGGAAGGCCTGGAAGTTCGTTTGGAAATACATCAAGAAATTCACTGACCACCGAAATTGATTGAGAACTAGGTGGTTCAACATCGAAATCTCTTGCCCAAACAAGATGGTATATACACCCTTTGGAGATAATCTTTCTTACCTTAAGGTATGAAATAAACCTACCTTTTGGCGTTGCCATATTACCTTTCCATTCAAGGACTGGCTCACCTGGAAATTGGAATCTCACAATCTTTGTTCGGCAATCAACATTAGCATAGCATGACGCTAACCAATCCATGCCCATAATAACATCGAAGTCAACCATTTGCAATTCCACTAAATCGGCTAGGGTCTGATGACTACAAGATAATACTGCACAATTTCAATAGACCCGTCTAGCGATTATCGATTCACCAACCAGTGTAGATACCACAAATGGATCCCTTATCAACTCAGGATCCATACTAAATTTACAGGCAATGAAAGGAGTAATATATGATAAATTTGAGCCTGGATCTAACAACGCGTATACATTATGTGAAAGGACTGATAACGTACCAATAATTACATCAGGTGAGGATTCCTGATCTTGTCGTCCCATCAGTGCATAAGTTTGGTTCTGGCCCCTTCCTCTGCCTCGCCCAGATAACGTCTGTTGACTCTGCCCTAACGGGCGTACTGATTGGTATGAAGTTGCTGCAGATCCGACTAGGTGGGCTCTACCACCTTCACTTTTTGTTAGACAATCTCGCGCTATATGACCACGCTCCTCGCAAGAATAGCATATTTTTCTCTCTTGTTGGCACGGCCCTATATGGGTCCCACCACACTGCCCACATCGAGCCAATGGCGGCTTCATCTGTATAAAATTCCCTCTATAATAAGATCCTGGTGCTCGTGAACTCTGGACTGGTCCTGTTTGAGTATAATGATCAGCCCTCGATCCCGAAGATGGCAATGATGCGTCGGGTGCTAGGTAAGATGGTCGTCTGTAAGACTGTGGCCTGGGCCCACCTCCGAAGTCCCTCACGCCACTTACAGACCAAGCCCTTTTTGCTGGCCCCTATCACGCTCTCGATCGATCCGTTGTTGCCTCTTGCCATCCTCCAGGTTTTGTGCATAAGCCTGGATGCGAGCAATATCCATATCCGGATTCAAAGAAGTCGTAGTACACTCGTTGACCAAGTGTGGCCCCAAGCCAGTAACGAACATGTGTACCCGGTCACTCATTTCAACTATAATTGTAGGAGCATATTGAGCCAAGGAATTAAAATGAAAACTATATTCTCGAATGCTCATGTTGCCCTATTCAAGACGTAGGAACCTGTCCTGTTTGGCCCTCGAAGCTCGACTGGTAAAAAATGCTATAAGAAAGCCTCTAAAAACTCCCCACATCCTGCTGGCGCAGTATGAGGTCCCCTAGATTGCTCATATGTATCAAACCATGTTACTACGACATATCGCAGTCTATATGAAGTAAACTTTATCGACTCGGTATCGGTAGCATCCATCACTCGCAAAGTGCGTTGTACCTGATCCAGAAAATTATGCGGGTCCGCGTTCAAGTCTGTTCCTGTGAATACTGGAGGGTCTAGATTAATGAAATCCCGAGCTCTTGCGGCTCTATCAGAAGGACTGGGAACCTGACGCTGGGCTTGAGCGGCCACCAGTCGTGTCAATAACTGAACCTCACTCTACATATGGAGTATCATGTAGAGGAACTAGGGGTACTGCAGTTCCACTAATCTACTCTAATTGTGATGTACCGAGAGAACCATATGAAGGAGTCGTACCGAAGGTCTCACTCTGGCCCTCGCTAACGGGTGGCAATGGGCTGGTACCTTCGCCCGCAGCCGTATTCAACTCCCTCATACTCTTGGACTTCTTCCTTGCGGTAGGCATCGTTGGAATTATAAGTACGAAGTGGATTAGAAGTGAAATACTTATAATTCAGTTCTATAGCCCGATTTATGAGATGAAATAATAGAAATCATCCTTAAAATGTCAAATAGCCTCCTGTGTATAAGTATGGTGCACAACATACTCATAAACAATACTCTACTAGACACGACTTGTAGACTCCCTAGGATAGACATGCTTTGATACCAAGTTTGTCATGACCCAAATCGGAGGGCCGCGACGGATACCCAGACCCCACCAATCGGGTACAGCTAATCACACTATCAACACCTATTCATAATTAATTACGGAATAACCTGAAAGAAAATTATGAACAACCAGGTAACCAACTTATATATATACATATACCAAGGCCGACAAGGCCATACAAGACTACTACACACATGACACCTGTCTACAAGCCTCTAAGAGTAGCAACATCAAAGGTCGGGACAAGGTCCCGCCATACCCATATAGACACGAAAAACTGTATCATACCAAAATCAGACTAACACCCCGGAAAGAGAGGAGTGCTTCCAAAATCCGCTAAAATCTGCAACCTATTCGCGTGGGCCCTCGCCTTGCCTATGCGAACCTGCGGGCATGAAACACAGCGTCCCCCAAATTCAACCTTAGCCGATTAGAAGGCTAGCGTAATAGCTAAAGGAAAGGGCTATGGTGATAGACCCCAAAGAATATACCCTTGACTGCATTCCCGGAACACCAACCAACCTGGACTTTTTTTTTTATTATTCCTACCGGATATCAAAACAACGATCTAAGCGGAACTGGAAGAGATGAAAATTCTACCTTCGTCTGTTCAATCAGTCAGTAGGTGAGCTTTTCTTCCGCATGTTCTTGTAAGTTGGGTCAGCGGTTCCAGTGACTCAAGGAATAGGGCATAGAAGATCTAAAGAAGTGTCATAGCCACTTCTACCAAGCCCACAAGCCATCAAGCAGAGCCGACACCGAGCTACTTCCTACCTTTTCCATTCAAACGGGAATGACTCCAGGTTAAGTACGCAACAAAGAAAAAGGATCAAAAAATTCATACGTTGGAGGCCCCTTATGCCTTTTGCTGCTCCACAATGCTCTCTCCAAAACAAAACTCCTTTGTTTCCCCTCGGTAGAGTGAGTCTACTTAGCGAATTGTGCACGAGTAGATGATAAGAGATTCAAAAGACATTCGGAAGGATCCAAAGCCAAATAGCCTTAGTCCTTCTGTACTTCCCTACTATTCCCAAAATCTTTCCACTATATCTCAGGAGTAGTCAATGCCACGAGGTCCATATGGACAAGGGGACAAGTGAATCCAATCGGCCAATCCGGCAAAGTGATCTCATCTCTAGGCTTCGCATCTTCGTGAAAAAGACCCATGCCTCCGCTTATCAAACCAATCAAAATCAGATTTCTAGTTCTAAGCCAAGAAGGTACGAACGAAGTGACGAGCAAGGGAAGTCAGTACGACTGATGTACAGAGTATGTCAAGCATATATAACAGCATAACGGGAATATACCAATAACTGAAACATAAATAACTGACCAACAGGAACTGCCTCTGAGGGCTCTAAACACTTGCCTACATGTTATGTACAATGCAGTGTCCATATTTATAAGCCTCATCGGGTAATTTCTATACCATGACAGCCTCTGTGGGCATCATACCATGTAATGGTTAACGAATATATGCATGATGCAAGTGCGGTATATATATGTTAGTGTTGCGGATCGTGCAACTCGTCCCAATATATGTTAGTGTTGTGGATCGTGCAACCCGTCCCAATAAGCCATACAGGCATCACATCACATCATCGTATCATATTGGCCTCTTCGGGCTCTTTTGTGATAGTCTGTACCAGCTGCAGGTGGTGTGCGTATATAACGCCTTTCCCTTTCCCCATATCCCCTACATATATAATATTTACCATATAGTAGTGTGCATAGAACCAGTGGTTCAGTGTAATATATGAATGCAATGTAAGTGAAAATGCATGAATGACGATAAAATACCCTGAGTGACATAATATACTTGCACCTTTGGCTAACACTGTGAATATCAACACATTTTCCGTATGCCTCAATAAAGACTTAGAAATATATTTAGACATGCTATTAGCATAGGAATCAATAACATGAATATTTTTAACTACTAGGAGTAGAATAAATTGTGAAGCAATAACACGGTTATATTTTGTTACATGGAACATGCCAAAAAAAAAGAAATAATTTGTCTTAACATACCTCGATTTCACTTAATAGCAAATCACGTTGGTGTAAAATTGCTAATCTCAACCAATTAAAAAGGACCTCTTTACTGGAACGAAGTAGTTATAAGTGCTAATTACTACAGAATCTTTTTCTTCTAATTAAAATTGTTAGAAAGGAGGGCATATGTGCTAATGGAGCAGAAGCTCGAAACAGGGCAATAGTACTAATTGTTGAATTGAAATGAAAAAGCAATTCCTTTGGTTTTGGAAAAACATTTTACTCAGGTATTGCCTTATCACTTGCCACATATGTCCCAATTGCTTAGTCATTTTTAAAAATAACTTCTGAAGCCTACACGTCCCCCAATAGTTATTAACAAGTGACCTGCCTCCGTATAATTAACCAATCACACACATAATTAATTATGTGATCCCAATTCACTTAAATCTTAATAACTCATAAGACCTTCATATATTCAATGTCATAATTTATAATATGACACTAGCCCATAACCTCTTTATGCACGTACCAAATTTATTTTCGACTTCCGTCGTCACACTTGTTACGTCCAAAATTATTTCAGGATTTTGTTTTGCCAAATACTAATCTCTTATTAGCATATGTAAATATAACAATTTTTTCCCAACGCTCGGGTCTATTTACACATGTCTAGCTATTTTATATACGCTTAGCGATTTAAACCGTAATCCGAAAGTACGGGATGTTACACACCATATTGATAAGATTCTGGCACCAGAGTTTGGTACCCTGCGGGTTACAGAGATTGTGATAACCCGCTATGAGCGGAAGGTATAGGAGAACTTCTCCAACATGAAGCCTCCCGTATTTTATAGTCAGCCTAAGGAGGATCCTTACAAGTTTATAGTGAGCAGCCACGAGAAGCTCCACACTTTGGGTATGGTTGAGTCACACGGGGTTTGTTTTGTTGCTCTTTAGCATATGGGTGATGTGAAGCAAATTTATTCCCCGCCAGCGGGGTCACCTTTACTATCTTGGACCAGGTTTTATCGGATCTTTTTGGAGAAGTATATGCCCCTTAGCTTGTGTGTGAGTAAGTGTTAGGAGTTCTCCAAGTTGGAGCAGATGGATTGGTCAGTTGTTGAGTACGAGACTAGTTTTTATGCCTTATCACGCTATGCAACACCGTTTCTACCTACAGAGGCTGAGAGAGTTAGATGATTTGTGAAAGGGTTGGGTGTTCCCCTTCAGTTGGCTACTTTATAGTTGGTGACCTCTAGGGCTTCTTTCGAGTCAGTGGCAGAGCATGCTAGGATGGTTGAGTCTGTGAGGGGAAAGCTGCCTAGATAGGAGCCGACAAGTTGGATGCGACGATATGGGTATTACAATGTCTACTTTTCATGGGTATGTGCAATAGGGTAGATTCCAGCATTCGCAGTCTAGTCGATCGATTCAGGAAGCCCTTTAGTTATTAATGGTGCTTCTGCGGGGTAGAGTGGTTATAGTGGGGGCCAGTATTTTAGAGGTACTCAGTTTTGGTACTCTGACTATGGTGGTCACTCAGGTTCTTCTATCATTATTAAGCAGCCCTCAGCGGCCAGGACTTGTTACAACTATAGTGAGGTTGGGCATTTTAGGAAAGAGTGTCCCAGACTTAGATCAGGTGGATCCCAGACGACCAGAATCCCAGCATAACCATCCAGGGGTAGAGGTCAGTCTAGTATAGGGGGTTCCAAGTCAGGCCGTAGTGGCCATTAGACTAGTCGAGGTGGATCTCAGATGGGTAGAGATAATGCTCGTTCAGATTGAGGCGGACACACCCACTATTATGCTTTCCATGGTAGACCCGAGGCTGAGGCATCAGATGCAGTTATCACATGTATCATCTCAGTCTGTCATCGGTCTACTTCAGTGCTATTTGATCTAAGGCCTACATTCTCCTATATGTCTGCATACTTTTCTGTTAATCTGGATATGTGGTGTGATATGTTTTATGTCCCTTTGTGTGTCTACATCAATTGGTGATTCTGTGATTGTAGATTGAGTCTATCGACTTTGTGTAGTTATTTTTATGGGTTATGATACTTGGTAGACTTAGTCATATTAGAAATGGTTGATTTTATTATTATTATTAGGATGGACTGATTATCACCATACCATGCGATTTCAGACTATCATGCCAAGACAGTCACTCTAGCAATGATGGGTATTCTAAGGTTGGAGTGGAAGGGCGCTCCCAGCCCTACTTCTAAGAAGATTATTTCTTTCATCCAGGCTAAAAAGTTAGTAGATAAGGTTTCTTTGGCATACCTAGCTCATATTCGGGTTACGAGTGTGGAGACTCCTTTCCTCGAGTTAGTTCCAGGTACACTACCGGATAGAGATATTGATTTCTGCATTGATTTAGATCTGGGTACTTAACCCATTTCTATTCCTCCGTACTGTATGGCTCCCGTGAAGTTGAGAGAGTTCAAGGAGCAACTTCTAGATATATTGAGCAAGGGTTTCATTCGATCTAGTGTCTCCTCGGGTGCTCCTGTGTTGTTCGTGGAGAAGGATAATGGAACCATGCGTATGTGTATCTACTATAGACAGTTGAACAATGTCACTATAAAAAATAAGTGTCTGATCCCTCGTATTAATGATTTGTCCAACCAGCTTCAGGGTGCTTATGTGTTTTCAAAGATTGATTTGAGGTCCGGGTATCACCAGTTGAAGATCAGGGCTGAAGATGTTCCCAAAATGGCTTTCAAGACTCGGTATGGTCACTATGAGTTCTTGGTGATGTCATTTGGGCTTACCAATGAGCCCCACATCATTCATGGATATGATGTATGGGATATTCAAGCCTTACTTGGATTTGTTTGTGATTGTCTTCATTGATGACATTTTGATCTATTCGAAAAGTCAGGAGGACTACGGGAAGTATTTGAGAGTGGTTCTTGGGTTGTTGAAAGAAAAGAAGTTGTATGCTAAATTCTCGAAGTGTGCGTTCTGGATCAATTCAGTAGCATTTTGGGACACGTGGTACCCAATGAGGGTTTTATGGTTGATCGGAAAAAGATAGAGGCAGTAAGGGATTGGCCTAGGCCTACTTTGGTGATAGAGATTCGGAGCTTCGTAGGTCTTGCGAGCTATTATTATCGGTTCATCAAGGGGTTTTCATCTATTGCTTTTCATTTGAAATGGTTGACTCTAAAAGAGGTGTCTTTCTCGTGGTCCGATAAATGTGAGGAGATCTTTCAAAAGCTCAAGTCACTTTTGATCACAACTCCGATTTTGGCCCTTCCGGTGGAGGGAAATGACTTTATCGTATATTGTGATGCTTCGAGGATTGGGTTGGGCTGTGTGTTGATGTAGGAGGGTAAAGTGATTGCTTACACATCAAGGCAGTTGAAGATGCATGAGAAGAATTACCCTGTTCATGACTTGGAGCTGACATTTGTTGTCTTTTCTTTGAAGATTTGGTGCACGAGAAGGACTTTATCAATATGCTAGAATCAAATCTCATCGACCATAGTCATACCAATCCATCCGAAAGAAGGTCCAATCGAGCCACAGTCACCTCAAAATATGAGAATATTTACAAATACATGATATGGTATGACATGAAATTCATATGCAATCACAAGGCATAAATATATTGTGCATGAATCAAGTTTATGCAACTTAGATATCAAATAGTATAAAATATATCCGGAATGATACTCTAGCATGTGAATCAATGCTACATCAGCACCTAAATCATTTAGGCATGATTATCAACCCATACAAGACATAAATGCAGTGAAATCTGGCACTGGTAACCATATAAATGCTCATCACCTCGCCTATACAGTACCATCATTACCACTTAATTCATTATATGTTACTAATTAGGAAATTGTTTCTCCCCTTTAAAGTCAAGGTCTTAATTTACCTCAAACCGAGCAAAGCTTCAAGTCCTCTTAAAATTCTACCCCGTCCTAATTTACCAAATGAGTCTAATTTGTGCAAAAACATACTCTAGGGTGTTAAACTAGTTCAATGTAACCCATATTGACATGACGATAACGGGGTCAAAAAGTCAACCCCAAGCCCCTAGGTCAAAGTAGATTATTTTTTCAAAATTGGGTTACCCATAATCTGAGGGTCTCCTATCTCAAAATTCATCGAAAACAGACCTATAATCACCCCTCAAATCTCCATTTTCCCTTCTCTTAAGTTTGTGATTAAACTCCCTAATTTCCAACTCAAAACATGAATTTATAGTTAAACCATAATGAATCATGATAAATTAGTAAAAGGGAAGTTAGATTCTTAACCCCGAGATGAATCTTGAAAATCCCCTCTAAATTCTACTTAAATCGAGGTCTAGGGCCCACAAATGCGTTTGAAATGAGGAATTTTGATCTGAACAATGTTATGTGTCTGCTCAGGTACCACTACAGATGCGGTCGTTATCGTCCTCAAGGTTGGAGAGAATGGCCTTGCTACCTTGCTTGGCCAAGTTGAGCACACCTCACAGTAAGAGTTTTGGAGAGTATAGCCGGATGAGGTGGTCAACGATGAAAGTCTCACCGGCCTAGTCGATGAGATACTGAAGGCAAGCCATTACCTTCCATATGGACGGGCCCACTTGAGCTAGGCAGACTTTCTAGCATTTGCAGACATCTAAAATGACCAGGTCCACGGTCTCACTAATTCTGATGAAAAATGGGTTCGTATACACAAATGAGTACCCCATTTTGTAGGAGGTTATCCAATTTTCCTCCTGGGAGCAAATACCTCAATTTTCTCCCACCCGTAATCAACTTTGATAGTGGGTAAGTTAGCGGCCTAGATTGATGATCGGTATTCATCAGGTGGTGTATCCGACCACTAACCTGGTTTGCAGAATTTTCTTGAGGTCCTTGAAAATAAAAGAGATCACTGTAGAGTTCCTCTTAGGAACAACTTCGTCGTCGGCGATCTCCAGTGGCGGCATGGTGGTTGGAGAAGCGCCAACAGTGGAGGAGGTAGCATAAGCAGTGGTTTTCGTTATTGATACTTGAGATGAAGACATGGTTCAAAAGGAAGAAAAGGTTCTCGAAGTAAGTTAGATGGTCGGGGAAGTTTTTCGATGATTGGAATAGGTGAAAAGAAAAAGATGAAGTTGCAGAGACGAAGTTGAAGAAGGCAAAGAAAGTAGTGAAAAAAACTTAGAAAGGTGGTCCAAGGTGTATATATATGGGTTTGGAGTACCTAGGTCATCATTACCTCGAGAACACATAGAGTCGTCAGCCGAACCGAAGATCAGTCACAAATCAACACGTGTTCGAAGTGCTTAATACGAAGAGATGTGCGTCTAACAAGCATCAGTGACCCGTTCGATTCCTTTCTTTCTAAGAATTGAAGAAAACTCTTCTACTTTCTGGTCACATCGATCGAGTCACCGTAAACTGGGGGGCTATTTGTATTGAAAAAATCCGCAGAGGCCAGGTGAATGTATCAGGTGTTGGTACGTGGTAGTGATCGACAGATCATGTGTGAGATTGCCAGTTTACCGGGTAGAGCTTGCCAGTTCACCGGGTAGAGCTTGCCATTTCACCGGTCGCACGCGGGTGAACATAACTGTCAGCAATTACAAGAGATCTCGGGTCTCTCTCCAGTCTTTAATGTGTATGATTGTCTTGATTATTCTTAAATGTCAACATTAATATTGAGAATTAAGAGGGCATGATCCATAGATCATGTACCCCTCTAGCTCTAGTATAAATAAGGGTTTCCATCTCATTGTAAAGCATTTTCGATACGCAAACAATAATCTTAGCAATTTCAATGTGATTTCTTGTTCATGATGAAGCTCTTAAGCTTTGCTCGTAACCTCGCCTGAAGATTCTAGCTCATGTTGTCATCGGGGCTCAGGCTACTTTACTTTACATATTATTTGATAGTCTCATTCTCGTTTTATCTTAATATTACTTGCTTATTATCTTGTTAATTTAGTCATATTAATATATGTGTTTATAATTACGTATACAAATTCAACTCTATCATTTTAAGTACCGGTGAGAACAGTCTTCCTACCATTGCGATTCCAAAGTCATCAAGTTCGAGTTTGTAAACAAGACCACGGTTGTCACGAGGGGTAAGTTAATTTCTAAGAACATTTTGCAAAATTTATTGCTGGTCGCACTACAATTGGTTAAAGTAATGAAATACAGCAGCTGGCGAAGAAAAACAAAAAGCAAAAACGTAGTACAGCTGCTGATTTACGGAGACCAGTCAGTCTCCTCTGCGTGGGGTCTTTCGAACTCTAACCAGAGTCCACAAGCCTCACAAATTTAACGCAATTTCCCAGAAAACACTAACTACACAAACATCCAATGTAGACATATGGTATATTTGTAAGAACAGAAATCAAACTAAAACTTGCTCTTGTCCCCATAAAACAAAAGAATAAAATAAACTGCAACAAAGCCTCCGTCAAACCCAAAACCTCAGTAAACAACTATTATCATTTGTCAAACAAAAGTACAAGTCATTCTTCATCCATGGCGGCCATGGAAATAGAGGAAAAAAGAATAGAGGAAGTGTTATCATTTCCAATTTTATTGTCCGACCAGATTAGGCAAGCCGCCGATGAAGCCGACTTTTTCAAAACTGACTGTTCCGAAGTCGGAAAACAAGCCGACCGGCTTTGTCAGATGCTCCGGTCCGTTGCCCGGTTCAACACCTCAACTACCGCTTCTCTTTACGAGCGTCCGGTCCGTCGAATCGTGTCTGATGTTTCGAAGAATCTCGACCGGGGCTTAACCCTAGTTCGGAAGTGTAAACGCCGGGGAATCCTCCGGCGTGTTGTTAGAATGGTCACCACCGCCGATTTTCGTAAGCTAAATAATGTTCTAGAATCTTCTATTGCTGATATGAAGTGGCTTCTTAGCATCTTTGATTATGATGTTGGTGGTGTTGGTGGTGGTGGAGGTATTGTTCTTTCTCTTCCACCAATTGCTAGTAATGACCCTATAATTTCTTGGGTTTGGTCTTTTATTGCTTCATTATATTTAGGTCAATTGAGTGATAAAATTGAGGCTGCTAATGAGTTAGCTTCACTTGCTAAAGATAATGATAGAAATAAGAAAATTATAGTTGAAGAAGGTGGAATTTTCCCTTTGTTAAAGCTGTTGAAGGACAAAAGTTCGTCCCCGGATGCTCAAATTGCTGCTGCTGTAGCCCTTTGTTATCTAGCTAATGACGAAGAAAGGGTTAGGGAAATGGTTCGTGAAATGGGGGTACCGGTTATAGTTCAGTTATTGGGGAATTCCTCGACGAGAATTCAGATTAAGTTGGCTGATTTAGTGGCAGGAATGTCGGATTATAGTTCGTTAGCTCAGGAGGAGTTTGCTAGGGAGAATGTCATTAGGCCGCTTGTGACATTGTTATCGTATGATATTCCAATAGATGAACCAAAATTGGGAAATGGGAAGCAAAGCATACATTCCATTGTGCAGATTAATAAGGAGTTGGAGAAGAATTCGTCAGGGTTGTATAGCTACAGACGCGTACCTGGATCGCCATTGTCAACACATTATTCTGATGGGAGTAGCAAAGGTGTGAGTTACAGGAAGGAGAAAGAGAATGAGAAGCCGGAAATGAAGTATCAGCTGAAGGTTAGCTGTGCTAAGGCTCTGTGGATGCTTTCCAAGGGAAGTGTTGTGATTAGTAAAAGGATAACGGAGACCAAAGGTTTGCTTTGTTTAGCTAAGCTTATCGAGAGAGAACAGGGAGAGTTGCAGCTTAATTGCTTGATGACGATAATGGAAATGACTGCTGCTGCTGAATCAAATGCTGATCTTAGAAGGGCTGCTTTCAAGACAAATTCTCCTGCTGCCAAGGCTGTTGTGGATCAGTTATTGAGGGTGATTAAAGAGTCTGATAGCCCGGCATTACAGATTCCGGCTATCAGTTCAGTTGGTTCACTGGCTAGGACATTTCCAGCGAGAGAAACTCGTGTAATTGGTCCTTTAGTCGAGCAACTGAGTAATAGGAACCTGGATGTGGCAGCAGAAGCTGCTGCCTCTCTAGAAAAATTTACCTGTCCTCAAAATTTCTTGTGTACGGAGCACTCAAAAACGATTATTGAATACAGAGGTGTCCCCCCTCTGATGAGACTGTTGAGAGGAAATGAACGATCGAAATTGCATGGGTTGATGCTCCTCTGCTACCTAGCATCACATGCTGGAAACAGTGAGGCTCTGGAACAAGCACGAGTATTCACTGCTCTCGAGGGGGTAGATCGCTCATTATTTTCTGTACATCCTGAGTTGAAGGAGTTGGTGCAAGAGGCAATGTATCACCTAAATGTTTATCACTCTGGTGTACTTACTGAGAGGCAATATAATGGTCATTGATCAACAGTTTGGAAAGATTGTTACAGAGCTGTACATACATTTTGAGGTGAGGGAAAATGTAATATTTCAATATGACTTGGCAAATAATACTTCTGTCGTTATACATACACAGAGTTCTTGCCATTGAGCTCCTCATTGTTTGTTGTGAAGGTGGTTCTATATAGAAATGAAATTTCCAAGTTCTTGTGATGCTGCTTGTTGCTAATCCGATTCTTGTGAGTTTTTGTGATACTTCTTACACATTCCATATGATAATTTACTAAGCTTTTTTTCTTTTTGATAAATACACATTCCA
This sequence comes from Anisodus acutangulus, assembly GCA_029783415.1. NCBI lineage: Eukaryota > Viridiplantae > Streptophyta > Magnoliopsida > Solanales > Solanaceae > Anisodus > Anisodus acutangulus. Next base: position 49,430,663 of record CM056492.1, read on the forward strand.
TATGATATTGTTATCTTAGTTTTTGCCTTTGTTAGTTCCGATGTTTATACCCCTTTTGATGTTGTGTCACAGAGCAGGTTTTGTTTACATACCAAACAGATAAGAGGCTGCATCATGACCGGTAAATTACCGTTCGTTTAGTTCCTCCACTGGGAAAATTGATCCTCTAGCACAATGTTCATTTTTACTTTTCGTTTCCTTCATTTTCCAATGCACTTTGTGCTTTGTGTTTAAGGTTTCCTTTTCCAGGATCTACATCCAGAAGTTCCTGAGAGCATGAAGGCTTTAAGAATCAAGTAGTTCACTACTTCACTTGTAACCCCTTAAAATGCTTTGTTTTTTAAGAACATGTACATTATGTTTTTCTAATTGTACAGCAAGCAACATGAAAGGATCGTCTAGCTGGTTGCGTACTAAAATATTCTGAAAAGGCCAAAATAAAGCAGAATGATAACTGATAAGCCATTATTTAAGTAGGCGTTTCACCGTGAAACCAGAATTTTTTTACTTTATTTGGAATTTTGAAGTTAGAGTTGAAGATGGAGTTGTGTTTGGTTATAGTTTTTGCAAAGAATATTTGGTTGTTTGAATGTACTGAAAGTGAAAAAAGTGAAAACAACATTTAAGGTATTTTTCAAATTCCAAATACAACTTCAAGTTGTATTAGGAATTTTCATGGCGAAACATTGATTTTCAAATAAAGAGAAAAAGTTTTTCGGGAAAAAGTGAAATATTCTCATGGCCAAATGGGTGCAAAGAGAACTCTTTTGGCTTAAACTGCCTTCTTGTATTGTCACAGAACTAGTGAACATTAAATGTGTAACTACAGTAGAACCAATATACCTAGCATCTCAGGAAGATGAGAGGTAAAATTTTAAAATAAAGATGAATGGAGCGCATGAAGTTGGCAGTAACAGAGAAAATCAATAACTGGGATGAACACAAAGCGCGCCAATAGTGAGAAAGAAGCTGGGCTTGGTCATGAGAAGAAGTTGACATTTTAATTCTTGATGTGGTCTGCTGCTGTCTCTCCCAGCTCGAGTGGCCACTTCCGAGTACACCACAGTCCACAGTTTACATCTTGTCCCAACTGAGTAGTATAATGTAACATCATAGTCTCTCCGTTTAATATATGGGGCGGTACTTGACGAGGCACAAGTTTTAGGAAGAAGACTATATTTTAGGTACACTAATAATTATAGTCATAGTATTGTAAATTAAGAGCAAATAAGACAATATAAAATAAGAAATAGATGAGACAAGGAGAAGACTTTCTTCTTATTTCAAGTATGTTCAAGTCTCTTCAAATGTATACAAGTGTTTTCAAGTGTGTCTTACGTAATGTGGGAACACTTCTATTTATAGGATGTTGTGATCATCCTAAGAGTTACAAGACTTAAGCACACACTTTAATAGATACATGAATTAAGTTGATTCATAGAATGAGAAGGGCATCCATACAATTAAATGGATTCATAACATATATGACTTGAGTAACTAAATGGACAGCCACATAACGTAATGTATTCGTAACACTCCCCCTTGGATGTCCATTTGAGAGGTAGCATTCCTCGTTAAAACCTAACTAGGAAAAAACCCAGTGGAAAAAATCATTAGTTAAGGAAAAAGAGTACACACATCTTGTAATACGCATTGAGTGTTGCATCATTAAAAACCTTACCAGGAAAATCCAATTAGGACAAAACCTTGGTTAAGAAAAAAAGAGTACAACGCATATTTGTCTCCCCCTAATGGAAACTTCAATTGATATCTCGTAGACGACACATTCTAATTTTATATCTCAGCTTCTCAAAGGTTGATGGTTGTAATTCCTTAGTGAACAAATCTACAAGATTATCACTTGAACGGTTCTGTTGAACATTTACCTCACTGTTCTATTGAAGATCATGTATGAAAAAGAATTTTGGTGAAATGTGGTGTTCTGTCTCCTTTGATATATCCTCCCTTCAATTGAGCTATGCATGCAACATTATCTTCAAATAATATAGTTGGAATCTTCGTTTGCTTTGAAAGATAACATAATTGCAAAATTTGTTGAGTCATTGATCTCAACCATATACACTCTCGACTGGCTTCATGAATAGCTATTATCTCAGCATAATTTGAAGATGTAGCTGATAGGGATTGTTTCGTTGAACGCCATGATATATTTGTATCTCCATAAGTAAATAGATATCTTGTTTGAGACCGAGTTTTATGTGGATCAGACAAATAACATGCATCTGCATAACCAATCATCTCTGATTTAGATTTATTAGAATAAAATAATCTCATATCAGTGATTCCTCTGAGGTATATGAAAATATGTTTAACACCATTCCAATGTCTTTTTGTTGGTGAGGAATTGAATCTTGCCAATAAGCTTACTGCAAAAGTTATATCTAGTACAGTATTATTAGAAAGATACATTAGTGCCCCAATTGCACTAAGATACAGAGTTTCATCTCCAAGGAGTTCTTCATCATCTTCTTGAGGCCGGAATTGTTCTTTATTTATATCAAGTGACCTTACAACCACCAGGGTGCTCAATGAATGTGCTATATCCATGTAAAATTACTTTAGTATCTTTTCAGTGTATGTAGATTGATGGAAAATATTTCATTCTTTAAATGCTCAACCTGCAGGCCAAGACAAAATTTTGTCTTCCCAAGATCTTTCATTTCAAACTCTTTCTTCAAGTATTCTACTGCCTTTGAAAGTTCTCCAGGAGTTCCAATGATATTTAAATCATTAACATAGACGACTATTATAACAAATTCATAGTCAGACCTTCTCAAACACAAGGACAAATATGATCATTTTTGTATCCTTCTTTAAGTAAATATTTGCTAAGACGATTGTACCACATTCGTCCTGATTGTTTTAATTTGTATAAGAATTTCTGAAACTTTATTGAACAATTTTCTCGAGAGTCTTTGTATGTTTCAGGCAATTTTAATCCTTCAAGAATCTTCATAAAAATTCATTGTCTAGTGAGCCATATAAATAGGCTGTGACAACATCCATTAGGCGCATATCAAATTTTTCATGCACTGCCAGACTTATCAGATATCTAAGAGTGATTACATCCAAAACATGAGAGTATGTCTCCACATAATTAATATCAGATCTTTGTGAAAACCCTTGTTCCACAAGTCGTGCTTTATATCTGACGACTTCACCTTTTTCATTTCGTTTTCGCACAAACACCCATTTGTACCCAACTGGCTTGACATTTTCTTGTGTTCGGACAATTGGTCCGAAAACCTCACTTTTTCAAGTGAAGTCAATTCGGCTTGAATTGCGTTGTTCCATTTTGGTCAATCCCTTCTCTGTCTACATTCCTCAACAGATTTTGGCTCAAAATCTTCATCTTGTTGTATTATTTCAACAGCAACATTATAAACAAAATTGTTATCGATCACAGTATCATTTCAGTTACACCTCTTTCCTGTCAAGATATAGCTTATTGAGATCTCTTTATTCTCAATATCTTCAGGTACCTGGACTGTAAAGTTCCGGGAAAAAAAATACAACACACACGACACAACACCTCACTCACCTTAACTCCTTTATTTCCCATTTTACTCCCTCACATCCCATTTATCATGGGCACTTTATGCACTTGGTTACAAACACAACACACACATACACTTTTATACACAACACACACATACACTTTTATAAAAACACAACAAAAGGGAAATACAAAAATCAGAAACAAAACAAAGAGAGAGAAAAAAAAGATTAAAAAGAGCAATTAAGTAGTCCCAAAAAGGTTTGGTATATCACGCAATCTATTCCAGATAGACATAGCTGTACTGTCTGGTTCAATGATCGTATGTAAAAATTCGGTAGAGATAGTGGAGTAAATCCACTAAAGGACGATAACATCAAGAGTTATCCATAACTTAGGATCCTCCGCGGGTGTAGGGATAGCGGTTGCGCCAGGTGCCAGAGAAATTATGTAATGGATGACTTGATGTGAGATTGTGTGAATTTTAAATAATTCTGCCCACGTCGCATATTGGATATTTTCCATCTCAAGAACAATAGGGATGTGGTTATTGATGTTGAAAAGAGTAAGGGCATGATGAAACATATTCTTTGACGTAGACATAACAAAAGAACAATAGGTGAATGAGGAATTTGGAAGAAAAATTGGGAAGAGATGAGGTAATGTTGCACAAATTTCAAGAATGGACACAGAAACTGAGGCAGTGGAAGAAAGGAAATCGGTAGAAGCAAGTTAGACCTAGACTTCTGATACCATGAAAGAAATAATTGATTATTTTCATTAATGAATGAGTATATATACAATTTACAATATCCATAATATGGAAAATTCTATTCCTATTCTACTCCCAAAATCCAATTCTATTTGTACAAGAATTCTACAATTATGGTAAGTGTACAATGCTAATTAAATATAAATAACATATTACCAAAAATAGATATACACGGCTGTGTATAACGTGTATATCAGGGTCTTCAATTTGTCTTGGGTTTCTGTGATATACACGGCATACACAAGGCATTGTATATACCTTATATACCGTGTATATCATAGTATACTTTCACCCCCTAATTTCTTTTTGATAGGAAGAGATATTGATAAATTAATTATATATCTTAGAAGAGAAGTTGTGACCCAAGTTCCAGCAACAGGGCAGCTCGCCCCAGACTAGCTGTTGGGCCACGGCCATCCAGCCCACCATCCTTCAACCCAGCAATGACCAAGTAGTTTGGGATCACGTCCGACGGCCCACAGAAGTCGGGCCTAATTTCCTGGAGCCCACTTCTTTACTCCAGGCCTTCCCAAATCCAATTTGGGCCAGGCTTTCGGTACATTGACTCCTCGGAAGCTTGATAATGCGTGGTATATGAATACAGACGCCACGTCTCACCTCACCAATAATTTTGGTACTCTTTCTCAAATGCATAATTTAAATACTCCGCAATCTATTCTAGTTGAAAATGGTCATCGCATTCCAATTCAGAGTTTTGGCCACACTCTAACCCCACCATCGCATCCCCACTTCTCACTAAATAACGTCATCTATGCCCCACACATTATCAAGAACCTAATCCCGTTAGAAAATTTGCCACAGATAATTTTGTATCAATTAACTTTGATCCGTTTGGGTTTTATGTACCAGGAAACTCCTTACCCGATGCAATAGTGAGGGGGACCTTTATCCTTTCCTATACACGTCCACTGCCAGTGTCACCCCTCCCACATCTCTAAAAAGTCTCTCCTCCCACCGCTTTAGCAATAATCTCTCCGTCAACCTTGCACAATAGACTTGGAAATCCAGGGGCTCCTGTTTTTAATTTTCTTCGGAACAATAATTTAATTTATTTTCCTAGTGGAAAATCTGCCCAACCGTGTTTTTCTTTCCCTTTAGACAAACACGTTCGCCTCCCTTTACAGTCTTTCTTAAGTGTTACGTTTTCTCTGTTTGATATTGTTCATGCAGATTTATGGACATCTCATGTTATTAGTTCACTAGGTCATAAATTATAACTTCTGTTATTAGATGACTTTTCTCACTTTATCTGGTTTTACCCTCTAAAGTTCAAGTATGAAGTTTTTACCAAGTTTCTTGAGTTTCGTAACTTTATCAAAACATAATTTAAAAAATCCATGAAATCGTTCCAATGTGATAACGGTAGTGAGTTTAATAATTCTGTGTTTCATAATTTTACACCAATAATGGCATGGTCTTCCATTTCTTCTGTCCCCATACCTCACCCCAATCAATAACATGGTTCGTACCATTCTTTTCCATGCCTCTCTCCCCCCATCGTTTTGGGTCTATGCAGTCAAAATGGTATAATACATCCTTAATATCTTACGTACTAGTACTCTTCACAACAAAATCCCCACCAAAATTCTCTACCGTCAGCTCCCAACCTATGAGCACTTACGGATTTTTAGTTGTTTGTGCTACCCAAATCTTGCCTCCACGGGCATGTATAAACTCGCACCCCGCACCACTCCTTGTGTGTTCTTAGGCTTCCCGCCCAATCATAGGGGTTATCTGTGCTATGACGTGTCCACTCGTCAAATTCACGTTTCTGATCACATTACGTTTGACGAGATGATTTTTCCGTTTGCAAATATTTAAAAATTTTGCAACACAGACTATAACTTTCTTGACGAGTCCGACACCTCCCCCGTCATTCTTCACGAACTCAGTCATGCCGCCATCAGAGTCACTCAGTCACCGTCACTGCCGCCAGTCACAGTAACCACTGTCATCCCGTCGTCCAAGTCTCCCCCACCGCTCACTGCCCCAGCCATCACCGGCAGTCGGTCGGTCGTCTCTCAGTCACATTCCACCGCCACACCCTCTACTCACCGATCGTCTTCTGTGTCAACACCACACACCGTTGTAGCTCCGATATACCAACCCAGCCCAGATCCAGCACCTTCCCACCGGTACAGTAACATCAACGACAACCCAACCACGACATCACCATCACTACCCCCCCAACACCACCTATTACCATATCTACCTTCGGGTCCCGCACCGTCACCACCTCCGACAGCTTACCCAACCCAACCAGTATCATCACCGTCACCTAACATCACCAGCAAACACCCACAACCCGTTACCTTGCTCCCACGGTCAGTCCCGACCATCGATACCGTACAGATTTTGACACCAAACCAAAACTCAGACCCGATCCCACACCGTGACCCGACACCCAGCTGACCTACCCCAAATATCCCTGCCCCCTCGCATCATATGAAAACCCGTGCCTAATACGAGATTTTCAAAACCAAAGTCTAATTTAACCTATCCACACAAACTATATCCCCAATTCCCAAAAATCCTAAATTAGTCAAACTAGACCCAAATTGGAATACGGCCATTTGTGAGGAATTTAATGCTTTAACGAAACAACACAACTTGGGATTTAGTTCCTAGAACGGAGGGGGTGAATGTGATTCGATACATGTGGTTTTTTCATAACAAATTCAGAGACAATGGTGATCTAGAGATATATAAGGCGAGACTTGTGTCTAATGGCACTAATCAGCAGGAGGGTATTGATTGTGGTAAGACGTTCAGTTCAGTTGTTAAAGCGGCTACCATTCACACAGTTCTGAGTATTGCTATGGTAAGTAGTGGCCGATTCATCAGCTTGATGTGAAGAATGCATTTCTACATGGGGATCTGAAAGAAACTGTTTACATGCACCAGCCGCCTGGTTTTGTCCATCCAGCTGCCCCTCAGTATGTTTTCCATCTTCATAAGTCACTGTATGGTTTGAAACAGGCCCCCAGAGCGTGGTATGATCGCTTTGCACAGTACATTATGCGGATAGAGTTTGTCTGCAACAAATGTGATAATTCTCTATTTATTTTTCATAGAGGTGGTAGCATTGCTTATTTATTGTTATATATGGATGACATTGTGCTTACTTCCTCCTCTGATTTGTTGAAAAATGATATCATTGCATTGCTTAAAACCGAATTTGCTATGACTGACTTGGGGAAGTTGAGTTACTTTTTAGGGATATCAGTGACTAGATCTGCAGTTACTATGCTTTTGTGTCAGCGCAAGTATGCAGAGGAGATAGTATACAGGGCTAAAATGGTGAACTGCAAAATAATGTCCACTCCGGTTGACTCAAAATCAAAGCTTAGTGTTGTTGATGGTGATCTAGTGTCCGATCCCACTCTTTACAGGAGTCTTGCAGGTGCACTATAGTATTTTACGTTCACCAGGCCTGATATTGCTTATTCTATTCAGTAGGTATGCTTATTTATGCATGCCCCCAGTGAGCCTTATTTTACTGCTCTTAAGCCTATCATTCAGAACGTTAAGGGCACACTTGATTATGGATTGCATACATACCCCTCAGCACCGACCAGATTGTTATCATATATGGATGTTGATTGGGCAGGCTATCCAGACACGCGTCATTCTACCTCCGGCTACTGTGTGTTCTTAGGGGATAATCTCATTTCTTGGTCTGCCAAGAGGCAACCCACCCTATCCTATTCGAGTACAGAAACAAAGTATAGAGGCATTGCAAATGTTGTTGCTGAGATCTGTGGGCTCCAAAACCTTCTTTTGGAGCTTCAGTGTCCCTTGCGAAGGCATCATTGGTATACAATGATAACATATCCGCAATATACTTGTCTCATAATCCAGTTTAGCATCAGCGAACCAAATATATTGAGATGAATATACACTTTGTTCATGAGAAGGTAGCCCTAGGACATGTTAAGGTGTTGCATGTGCCTTCTTCGTATCAGTATGCGGATATTTTCACTAAAGGATTACCTAGACAGCTATTTCTTGATTTTAGATCCAATCTCAGCGACCGGCCTCCTCTCGCTCCGACTGAGGGGGTGTGTTAATAAATATTAGTATTATATTCATTATAATTATTAGTGATGTATATTTATGGTAGTAATAGGATCTTTATTGTATTAGGACTCCGCCTTGTACACACACAATATATATATATATATATATATATATATATATTAATGAGAAAGACTCCCCAATGGAGATTAATACAATTCTACATACACATCTGTAGGATTTAACCCAAACTCCACTACAACATTAGTCTGTGCAAATTCAAGTTACAAATTTTGTAACCTAGGAACTGTAAATTCTAATTTCTATCTCAACAATCTCCCTAGACTATTGAGCTCACTCCAAGCTATCCCAACTTGAAATTGAATTTGACTAACTTTTATACCTAACACAATTGCTTCTAAGAAAGCGGATAAAGGTACAACTCGATAATCAAGACTCAAGACTGTATCACATAAACTCTATCAACTATTAATGTGCTCAATAGATACTATATTAGCCCTAACTTTCTTTTTTACCAAAAGGAACTTGATCGATCTCCATGTGTTTACTTCGACTTCCACATTTATCATTCTTCGCGATGAAAACTGCAGCCGAATTATCACAATAAATTTGGATAGGTCTTGCAATGGGTTAACAATCAACAGTCGCTATATGAAATTCTTCAACCAAACAGAGCTTGTGTCATTGACTCATAGCACACAATGAATTCTGCTGCAATAGTAGATGATGTTGTAATAGACTGTTTTACACTCTTCCAAGATACTACTCCTTCAGCTAAAAGAAAGATATACCCTAAAGCGAACTTGAGTGTATCCTTACATCCACCAAAGTCAGAATCTGAATATCCAATCAACTGTAATTAATCAGAATGCTTGAAGGTCAAATTATAGTCTTTAGTTCCTTGCAAGTATCGCATGACCTTCATTATAACTATCCAATGCTCTTTTCCAGGATTACTTTGGTATCTACCAAGCATCCCAATTGTAAATATCAAATTGTATCTACTATAGACTTGAGCACACATAAGGCTTCTCAGAGGTACATCATTTATTTCTTCATTTTTCAGTGTACTTTGAGGACACTGGTGCTTATGGAACTTATCTCCTTTAATAACTGAAGCAGCTGAAGAGTTGCACCTGTAAGATAGAATAATTTCCCTTAGGGATTCCTTTCATTATTCACAATATATATAGTTGTACAAAGGTTGATTCCTAATACAGTACGAATCCTAACTTACCTTAAATGGTTGATTCCTAATACAATTAGAATCCTAAGTTACCTTAAATATACATCTATCATAATTACAAAATATACGGTGAATATTCGAAGAATATTCGCTAATACTCCCCCTCAGACGGAGCGGGAGAAGGCCGAACGCTAAGGCTGGATCAGAAGTTGGTGAAGAGCTGTCGCGGTAGTCCCTTTGTGAAAATGTTTGCATACTAATAAGAGGAAGGCACGTGTAAAATTTTAACCTGACCACGGGCAACCTTCTCTCGCACAAAGTGGATATCCATCTCAATATGCTTAGTCCGCTGATGTTGGACCGAATTATGAGACATATAGATGGCAGATATGTTGTCACAATAGACTATAGACGCCTTGCGTAATGGACACTGGAGCTCCAAAAGTAGATTTCGGAGCCAACAGATCTCAACAACGACATTAGCAACTCCGCGATATTATACTTCAGCACTCGAATGGGATAGTGTGGCCTGCCGCTTGGCTGACCATGAGATAAGATTATCCCCAAAAAATACACAGTACCCTGAGGTGGATCGATGTGTGTCGGGGCAGCCTTCCCAATCTGCATCCGTGTAGGCTAGCAACTTAGTTGGGGCAAAGGGGTATAGATGTAATCCAAAGTCTAGTGTGCCCTTAACGTATCTGATAATACGTTTAAGGGCGGCAAAGTGGGACTCTAGGGGGTCATACATAAACAGACACACCTGTTGAACGGCATATGCAATATCAAGCCTAGTGAATGTAAGATACTGAAGAGCACCTGCAAGATCCGATATAGAGTGGGATCAGAAACTGGCGCACCATCATTGGCACTAAGCTTGGATTTTGAGTCCACCGGAGTTGGCATAATTTTACAATTTGCAATCTTGGCCCTGTATACTATCTCTTCTGCATATTTACGCTGACATAGAAACATAGTGGCTGCAGATCTGGTTACCGATATACCCAAAAAATAACTCAGCTAGCCCAAGTCAGTCATAGCAAATTCAGTTTTGAGTAGAGCAATGATTTCATTCTTCAAACCGTCAGATGAGGCAATAAGAACAATGTCATCGGCATATAATAGCAAATATGCAGTGCTGCTACCTCAGTGAAAAGTGAAGAGAGAGTTATCACACCTGCTACATATAAAACCAATCTGCAGAAGATACCTGGTAAAACGATCATACCAAGCGCGGGGTGCCTGTTTCAATCCATACAATGATTTCCTGAGATGACATACAACTGCGGAACTGCCAGATGAACAAAGCCAGGGGGCTATGCATGTACACAGTTTATTTCAAATCCCCATGAAGAAATGCATTCTTGACATCTAGTTGATGAATCGGCCAATGCATGCCCATAGCAATACTGAGAACAGTCTGAATAGTGGTCGGTTTAACAACTGAACTAAATGTCTCACCACAGTCAATAACCTCATGCTGATTAGTGCCATTGTCAACTAGTCTTGCCTTATACCTCTCTAAGTCACCACTATCTCTGAACTTGTGACGAAATAGCCACATACACCGGATAACATTCACACCATATGGTCTAGGTACCAAATCCCAAGTGTTCTACTTGGTTAAAGCGTTAAACTCCTCGCACATGGCCGCATTCCAATTAGGGTCCAGTTTAGCTAGTTTTGGATTCTTTGGAATGGGTGATAAAGTTTGTGTGGAGAGATTGAAGTGAACCTTGGGTTTGAAGATCACGTGTTATGAACGAGTCTCCATGCGATGAGAGGGCAACAGTGGGAGGTCGGGACTGGGAGGTTGCATGTCCACTGGTTCTGGACTGGGAGGCAGCAGGGCTGCGGGACTGGTAGGCTGCTGGTTTATGGTTGCTGGACTGAGGGGCAGCAGTGTTGCTGGTGGTGCAGGAGACTCGACTGGGTGCAGTAGGGGTGTTGTTGGGTTGTTGGGTTGTTGGACTGAGAGCATGGAGCTGGACTGGGAGGCAGCATTATTGTTGGGGGTTCAGAAGACACTGCTGAAAACAATAGTGGTGTTGTCGACCGAGAGCAGTTGGCTGGAGGCAGCAGTGGTGAGGACGGGGCAGTGTGTACTATCAGGATAGGTTGTATCGGTACTGGATTTTGCCGGAGACACATCAATTGGAGTAGAGGAGATATAGGAGACTCATCGAGAAATGTGTAATCCGTGGTTTGGAATTTTTGAATGTTCGAAAATGGATAGTTGGCCTCGTTGAATGTGACATGGCGTGAGATGATGATCTTATGAGTGGTTATGTCATAGCACAAGTATCCCCGACGATTAGGTAAGAAATCGACGAAAACGCATGGTGTGGTGCGTGGGGCTAGTTTGTGAGATGTAGTGGAAGCCAGGTTTGGGTAGCATAGGCAATCAAATATGCGTATTTGTTCATAAGAGGGGAACCTACGGTATAAGATTTCAGTTGGGGTCTTGTTTTGGAGAGTGCTGGTTGATAAAATATTGAGGAGGTATTCTACCATTTTGACAGCGTAGACCCAGAATGACGGTGGAAGACTGACGTGAAAGAGAAGGGTACGCACCATGTTATTGATGGTGCGGATGATTCTTTCAGGTTTGCCATTTTGGGAGGAAGTGTAGGGACAGGAAAAACGGAAGACCATGCCTTGTTTAGAATAGAAATTGTGAAATGCCGAGTTATTAAATTCACGTTTATTATCACATTGGAATGATTTGATAGATTTTTCAAATTGTGTTTTAATGAATTTTTGAAACTCAAGGAATTTGACAAGCACTTCATATTTGAATTTTAGTGGGTAAATCCAGACAAAATATGAAAAATCATCTAAGAATACTAGATAGAATTTGTGACCCAAAGAGCTAACAATCGGAGATGTCCACAAATCAGCATGAACAATATCAAAAGGAGAAAAAGTAACACTGTTTGATGACATAAATGGAAGACGAGTATGCTTGCCTAGTGGGCAAGAAAAACAGTGTTGGGCAATTTTCCCATTATTATATTGAATACGCTTAGAAGTCCTACGAAAAGTAAAAACTGGGTCTCCGGGGTGTCCGAGTCTGTTGTGCCAAGTTGAGGGAGAGATCGCCGCAAGGGATAGAGGTGATTGCGGTCTGAAAGCGGAAGATTGAGTAAATGCGTAGAGGTCTCCCACACTATTGCATCGTGTAAGAATTTTCCCCGTATTGAGTTCCTTCACAGTAAAACCAAAAGGGTCAAATTTGACAGACACAGAATTATTGCTAGTGAATTTTCTAACAGAGATTAAGTTTTTAATGATGTTAGGGGTGTATAGGACGTGGTTTAGGGAGAAAGGCGGGTGTGGATGTTTGGTGTGTGTGTTACCGTAACCTTCAATTGGAATGCGATGACCATTGCCGACAGTAATAAATTGAGGACACTTTAACCGAAGTAATTAAGATAAGTTACCTGACATCCGGGTGAGGTGAGATATGGCTCCGGTGTTCATGTATCAATTTTCGTCGGGCTGTTGAAGGTTCATGGTGTTGTAGGACTGACCTAAATCAGTGTGGGCCAGGCCGCTTCCTTGCGGTTGCTGTTGTCCAGCGATCATATGGGTCTGCTGCTGCTGCTGGTGGGCTTGCCGGTTGGCTGGGGCAGAACCCAACAGGCCAGGCGACCAAGGCTGCTGGAATTAGGGCCCTGCAGTTGGGTATGGGCTGGCAAGTGAAGCCCAGTTCTGCTGGTTGGGCCATACTGGTTGTCCAGCCCATTGGAAATAGGCTGGATTAGGGCCTTGCGGTTGTTGCTGTCCAGCCTACTGGTTACGTTGGCCCTTGCCGTGGGACTGCTGTTGGTGGTGGTCATGCGGTGGTGGTGGGGTGGTGTTGGTCGCCGGTGGTGCCATCCCGTCAACGGCTAACGCCTTTTGATTATATTCCTCTTGTTTAGCAAGTCGGGTTTCTTCCAAAAATAGTTATGACCGTGCCCTGGTGAAACTTAGTAGTGGGTCGGCCTGTTGAATCATTGTTGTAAGAGTATAGTATTCACCTTTCGGTAAACCAGCAACTAATTAGAGTACCATCTTGGTTTCAGAAACAGATGTCCCGACGTTGGAAAGTTGGTCGGCTATGATTTTTAGTTGTTTGCAATATTCGGATATGTTGTTGAAATTTTCGAGGCGTGTATTATTGAATTGCTCCTCCAAATATAAGGCCCGAGTATTTTTGTTGTCCTGAAAGATTTCATCCAACCGTACCCAAAGGTCACGTGCCGTGGCACCTGTTTTCATGATAGTACACAACAAGTCTTTTGAGATGGTGTTGTATATCCATTGTTTGACGATGGCGTCAAGGCGATGCCATGTTGATTCGGCAATATCGGTGGGACGAGGAACGGAGTCATCAATGTGGTCGAGGACGTTGTACGCACATGCATGAATATAAAATAGTTCTGTCCACATGAAATATTGACAGTCTTCTTGGTCAAGAATTATAGGGATAGAGTTCTTGATGTTTGTAACGGCGAAAGCCGGGTGAAAAGAAGACGATGATCATTGAGAGGGGTTGTCAAAAGTGCTAGTGGAGGAACCGGAATTTGTGGGGGAAGACATGGTGGCTGCCTTGTTGCCGTCGGCCGAGGGAAGGGAAAAATGGTGTTTTCGGCCGAGAAAGAGAAAGAAGAAGAGTATGGTTTAGGTTTTGGCTCTTGATACTATGTAAGATAGAATAATTTCCCTTAGGGATTCCTTTCATTATTCACAATATATATAGTTGTACAAAGGTTGATTCCTAATATCGTGCGAATCATAACTTACCTTAAATGGTTGATTCCTAATACAATTAGAATCCTAAGTTACCTTAAATATACATCTATCATAATTACAAAATATATGGTGAATATTCGGAGAATATTCGTTAATAGCACCAACTTTTCAAGTTTTTATAGAGAACTAAAAGCACACCTACCGTCAAACTATTGGTAAGTATTTTCACTTTTGAACTAATTTATTATTATGATTACCCATGAATTTGGATGCTCCTAGACTCGTGGATATTTATAAAAAAATATTAAAAATTTTGTCTTTGGTTTAAGAGAGGGTAAATTATGAAATTGAAGGTCAATTTTATTTCTTAGATGCAAATATTGTGTATCACGCTCCGAGCACGAACAGATAAATTCAAACTTCATTGCAACTTACTTCTTCCAATCACTTCAATGGGAGCTCATCTTTATTAATATTCTTAGTTTTTTTTAGTATTCTAGGGAATGCCTGGAAGACAGTATGTATCTAGAATTCTTAAAGACTCATGACTTAGCCTAGTGGCTAATTTGCATATTTCAATCTCAGTTTCGTGTTCATTCATAGACATGAATGATGAAGCATTATCAATTATGTTTGCATCTTAATTAATTTAGACAGATTAAGTGGTATTATCTATCAAGTTAATTAGTTCAGAGTTATATATATGTTGCAGAAGTATTTAGTTTTTGTAATTAAGTCATTGTGTGGATATAACTTGTAGGCGTTTGGGCATGAATGTGGTGATATTTGAAAAAAATAGTAGTTGGTGATATTTGAAAAAAATAGTAGTTCAAGTTAAGTTACATAAAAGTATTTTAAAATTAAAGATGTGTTTGTAAATGCATTTCATTTGAAAAAATATTGAAGTTTTATGAGGAACGTTTTACTTCAAAAAGTGATTAGAACCAGTTTTTCAAACTTTAAAAGCTCAAGTTCAAATTGAGTGGAAAATGATTACTCCCTTTGTCTCAATATGTGATATTCTTTTCTTTTTTATCAATAAAAAAAGTTATCTTTTCATATTTAGTAACAATTTAACTTCAAATTTTTCATTCTAAAATAATTTCTATGGCTTAATCCAGATCATAAATCTGAAAAATCTTCTTCAGACATCTTAATATAAATTGGAACGAAGAGAGTATAATATATGGGAGAATCACATATATATATAGGGATGGCATGTGGGTATAATTTTGCAAATTTCGCACCTCACCCGTCCCAGTTGGGGCGGGTATGGGTATAACTTTGGCGGGTAGTAGACGGATATGGGTATTGAAAATGTACCCGTCACGGATAGGCGGGTAGGTGGTGGATTTGCAATCATACCCGCCTACCCGCCCACCCGCCCGCCTAGCTTATATAGCTGAAATAATATATGGGTTTTGTCTACATTTGTAATATATAGTTATTTAGGTGGATAATTTTTAGGTTTTCTTGAAAATTTTGTTTTCTTGATTCTTTATTGTGCAAGGGGGAAGAGGTGAAAAAAATGGGGAATTCTGTTGGTGAAAAATTTTGGAATTCTCCTCCCTCTGTCCCAAAGAAAATGAGACCGTGACAGTATTGATTCTTGACTCAAAATTTTGAGATAATTTTTGAAATTTGAATTTTTGGGATCATGTTGATCACTAATTGATCAAAAATGAACTGATTACAAAATATGGCAGGCGGGTACAGGCGGGTATTGGCGGGTGATGGATATCCACTTGGGTGGTGGAGCGGGTGTGGATTTAGGAATATACCTGCGTAGGCAGGTGTGGATTTAGGAATATACCCGCCTAGGCGGGTGTGGATTTAGGAATATACCCGCCTAGGCGGGTGTGGATTTAGGAAACCCGTGACGGGTATAAAATTTTCTGACGGGTACAGATGCGGGGGAGGGGTACCCACACCCGCCCCGTCCAATTGTCATCCCTATATATATATATATATATATATATATATATATATATATATATATATATATATATATGGAGGGGTACCCACACCCGCCCCGCCCAATTGTCATCCCTATATATATATATATATATATATATATATATATATAAGAAGTTAGACCCATGTTATGAAACATAGCAAGAGATCATGTACCAAACATAGCAGGAATTTTCTTAAAAACATATACGAAATATCACTAAAAATTTTGTGTATGAAAACTGTATAAAATTGATATGAAATATGTGTATAATTGTATAATTTTGTATAAAGTTCATGTAAGTTTCTGAAGAAAAGAATAAATTTCCTGTATAAAAACTATAGAAAATCAATATAAAATACGTATATAATTGTATAAATTTAGTATAAAGTTCATGTTAGTTTCTGAAAATTTAATATAACTATAACAACATTGTATACAACTTTCATATAATTTTCGTATAAATTTAATACAACTACAACAACATATAAAACTTAAACTACAATTTCATACAATTCATTATACTCATAAAACTTTAATACATTTGTGCTTCAATTTGATTGTAACTTCCAACTTCAACGAACTAGGCCGAAAATTCAGTCCAAAACTAGCTCAAATAGCCCCAAAATTTATATTTGAACTGTCCTGATGTTTAAGTTCTTTTGAGATATCACCCACTTGAAATGAAGTACGTTTGCGACAAATCGATTTTTAGAACTTGAGCTTCGAGCTCCTTTAATGGCTTGACTATGAAGTTTTGAGATAAAGGCTTTCTGATTCATAATATTTTTCAGGTTTCGAATTCATCATTGATAAGAAGGCTACAATGGTTTTACAGACCATACTTAACATACTCACTTCTCCAGTTCAATCTCTTTTTAATTTCAATTCTCCGTGTTTCAGTTTTCATTTTTTATTCCTCAATGTAATACTCCTAAAATATTTTTCTAGGTGGCTGATAACGGCAATATAGAAGAAAGAAGAGGACCTCAACTTTAGTGCATTAGTAGTTGAAAAAGGTGATGTTAGATGCTTATTGAAGGACAAGGGGGCTGAGGGCTGCGTACGTTTGCCTTTTTTATATATATTTTAATTTGCTACGTTTTGTAAAATCTTGTTATATTTGGTAAATAAAAAAAACATCCTTATATTTAATAATATAGGATCATATTTAGTTATAGTGGATGATATTTTTTATAATATATATAACCAAACTGTACAAAGTTTGAAAAAAGCAAAACATCCATATGTCCAAACTGGCCCTTCAAAGCTTCACGATTTGATACATTAGGGGCAGGTTTGGAAAGTCACCCAACTAATTGTAATTAAGTGTAATTATACAGGGTAATTATACTTTTTAATTCTCAAGGGGATTGAGAATTGAGTGTAATTACACCCTGTAATTATAAGATTACTTTTAATTTCTTTTCTTTTTCTATTTATTTAAAATTCTTATCTTTTAAATTTATTTTTATTTTAATTATTTTTATTTATTTTTATTTTTATATTTTAAATTGTTTTTGTTTTTTAAAAATATTTCTATTTTTAAATTTATTATTTTTACATTTTAAATTATTTATATTTTAATTTTTTTCTTATATTCGTATCTTTCATTTTCTTTCTTCTTATTGCACAACCTTTACTTCTTGTGATTTATGTAATTACTCGTACTTTTATAAAAAATTTCTTATTTTTTTTATTTAGCTTAATTACGTTATTATTTTAGTATTTGAAATTACACTTTCTAATATTAGAAAGAATTAGTCATTAACAAACTTGATATATAACGAGTTATGATATTAAAGTAAAATTTCATTATTAAATGAGGTTATAGACTTATAAATGTTTTCACTTTCTTTTGAATTATATTTACTTAAGTTATGTTGGAACTTATTTTATGTTATGTTGGAATTTGACATAAAAGTATCATGTTAAATTATTATTTTTTAAATTTTGAATTTATGTTATATTTGCGATTTCAATTTATTTGCTTTAGTACTATTCACTTGTTATTTTACATTGAATATTATTCTTTTTTCACTTACAATTGATAGATTTTTTTTTGTCAAACATTTGAATAGTGTTACATATTAATATTAATCTTTTTGTCAAACATAGATACAACTCATGAAGTTCTTACAAAATGTGTGTTTTTAATTTTTATAATTAATTAAATTAAAATATTATTAATTTGAAAATATACTATTACTTTTACAATATTATTTATAAATATATTATTATTAATTAATATATTTTCATGAAATAATATGTATCTTAAATACCTAATTTAATATATCATTTGTCAAGTGTTAATTTTTATTTTAAAACTAATCTAACTGTGTAATTATTCATGTAACACCAAACAGTATATTTGTAATTACATTGTAATTACATTATGACAAACAAACAGGTTCTTGTAATTACTATGTTATGTAATTACTAGGAAGTACTACCCTAATAATTACACCAATTTCAATTACCGAGTGGCTTTCCAAACAGACCCTAACATATAGGGGTGAACACGGGTACAGGGTACCCAGATACCCCGATCGAAACAGACACTAACGGGTAGGTTCCGGGTAGATATATTATAATAACGGGTAGGGTCCAGGTAGTAAAATTAGGAACCGATCAATGCCGGGTCCGGTCCCCCAAATAGAGACAGGGTACTCGGACCCGAAACTGATACCCGGAACCTATAAAATATTAAATATTTTTATTTTTTTAGAAACATTTGGACCACTTTTAACTTTCTCCAAAATTATTTGTTGCACGCCTGCACATTGATTTTCCCCGCCCAAGACGCAAATATTTCAGCTTTTTCACCCCTTTATTCTAGAATGCTCTTTGTTCCCTAAGAGAAAACACCAAAAACTCTCTCAATAACAATGACGTTTTAGCTAAACCACAGAGCTTCATCGTCGTTGTCGTTGAAGCTTTCTCTCATGTACTTTCATCGTTGTTGTCGTTGAAGCTTCACCTTTGCTTATTTCTCTCCCTTGGTTGTGTTCACGTCGTTCATAAAATGCATCTGGATTCATATCTAACTCTTCAATTTCTTTTTAATAACCTATGTTGTTGTTCTATTTCAGGCGATACTCATCTTCAATCTGTATTACTTTTTAAATTTGAAATGTAAATCTATTTTTAAAATTTGTATATATTTTTGTAGCTGTGAAGATGAAATTTAGGGATTTACTAGTATAATAAAGCTTTTCTTTTTTATCGAAGAGCTTATGAACAAGGAAATAAGTTTAATTCGGATATTTCCAAATTTATTTTGAAATCAACACGTTCAATTAATTGAGTGTCAAATTTGGCTTGCAATTTTAGGTTTGGTTACAGAATTAGTTTTTCTATAATGAATAAGTTTTCTAAAACTTCTTATAAGGTTACTAAACACTCTGATTGCAGGCTAAAAACTACTGGATGAAATTATTTTAGAACTCTTTTTTATTCTCATAAGCTAAAAAAATTATTGCTTAATCTGTATTTTTTTATTTATAGGGTACCCGGGAACCTACCCGGAGGTTCCGGATAATAATTGCTATGGGTAGATTTCGGATAGTAAATTTAGGAACCAATCTTTTACCGAATAGAGTCCGAATAGTTCAAAAATATTTGGGTATTCGGACCCGCTTATCCCTACTAACATATACTTCTGGCATAGAAACAAACAATAGCTCATTTTATATAATTAAATATTCTACTTAGGTTCAAGGGTGACCGCAGAAATAAATGGTCACTTAGCAGATAAAATATATAGGGAAATGCCAAGCATACTAGAACTTCACTCATGTGCTTGTCTTCAATAATTGCCTCGTAACATAGAAAGTAAAAAAAAAAGAGTTTACCAACTTATCTTTATGGCCAGTATTGGGGTTCACTAAATGCCAAGTTTAAATTTTCAATGAAACTATGATTCTTTTTCAAAAGACGTGTTAAAAATCTATTGCTTCTCCAGCTGCTCCGATCCCAATACTAGTTTCTTTATTACTGTACCAAATATTAAAGATCAATATTAGGTGAACTCCCCCTGCCCCTTGTCAATATACCATTATTATATGATCAAGTGAATTGAAAATGCTCCACTTTATCCTTCACAATATCCACTCATTAAACTACTGGAGTTTAACAATTTTTGTGATAAACATTAAAGTAATTCATACTCTAATTTATAGATTTATATATAGAGGAGTGGTTCCTAATAGAATATTTTTTGAATATTCTTTCATTAATGATATATTTCTTATTTTAGGTAGAATTATATTTTTATGATAATTAAGTGTTCTATTTTAGATAAAAGTATATTCTTTATTGTAATTAGATTGATTAGTTACCTATTTTGAATATTTTTGTACTACTATATATATATATATATATATATATATATATATATTATACATTATTGGTGAATAAAATCAAGGAACATATTCTTTTATGGTATCGATATGCTAAAAATACCTCCACCGCCGCCGACCATAGCTCTCGGCCGCCACCCCCATGGAACCCTAGTGTTTTTTTCCAACCATTCTCTCTCACTTCTCCTCCTAAATTTCATCTTTCATGGCTGACAAAATCAAATTCTATCCTGCACTTGCAGTAACACAACATCAAAAAATTCATCCCTATCACCCTTGATATGGGAAAGGGTCAATACTCCTCATGGGCGAAGCTTTTTAAGATCCATTATTGTGTTTACGAAGTTATCGACCACATCATCCCTCCTACACCGAAGTCCACAGATCTACCCTCGGCTTCGACTTCTGATGATGCACTCTGGTCTCGTTTGGTCGCAAACGTCCTCCTGTAGATATACGGCACAATATCTAATGATCTATTGCACACAATCATTGAGACCGATGTCACTGCCCGACGAACGTGGCAACGTTTGGAAAGTATATTCCACGACAACAAGACTCAACGAGCGTTATACCTTAAAAATTAGTTCAAGGACGTTCATCAGGACGATTTCCTAAACGTGTCTGCATATTGTTAAGAACTCAAGATGCTTGTCGACCAACTCTCCAACGTCGGCGCACCAGTCACTAATTAACGATTAGTCATGCAACTTATCGCAGGCTTGCACGAATTCTATGACTGTGTTGCCACTATCCTTCAGCAATGCACGTCGTTACATCTATTTTATGAGGCCCGTTCGAAGCTTATTCTTGAGGAAATTTAGAAAATCAAGCGCAGCACCACTCAGGACAGTATTGTCAACGCCGCCCTCACCACCACCATCGGGCCCTCCGCCGACAGTAGGGCCTCCAACTTTGGCAACTAGAACCGCCGACCCGAGGACCCACAGTAGCTCGCATCCACCCACAGCAACCGCCGGAGCAGGCAGTCCGGCAAGGGCCGCGGTGGACTGAATTCCGGCAACAACCAGCGGGAAGGGGCAGTCCCCCCGGCAGGAAACAACCAGCAGTGACTGCGACAGTGGCAGTAGCCTCCGTCATGGGCTGCCTACTCGTCGTGGGCCGCATGGGCCCCACTGTTATGGGCCTCTCCTCCTAGCCCGTATATGACATCCTCGTGGACTCCACCTCGGAACCGACATGTCCACCCTGGCATACTCGTCCCACGTCCCCAACATGCCTACACAGCACAGGCCCTCCCGCCCTCAACTTATGTACTGACTGACATTGAGGCAACTATGAACACAATGTCACTCAACGCTCCAAACAAAAATTGGTATATGGACACATGCGCCACATCTCACATGACGGCATCACGATGTACTCTCTCGTCTTATTCCAATTTGAGTAATTTAAATTGAAATGTTATTATTGGTGGTGGACAAGACATTCCCATTCGTGATTTTGGTCATTCATCCTTATCCCCACCACATCCACCACTAATCTTAAAAATATCTTCCATGCCCTAAACTCATAAAGAATCAAATCTTTATGCGACGTTTCATAACTGATAATAATTTTTTTTTCTTTGACTTTGATCCTTTTGGTTTTTCTGTGAAGGATTTTACGACAGGGGGACGAATAATAAGATATGACAGCACTGGAGATCTCTACCTCATTTTAAACACCGTCAACAATCCAACCTTAGTTCCATCAACCTTTTCGGGAGATTCTGTTTTACGCCCCCTTAGGAATTTTTTTTTATTAATTTCAACCGTATTTCTAAGACTCCTATACGTGAATTCTGCGTTTTTGGAAAATATGTTAAACTATCATTTTCTGCATCCACAAATTGTACTTTACTACCTTTCGATATCATACATAGTAATTTGTGGACATCTCCTATTGTAAGTACGGCTGGCAATCAATATTATGTGTTATTTTTGGACGATTATTCCAACTTTCTATGGACTTTTCCAATTGGCAATAAATCTCAGGTTTACCCCATTTTTTCCTTATTTAGTTCTCTCGTAAAAATACTATTTGAAAAGAGCATTAAATGTTTTTAATGTGACAATGGCATGGAATTCAATAATAATCAATTCAAACAGTTTTGCTCCAATAACGATCTTACCTTTTATTTTTCCTGCCCTCGCACCTCCTCCTAAAATGGTAAGACCGAACGGAAAATCTGAATCATAAACAACATAATTCGTGCCCTACTTGCTCACGCCTCAATTCCCCCTCAATTCTGGTATTACACACTCTTCATGGTCACATATCTCTTAAACATAATCCCAAACAAGTCTTTAGCTCAACGGTGGCCCACTCAAGTTCTATTTTGTAGGAACCCCTCCTACCAACACTTGCGTATCTTTGGATGTCTCTATTATCCTCCCCATCCGACCACTCGTAAACTCAAACCCCGGTCTTCCTTATGTGTATTTTTGGGTTACCACGTCAATCATCGTGGTTACTCGTGCTATGACTTGTCAAGCCGTAAAATTATTATTTCACATCATGTCCTATTTGATGAGTCTCAATTACTCTTTGCATCCCTACGCTCGTCACCTCGGCATTCCTACGACTTCCTAGATGATGGCCTGAACCCTCTTCTAATTCATCATTTACATAGTCCGACGTCCCAGACTCCGGCACCCGCCCCCACCTCGGACAGTCCAGTATACACTGCTCATTCGATTCTGCCAACGATTGCCCGAAATAACCTGCCTCGAGGTGATTCCGCAGCCACTTCTCAGCAAACCGAGCATGGGCCAGCCGGTCCCGCCAACCCTTCTCTTCTTCATATTCCCAGCACTCCCGCGACATACCCCTCTCCCATCTCGTGTCCAGAGATACGCTCTCAGACCATGGAAACCTGTGTCATACACGAAATTCATAAACCTAAATAGTTGTTTAACCTATCTGTTTCAGTTGTCCCTTCCCCTATCCCTCAAAATCCAAATGATGTCTTATCCAACCCTAATTGGAAAGCCGCAATGATTGACGAATATAATGTTCTTTGATAATAATACGTGGGACCTAGTACCCCTTCCACCTGATGCTAACATTATTCATTCTATGTGGATTTTTAGACATAAAAAATTGATGGTTCTTTTGAGAGGTACAAGGCTTGTCTTGTTGGTGATGGCAGGTCTCAACATGTGGGATTGGACTGTGATGAAACGTTTAGCCCGGTCGTAAATCCCACAACTAGCTGGACCATCCTCAGCATTACTCTATTCAAGTCTTAGCCCATTCATCAGTTTGATGTCAAGAATGCCTTCTTACATAGGGATCTTCATGAAACGGTATATATGCATCAACATATGGGTTTCAGGGATCCTATTCATCCGAATTATGTGTGTCTGTTGTGGAAATTGCTCTATAGACTGAAATATGCTCATCGAGCATGGTACCAGTAGTTTAGCGATTATGTCTCCTCTATCAATTTTTCACACAGCAGATCTGATCATTCACTTTTCATCCACAACAAGGGTACATATATGGCTTACCTATTATTATATATTGATGACACCATCATCACCACATCATCTAATGCTCTTCGCCTATCCATTATATCTCTCATTTCCTCTGAGTTTGGTATGAAGGATCTGGGGCCCCTGAGTTATTTCTTGGGCATCTCTGTCACTCAATATTTTAGCGGCCTATTACTGTGTCAGAAGAAGTACGTTGAAGGTATCCTTGAACGTGTAGGCATGACATCATGCAAACCATCCCACACGCCAGTAGACACCAATTCCAAGCTCAACGCTGATTTTAGCCCCTCATATTCAGACCCGACTCACTATCGTAGATTGGCTGGGCCGTGCAGTATCTCACATTCATGAGACCTGACATATCCTATGTCGTGCAACCAATCTGGCTACACATGCATAATTCGACGAAAGCACACATGCATGCCCTCAAACGTATTTTACGATACGTCCAAGGTACACTTCACTTCGGATTACATCCATACAGGTCCTCGCTCACTGGTCTCACTTCTTATTCTGATGCTGACTAGGGTGGATGTCCTGACAACCGACGCTCCACGTCTGGCAACTGCGTTTTCCTCGCAGATAACCTATAGTCTTGGTCTTCCAAAAGGCAACCTACATTATCCTGATCCGGTACCGAAGCAGAGTATAGCGGTGTTTCCAACGTCACATCTGAGTCTTGTTGGATCCGTAACCTTCTACTTGAGCTTCATTGCCCGATTAAAAAGACAACACTGGTCTACTGTGATAATATTAGTGCGATATATCTTTCCGGCAATCCCGTCCAATATCAGCGCACTAAACACATTGAGATGGACATTTATTTCATTCGCGAAAAAGTGGCTCGTGGTCAAGTTCGTGTCCTTTATGTTCCTTCCAGATATCAGATTGCCGACATCTTCACCAAAGGACTTCCGCACATACTATTTGGTGATTTTCGAGCCAGTCTCAGTGTTCGTGAACCTCCCGCTTCGACTGCAGGGGTGTAATAGAATATTTTCCTAATATTCTTTCATTAATTGTATATCTCTTATTTTAGGTAGAATTGTATTCTTATTGTAATTAGGCCTCCTATTTTAGGTAGAATTATATTTTCTATTGTAATTAGGTTGATTAATTACCTAGTTTAAATATTCTTGTACTACTATATATATTGTACATTATTGATGAATACAATCAAGGAACATATTGATAAACACCCGTGATATACACGGTATATATGTCATGTATATCACGGGATGAATAGGCAAATATGGGCTGTTAAACCCGTGATATACATGATGTATACATACCATGTATATCATTGTTCGGTGGTCTATTTTAGGTGATGTTTTGTTGTAGTTAAGTTAGAATTGTACACTTACTATAATTGTATATAATTATTGTACAAGTAGAATAAGGTTTTGGGAGTAGAATAGAAATAGAATTTTCCTATTATGAAAATTGTAAATTATATATATACTCTTTCATTAATGAAAATAAGAAAGGGGATTATATTCTTTCATGGTATCAGAGTTCTAAGTCAAATATTTCTTCTCCCAAACTCTTATCCATAATAGGAAAATCATATTTCTATTCTACTCTCAAAACCTTATTCTACTTGTACAATAATTATATACAATTATGGTAAGTGTACAATTCTAACTTAACTACAACAAAACATCACCTAAAATAGACCATCAAACCGTGATATACACGGTATATATACACCGTGTATATCATACCGTGTATATCACGAGTTTAACAGCTTATATTTGCCTATTCAGCCCGTGATATGCATGGCATATATACCGTATATATCACGGGTGTTTATCACATATTCTTTTAGTTACCTATCCCTGGTCTGTTATTACAATTAGAAGATAATGGTATCCAACCGTAAATCAATCAATATTTGAGATTCTTTAATTAAGCTTCTTTCCCTACTGCTAAAGAGTCAGGCTAGGACATGATTAGTAATCGCAAATATGATTTGGAGAAACCATTTTGAGAATTCAACTGAAGTAGATTACTGTTAAATATGTCACGTCCTATATTTAACTATATGTTTGGATATATGTTATATATCGCTAAAAAATTATAAAATCGTGAAGCAAACTTTAATTTGTAAAAGTACATAATTTCATAAGGTACAACTTATGAAAGAGATTTAATTCCTATTGGTATAAGATCTATATATTCTCATGCTTTAACCTTTCTACTTTTTGGCTCATTTCTGGGATAAAGTCTTCCAATTTTATTTTGAAATTTGAATTAGCTATCCATACGTTGCGTTTCTCAATTGCTCTTCAAATAAGAATTATATTTAAAGTCTTCCAACTTCAAATAAAGAAGTTCACCTAGGATCCTAATCCAGTGGCATGCACTCCTTGGTTCCAACTTACTACTATATAGTATATAGATATACCTTAAAAGTATTAGAGAGAAGCTTCCTCACTATCAGAAGGGTGTCCGTCCTAGGTGGGTGGTCAGTCATTGTTGCGTGTGGGACATAAACAAAGACTAAAGTAACTAAAGAAGATAATGGCAGAGAGTATAAATTAAAGGCTAAAGTACTGAAAGTGATACATATATGACTTGAGTCTTATGAGATAATTGTCATAAGTCAATCTTTTTTATGAAAGAAAAAGGAAGAAACTTCCAGTTTCAACGATTTTTTACTTCTGTTTGCCAACCTTTTCTTGCTGTTGTAATGCTTGGCTAGATATTGACTTGCATTTGCATGTATCTCTCTTCATTTCAAGTGTGATGACAGAGTTAATTTCAAGTGTGATGACAGAGTTAAAACTTTTACTCCGTCGGGTAATAATTTTTTTATATTATAATGTCATTCTAAAAAGTATTTATAAGTTTGTTTTTTTTTACATATGAGATCTGTAATAGTAAAAATAAGATAATCTGATAATGCATATAATTCTTTACGCTCATAGATTATATCTAAATTTTTTACACTAATAAGTTTCTCCATTTATAAGATAACTATTGATAATTGTCTATAGTAATCGAGGTTATTAGTATTCTTCTATGTTAAAATGCACCTAATAATGTTTAAAATTTAACACTTAAATTATATATGTATGTTGAAGAAGCAAAGTTCAACCATTCTACAGAACCATAAAGTCTGTATCTGCCAACATTATGCAAATGAAGCTCTTCTTCTTGAAGAATAGAAGAAACAACAGGCAAGAACTGGCTTTTCCAAAGTCCAATTCTAGAATGTGATACCTGTTTCGGGACATAGTACAGTGCTACAAGTAACTATATATATCATACAACATATCTAGTGTAATCTCACAAGTAAAGGTAAAGATATACGCAGACTTTATCTTTCTATCTTTGCAAAAGTTGTTTCCGATAAACCCTCGGCTCAGTAGAGATATAACCGACGCAAGAAAATGGAAAAGAAAAAGGGGCAAAAAAATCTTAATGTAAAAAATATAACACTTAAGTAAACTGACATGTTTAAAAGATGCAAAAGGGGAATTTACCATCTACCATCTGTACAGAGAAAAGTTGACACAA
This sequence comes from Anisodus acutangulus, assembly GCA_029783415.1. Lineage (NCBI taxonomy): Eukaryota > Viridiplantae > Streptophyta > Magnoliopsida > Solanales > Solanaceae > Anisodus > Anisodus acutangulus. The sequence continues at coordinate 49,458,274 of CM056492.1, forward strand.
CCTGAACATATAGGTAACTATGTTAAATTGCCATCTTACTTATACATTAGAGAGCCATGTACACATAACTCATCGAATCTAACTAGGAGCTAATGGGAACTGGGAGAGCTAAAGTAGTACTTGACATTGTTGAACCACAGCTTTGGTGGAAGCTGGTATCAGCATATTCGATGAAATAGTCAAAGTGCATACATGGTTTAACTAAAAAAGAAGAATATTGTTGAAGTGAAGTTATAAAGGTAAGTTTTTCAAGTCTCAACTCGGCGTATGAAAACTGATTCCAAGTCAGGAGGATTAAAAAACTCCCCAACACCATTATTAATTAATTTATGACACCTTGAAGAAGGTTTTCTCTTCTTTGGAGCTGGTGGTGGACATGTGAATCTTCTTGGAATTCTTGATTCCTCTGAAGTTGGTGTTGTACTTGAGTTCTCTTCGTCTTCATCATCAATTTTCTTGTTGCATGACTTGGTTTTTATGGGCTTCAGTGGTCTTTTCAATGCAATAATCCATGAGTCAACTATTCTATCCATTGGTTGATTATTAGACTTTTCTCCAACTCCCGTTGATGACCTAACCAAATCTTTTGAACTACTATAAATAAGAGATAAAAAGTTAAAAAGAAGAAGAAGAATATAAATGATTTGTGCTTGTTTTGTTATTGGAAACTAGAATATATTCTCTCTTGAAGAAAGTAGTAGTAGCTGGAAAAATCTTGAAGAGAAAGGAAGAAGAAAAGGGGGTTATGTATGGAAATGAAAGGAACTTTAAAGAAAATTTGGCTATGGAACACTTTATTTAACGGGGGAGAAGAAAATAAAGACACGAGAGAATTAAAAGAACAAGTGTAAAAGGCAAATTTTAAATGAAGAATGGAGTTGAATATAGAAGGGATCCTTGAAATAATGGATAAAGTTACTGCCATATGATCAGAATGTCACATATTTAAGCCATTGAAATAGTCTTTTATAGAAATGTAAGGTCAGACTACGTATAATAGATCCTTGTGGTGCAATTCTTTCTTGAATTCCGTGCATAGCGGGAAGTTAATATACCATGCTAACCTGACTGAATGGAGTTGAATATTGAATGTTGTTTTTATGGTATCTTTATATTTTACTTTCCAAAACAATAATAGGGTGGACGTAGAATTAGAAAGGAACCCGAGGAAGTCTCCCGGGGCATAGTTGGATGGCAAAGGAGAGGAACTTAAAATTCAGCCGGAGGCCTACAACGTGGGTTCGAACTCTGGTGGGAGTAATTTGCTCCCTTCTGGGGTAGGACCTTGTAGGTGATATCAGTTGCTCTGTTTTCAAACTCTGGTCATTCAGGCATATTCCGTAATTTACTGATAATAGTGTTGAGGGATCGAAATTACTATCTCCAAAAATAATCTGGCGTAAGCCGAAAAAGTGAATATAAAAAAAAACCGAGGAAACCGTGATCTAAGAAAAAGCAGAAGAAGATTTTAAAAAAGGGTTAAATGTTGAGGGTAAAAGGAGTGAATGTGCCCGTGAGAAATCCTGACCGCGGGCAGGCAGTGACAGTGGTGAAGAATAAAGATTAGAAGAAAAAGATTATTAAAGATTTGACAATCTTGGCTTTATTTAGATTCCTTGGCGCCAACTAATTATCAGCCGTCAACTGAGTCTCCTCCTCGCCTACAAAGTTTTTTCTACTGTAGAGTAATTATTTTTTTATTTTTTAATCCACCCGGTATTCGATATTCACATTTCATCCGAATTATATTCGGATTCGTGCTGCTTAAGACAAATTTAGAAGAAACGCTCTCTATCAAGGATTATTTCATATTCAGAGAGCTTGAATCTGAGACCTCTTATTAAGGGAGAAACAGACTCATCCACTGCATCATATGTTTATCCTTTGGTGGTGTAGAGTAATTCTTCACTTTCAATTGATATGATACGTTTCTTTTATAATTTAAATAAAATAATATTTTTATATATTTTATAAAAGTATTTAACTTCAAATTTTATTTTATCTACGAGATAATTTATAGTTACACGAATATTTATAACTCATTTTAAATGTTACTTTTTGTCTTTTTATAATTTTGTATTCCATCAAACAATGTCACGCAAGAGGAAAGGAAGAGTATCTTTCTTGTTTTATACAATTTGATCTAATTGTGTAATTTTACGATGAGAAACGGGAAGTGCGAATTTCATATGCCAGATTTGAACAAACAAAGAAAACAAAGAAAAAGTATTTGATTATAAAATACAAGGTGAACAATAGGAAAATTGAACCCTTAAAGCTACTCAATATTAACAATTCCATCATAGAATTCCTTTTTTTTTTGTTGACGAAGGAACTCGCAACCGCTACTCTTTCGAGTGCGCACAGGGTAAACTCCGGACTAACGCAATAGCCTGCAAACCACGTCAGCCGATTAACCATACTTGGCAAGCCATATATGACAGGCTCATACCAAGAAGGTTTATGCAGGGGATCGAACTCGTGACCTTACGGTTTCGCGCTCTACTACTACATCAACTTGGCTACCCTTGCGGGTTTATAGAATTCCTTTGAGTTTAGATATATGGGAGACAATCATTTACGCCTTTCTTCTCTATTTTAAAATTCAATCTCCACTTCCAACTATGAACATTTGACACACCCCACCCACCCCCACCCACCCCCCTTTAACTTACACTATATCTGCTTTGCCTTTCCCATTTTCAACTCCCTACTATATGTATACTTTTTTATTATATATTATTTTCTTTTACCTAGCTATAATTTAAACTATGTTATACCTTATTATAAATTTTAATTTAAGGTTTATTAAAACTATAACTGTAATATCATTTTATGAAATTGTTATAAAATCTATCATTATTTTTTAGGATTGCTATTTCGATATAACGCTCAGTAAATATATTTTTGAGTTAAAACTCTTTATGTAGTGGAGCAAGAAATTAATATAAGTTGATTCACAAAATTAGTAAAACATGATTTAAACGTGTGATTTTAAATATTTTTTGATACCCCTATACTACTACACTAACATTTTTTCTTATTTTATGATACCCCTATACCACGATTGATGTTTCGGTCCGTTTATGTGCTTTCGTTTACCGTAAAGAATGAATTTTGGATCTAACTAAACCAAAAGTTAGATTGTAGGGTAAACATTGTTCAAGTCCATATAAGGAGTTCATGTTCCCATTCCATATCCGATGTGAGACTCTTAACACTCTCACGCACGCCAGACCTTGTTAACTGGAACGTGGACAATATAATTTGGGAGCCCAACATCGACGAACAAAGAATTGAAATGGGTCTGGCTCTGATACCATGTAAAGTTCTCCAGGCTTGCGCCTGACTACGTCCTGGAGGTAATAGCACCGGTCCTTCAACACTATTACCAGGTAAATCGCAGGATGTGCTCCGGTGGCCAGTTTTCTGGGAGCGTACAATTGATCAATGAGACAAGGTCAAATTCCCCAACATGCAGAGTTTCTTCGTGCTTGCGGGGAATCGAACTCACGCTGTCCCATGTCAGAGCGCCTTATAGCGCCCAGGCTTTGCCACTGGACTATGCCCCGGAGGACTATCTAACATCTTTCTTCTTCTGCTAAGATGTTGTTCTCTAATATGCAGTTGGAGTACAGTCTCCTTGTAGTTGTGGCTACACCTCTTGCTTTTTTATTTATTTTTAAAACTTTCGCAGCCTATACATGTTAGGCTACAGCTCTTGCTTATGATTTTGATTGCGTTTATTTCCCTCCAATTATGGTAAGTTGAAGCAGCAAATAACCATCCTAGTATTTTTGCTTGAGGCTTACATTTGTATACTTTTTATGAAATTCATTCGATTTCCTTATCTCAAATTTCTACTTATCTATTTTAATCCAGCCTGGTAATAATGAACTCCCAACGTGTGTTGAATGAAGAAAAGGTGTAGCGATGGCTCTTCTTCTCCTGTATCACACACAACATTCATTTGAAATATAAATTTTCCCTCCTCTTAGTTTGTCTATTGTAACCATTCGAATCACTTTCTAAATACGTGGAAGGAATAATAGTGAATTTTTTGGATATAGAATTTTTCATTCTGAGTAAACTTCTGCAGTTCTGCGATAATGTTCCTATTTAAGAATCATGTTTTTACATCAAATTTTTCTAACAAAGTCAATATGCTTATATACGATTATGTATATTCCCTAGATTCCTCCTTTGACATAAACAGTATGGATTCATTGAATCAATTAAGTATCCTTCTTGAGAGCAACTGTCCAAAACACTGTACAAATAGCAGCTCGGTTTCAAATTTGAAGAACTTAAAAGTTTATCCACCTACTGATTTTGACTTGCAAAGATTGTCAAAAAATTACTAGTACTTTCCATGAGACTTCATGACCTCTTGTTCAGAGAAGTGTTCTGCATATGCTTGGGATTGATTGAATAACTTTATTTGACAGTAAACGAATCTCAGCTCAATATGTTTACATCCCAAACAAGACACTCTTGATGAGTTGAACTCTTACCATTGTCTGAGAGGAACTTCGTGCACCATCACTGTGTCATGGCTACATCATTCTTCCAACTAGAGGCATACACTGCTGGACAATGATCTTCAGTAAAACTTAATGGTACTCCAAAGTACTTGAATAACATCTCACCTTGTGTGAACAACATATATGATAAGATTTAATTCTTCAGCTCCTGAGTAATTTCAATAATATATAGGGAGCTTTTCTTTAGGTTAACTTTAGACCAAAGCTTTTAGAGTTAACTCGACGGAAACTCGGTCAGCCCTGCATCACATCAATAAATCCAGCAAAATATGTATGAACTATCTGTATTTTGCCACAAATATGATGGAACTTAATATTAGGGATATGTCTCGATAAAGAATGTATCTTGAGCCTAACTCAATCCCAAAAGTAGCTTGTAGGGTGAGGATTGTCCAAGTCCATTAGTCCATGTTCCCATTCAATATCTGAAGTGAACTCTTAACACTCCCCGCACGCCCCGACCTTGTTAACTGAAGCATGAATAATATAATTTGGGGGCACAACATTGATAAACAAAGAATTGAAATGAGTCTGGCTCTGATACCATGTAAAGAATGAATCTTGGGCCTAACTCAACATCAAAAACTAGCTTAAAGGAATGAGGATTGACCAAACCATATAAGGAGATCAATGACCACTTATCCCACCAATGTGAGAAAACTCAACACCCCGCCTCACGCCCAGCGCTGGACATCTGGAGCGTGGACAATATAAGAGGGGGGCCAACATCGAAAACAATAAATTAGGACAAGTCTTGCTCTGATACCATGTAAAGAATGGGTCTTAGATCTAACTCAACCCAAAAACTAGCTTGTAGGATGAGGATTGTCCAAGTTTATATAAGGAGTACATGTTCCCATTCCATATCCGATGTGGGACTCGTAACAATCTCAATTGCTTCAAAAATCTATTCAGATAATGCATTGCTAGTATAAAGATATATGAAGACCTTGGATTAGGTTACAAAAAAAATGCATGAACTTGATTAAAACATCCTTAATCCAAGATTTGAATCAAATTGAAGGAAATTATACCTTTTTTCAAACTTTCAAAAAAACCAAGTTTATCTTATTTATTTGCAAAGTAATAATTAAATAAATAGCCAGAAAAGCCAATTTTATTAATTATCTGAAAAAAAGAAGAATACTTGTTAGAACATGAGAATGGTGACTAAATATAATATGTATTTATTTAAGGAGGTCAACCTTTTAAGAGTTTGTTCCCCTACCCAAATTTCAATTTATGAAGAATTTTCTTAGGTTACAAAAAAAATGCATGAACTTGATTAAAACATTCTTAATCCAAGATTTGAATCAAATTGAAGGAAATTATACCTTTTTTCAAACTTTCAAAAAAACCAAGTTTATCTTATTTATTTGCAAAGTAATAATTTTGAAAGGGTTTAAGAGTAGGTAAATAAATAGCCAGAAAAGCCAACTTTATTAATTATCTGAAAAAAAGAAGAATACTTATTAGAACATGAGAATGGTGACTAAATATAATTAAATTCTACTTTTATGGGTCCAATAACAATTAAAGTAGTTTTACAATTAACATACAATCAAGGCAACAAATGTAAAAAAGAATGAGAACGGGCTAGTGGGTATACCGGCCGCGTACAAGATTTTCAACCATGGCTGGTCCTTCTACCATTTTTACCCATGGTTGGACCTTCTTTTATCGGACCCGATAAAAAAAATGGTGTTGTTAGGCTCGTAGGCCCAACGACTCAATCAAATCAGCAGATGCAAAAGGAGATGGCCTCATGGACCCCAAATCATGCAAAGGGGAGGGGAAAACAGATGCACGAGTTAGAAGGTACCCAAATATACCAGACATAAACAATTAATTTTTAAAATAAACTTAAATACCCATCCTATATGATCACTTAGTCGAACTGGGCAAACAACATGCCCAAGTAACAATGCTCCTGATGGCTAATTTCAGACCTAGGCTCAAACAACCCTGACGATGCAAATATACAAAACAAGCAGCCCCTAATGATTCAAGTATTATAGAGGGGAGGGAGGACAAAGCCCAGAGACATACATCAGCCCAATAAATATGGACACCAACTAATCAAAACACTCACAGTTGTACATTTAGCTACCTATGAGGGGGAACTGATATACATGGGAGTATTCAACTACATATATGATATATTCGGGGTATACATAATATATAGCCTGAATATACACATAATGTATATCAAGGTCTATATATTCCATATACCTCGAAGGTATACCATCCTAAATCCAATAAAGACTAACAAGAAATAAATCATTTAGAGCAAGTTCACATAGTAGCAAAACATAGGAGCTTATGATATGCTAACAGACAAGGTAGGTGGAACCACATCAATGAGGGCACATGAACATATCAATATGGATTTAGGCAAGCAAACAAAGAATACCACTCAGACATATAGGGGTTAACAAGTGATCATTCAAGGGCAATTTCTCAAAGGTGCAGGATGGTTTGAGCTAAAGTAAGCACGCACATTCACATAGATATATCATGTATCAGGCATACTGATTCTTAAACATGTAAAATCAGCATGTGGTTAAGCCAGTTAACATAGAAAATAGTCAAGGAGGTCCTAATGATCAGAATAGGGATGGCATCTTTGAACACATGGGGCCATTTAGGACCAAGACTTTCACAGAAGTTTTAGACATGCCACTACTAGGGAAAATTATCATTTAAGCAAACATGCTAGGGTCAACGCCAAAGGTAGATTTGGGCTAATACCTAGGAACTGAGCTAAATGTCCAAGTAAATGGACATAGACCCATGTACAAGTGAAGAAAAAGTATATACATATCAAGAGAATGGCCTGGGAATGATATTCTAGGTGTTTTGCTAGGCTAGCAATGTCAAAGCAAATGCACACAAACATGATCCAAGCCTACTGGACATTCCAATCCCATGAAAATAAACATAGCACATCTAACAGGAATTTTAAATAGGCTGGACACTGGCCATCCTATGCATTAACAGATCCCACATAAATCAGGATGACTAAAAACATATCTAAATCCCAGAATATGTGCCCTAAGGAACACCTTTGATGACTCAAGACAAGCAGTTCATACAGGCAGAAGTTCAGTATCTAGCATATGTTAAGCTAGGAACAAGAATCAGAAGCAAACATATTCCAACATTACTCATTTTACCCTTAGTCAATCACATTCAAGAACCAGTGGACACACACATAAAAATCTTATGGATTATTTCATGTTCTTTTCACACAAGTTTAGGCAGACATGTTGGTAATTCATATCTAACATATGCTTCATACCATTTTAATCCACATAAAATAGACCTAGTGCAAACACAAACCTAGACTAGACTCTTGTCACAACTTAACATGATCTCAAAAGGAAAAATAGACATGATCTTAAAGCACATCATGACTTACATAATATCCAGAGACCTCATATGCACACACAAGGTTTCTTATCACCTCAAATACAACTCTGGTTCTTCATTTTTTATACAAGTATGGACATAACTTCAATTTTCAGATCATAGCTGGACATTTGTGCTAATTACCTATGCATAATCTTGCCAATCCAGCTTCTAAATAGCACACCTATCTTATGATGTTGAATACAGACCTAAAAACTTAGCATGTTCTAGTTTCAGTCGTCAAACAGGCACACAACAAACAATTTAGACAGTAACAAACATCATGAGAATACTTAATTACCTAACTTTTAAGCTCTCTAGGGCAAATATTAACAACATGCTTAGCATATAGACCTAATCCTGAATCTAATGGCAAAATACATACCTAGGCCACTAAAGCAGAATAATCCGACATCATGTTTAAACATCCACAGACACAATAATGTAAATAAACCTAGCTAATACATGATTAATTAATGGAAAAACACATAGAAAGCACATAAAGCACAGAAATGAAACTAGAGTTGAGTTGAGTTTACCTCTTTGATGTGCAGCCAAGGACGAGATCCTGAGTGGAAAGCTTCTTATCCCAATTCTCACAAACTCAGCCACACGAAAAGGAAAATTTTAGACTGATGAAACCTCTGAAACAGAGAAAGCTATTAGGGTCCAGTCGCAAAATCCGAATTTTAGGTCTCAAAATAAGACTTGTGTTTTAAAAGTCAGAAATTCTAATTCTTCAACACCTTTTTTGTTTGCAAGAGGGATGAGTTTCCTTTTATAGGACCCCAAAAGTCCCAACTCTTAATCCACAACCGATGTGGGATAAAAAAATTCAAGAGAAATCGTGCTTTTGATCTTCAATGGGACAAAAATTTATAAATGCGACGCAGAAAGGAGAGAGAGGGTCATTAAGACTCTTACCTGCAACACTCAAGCAAATACTGTATAAAGCTAACCTCCTCTGCTCCTTTGCTAAAAATGGTGGGAGAGAAGGGGACGGCGGTTCTAGGGTTTCAATCCCTTGGCCGCTTCGTCCAAAATGAAAAAGAGCGATAGGGCTTTACACACTTGGAATGGGCCGAGTCTGGTCATCTTGGACTGGACCGGGCCGACTTAAGATGAAGAAGAGGCCCAAAATAGTAATTAGAAAGCAGTGGAGATAATAACGGGAACTTTATACAAATATGGCTACATAATAAATTAAAAAATTCCACTTGAATTTCAATTATAGACAAAATTGGCCAATTAAGCCATTTGAGACTAAAATTAAAACCTGCTGTAAAAACATGTAAAATCTTTAAAGTTTGAGGTAATTTTAAAGAGTAAAAATGAGAGGCTATTTGACATTCCATTTAATTAATCAATTTTCTTAATTCAACAGAATAAAATATTTATCAATATAATATAATTAATTCAGACAATTAATTGAATAACCATCCTCTTTAATTTATAGCAATTGATATATATTTCTAAAAAATATGTATATAATATATAATAATATACTCGATAATATTTTGCCACGTTTGGAAAAATATTATCAAAATAATTTCATAAAATCATTTTTGCTTTATAAAATATATATTTTACTCCTTTTATAACTCAGGAACTCTGAATAATTAAATAGACATATTGGAGGGTAAAAATTAGATGTCAACAAGCATGTGTCTTAGATTTCAAAGGTAATTGGGATGATCATTTACCTCTCATTAAATTTGCTTATAGTAACAGTTACCATGTAGTATCTAGATGGTACCATTCGAAGCCCTGTATGGGCGAAAATGTAGATCATCAATTGGTTGATTCGAAGTTGGTGAAGCAGAGTTGTTAGGGCAGGACTCGGTCCATCAGGCTATGGAGAAAGTCAAGTTGATTCAGGAGTGTTTGAAAATGACTCAGAGCCACCACAAGTCCTATTCGGATGTGAGACATAGAGACTTGGAGTTTCAGGTTGATGATTGAGTGTTTTTAAAAATTTCACCTATGAAATGTGTTATGAGATTTGGAAAGAAAGGGAAACTCAATCCCAGATATATCGGATCGTACATGATCCTGTGAAAAGTCAGTCAAGTGGCTTATGAACTTGAATTGCCACAAGATTTAATTGCGGTACACCCTGTGTTTCATGTATCTATGTTAAGAAAGTGTGTGGGAGACCTATCGCTGGTTGTCCCTACTGAATCCATCACAGTTAAGGATGGCCTAACCTATAAAGAGGTCCCTATGGCTATTTTGAATCATCAGATTCGAAAGTAGGAAGTTGCCTCAGTGAAAGTGTTATGGAGAAGTCAGAAAGTTGAGGAGGCTACATGGGAAGCCGAATAGGACATGAAGTCTAGATATCCGCACTTATTCGAGGAACAAGCAGAAAGCATCCAGGGTAATACCTTCAGTATTCATGTCATGTCTCATGTTTCACGTTCATGTATTCATTACTCATGCCTCATGTCACCATGTTCATGTTTTCATGCAATAATGTCATTCAGTTCCCATGTTCCATGTCATTTTTCTTCACGTTCATGTATTCACGCAATGCCAAGTCTCATTTTTTACCATGACCCATCATTCGAGGATGAATGATCACAAGGGGGAGATATTGTAACACCTCGTACCTCCAAACTAAGTCATGTTCATAATTCTGAAGTTTAGGAAACCAAGACGGGGAGTTTAAGTTAAAAATCCAATTTCAATTCTGCAATCCCAGTGTTATGCAGTTTTACAAAACGTAGAAATTGGCCATACAAATCACCGTCGAAATTGATGATGTACGGTAGTTTACACGAATCGTATAAAAATATACGGACCATACATTTTGACCGTAGGGTCCACTTCAGCTTTTGGTAATCACTGGAAAATCATACCTCGATGACCGTCATTTTATACGGATCATACAAAATTGTACGGACCGTACCCCCTCACCATAAAAGTTATATGGACCGTACAATACGACCGTAAATCCCCCGATGACTGAAACAATATATATTGCGAACTTAGTTCTGAAAAATTAATTTTCTTATTTTTCCAAACCTTAGAACGAAGTTCTCTCCTCCCATCATCCTCATAACTCAAGGTAAGCCATTTTCATGTATTTCCACGCGATTCTAATCAAGTATACTCAATTCCTAAGTGAAATTCATTATTTCTAATGTAGGATTTTCAAGAAAACCTAACCCAAGAGATTAAAGTTCAAGCTTTGGGTTTCTTCTTCAAAGTTTAGATTTTTATTACAAATATTGGAGCGATTAAGGTATGTAAAGCTTCTATCCACATGTGGGAACATCATTGTTCTTTGCCACGCCGCTTTTCATCCATGAAACATGAATTTTCTGAAATCTAAGGTTTTGCTCTAATTCATGATGACCCTAAATACACGTACAACTATATATCATGCTTATATCATGTTTTCATTAATTGTATTCATGATATGTCATTGTAATTGTCATGAACTTGTCCGTAATCCATGAACACATGTTTTGAATTTCATGAGTTCCCGAATACAAGTCATGAATCATTATTACTCAATCCATGAAAGTATACATGTTTTCGCACAAGTTATATTATGTGTTTATATTCATGTTAACTTACATTTATAAATCATGTTTACAAATTATATTCATGAAATTCATGAGCTTACAAGCCAACTCTATTCATGTTTATGTTTTGGGAGTTGCATAGATTACCGAGAAGGTTTAGTACCTGAAACTATGTATGCCAATGTAGAATAGGATCGATCCACACAGTTAGGACAGTTCCTTCATGTTACCCACATCGGGTTATTGGATCTATTCATGTCATGTTCATGTCTCATATCCTGACAAGGTACGAGATGACTTAGCTGATCGGGCAGAGATCAGGTGCTATGTACTAGCGTGGTGATTTCATATCGATTATACTATTTCTCTCCCACAGATATACAGATATATAGACATACAAATTTTATACATATTTTTACATTCGTCAGATAGTGTTCATGTTCATAGTTTAGTTTCCGTCGGAAAGACGGACAAGAATAAACATGTTGCCCATTGAGAGAGTGATAGGGTCGTTTTATTTGTCAAAAACAGAGAATCTTTTTCTCTACTAGTAACTGTTAGTATCAAATCTCAATTTAATAAGTACCTGTATTTTTTTAAAAATAAGATTTTGCCACATATTATTATTAAATTAATACTGTATATGTTATTCTTATAGTTTAACTAGATTATTTAGTTATACACGGAGTAGTATTTACTTGGAAAAAAGAACTTAATTCGTATCTGTTAACAGTAATAAGTAAATAATTTTTATTATCGATAAAGTTTAACTTGTAATTACACTTGTACAAAATTATGAGTTAATCTTCATTCTAAATTTTTTAGGTATAACTATCGTATATGATATGATCATACAAATATCCTTTATAACATTAATTTAAGTTAATAAATTTAGGAATTGTTTGGTTAATGGGATAAGATGGTATAATTCAGATTTAAATTTAAATTTTGATTAATTGAAGATATAACTTTATTTAGTGATAAATTTATATCTTTAATAAAAAAAATATAAAATTATAAATTTAATCTCTTCTGGACATCACACTTTATCTCATTAAATTTTATTTTATTTTATCCAGTTTCATAAATAAATTAATTAATCCAAAAACCTACAATCCCAGAGCTATAATTGTGTAATAACTTTATCAGTTTGGTGTTTTTTTTTTTACCACGCCGCCGCAATTTATAGTGGCCTTTAGTTCCGTTGCACACGCAGCAGACACGTTACTCATTTCCGCCATAACACATCCACAGTTCCACCACATGTCAGCCACAACGCCACCACTATTTCCTTCCCATTCCTCAAACAAACTCCGTACTAATTCCACTCCCACCATCCTCCTCTATGAATCCTTGAAGCGTAAGGATTTATCCATTCGATGTGAATTCGAGAATAATAGTGAAAGGTGGACTGTTGGTTGTGTCTCCGGTACTGATCCAATTCATATTATTCTTAAACCTCCTTCTATTCCAATGGCTTCTTTGGGTTCTTCTGTCAAGAATTCTAAGAGAGTTTGCCTTTTTTATTGCAATGAAATGAAGGACCTTGCTGAGAGAATTGCTTCACAATCTGATGCCATTGAGCTTCGTAGCATCACTTGGAGGTATCAAACCCCCAAATTTTGTTTTTGTTTTTTTATGGATTCTGGAATTTAATTAAGTATGTAATCCCTCTGTCTCAATCAGTTTGAATTTCGAGAATCAAACAAGAAAAAATTTACTGCAGTTTATTCGTATGCCCTTTAAATATTTTAAATTGTTAATTATTGTGATTGTAGTTTTTAAATATGTAAATTGTTTGTCAAAGAACTTAAAAGATTGTATGTCTGAATTTATGATCAAAATAAAAACATTTGACTCTCGAAATCCAAATTGTATCAGATAAATTGGGACAGAGGGAGTGTCTATGCATGAAATTAGTGCTCCATCGTCTCAATTTTTATGTTGCTCTTTCTAATTTGAACGTCTCTAATATCTGACATTGTTTTATTAATAATGCTATTTTTATATAAATTCTTTCAAATTTCTGGAATTTAAATTTATTTTAATATAGCAAATTTAAGTAGGGATATCATGTTTTTCTTTCAAATTTGAGCTATCACACAAACAGCTTGAGAAAAACTTTTGTTTTGTCCAACTAGATTCTAAAGTTAGTAAATTTGAATAGGTTCCACATTTTGAGTTTAGCAAATTAATTTGACTCGTATAATAAATTAGTGATTGTGGAAGATAACATTGAATTCATGAATGAAAGTGGTTTCATTAATAGAACACCATTTCAAAATTCAAAATTTAAGTAGTATAAAGATTTTGAATTCTTTAAAGTTTATGAAAGTTGTGGAAAAATTAATGGTATTGAATGTTTAGGATATCCAAAGATGGAAGTGTTTGGAACGGAGTGAGTAACCTTTAAAGAGCAAGAAGAAATAAAAGGGGAATTTACCGGCGTTTATTAAGAGATCTAAACCAATACTTGTAACTATTTGGCTAATTTGTGATTCCCATGTATGCTATAAATACAAACCATACTTATGTGTTAAATCCCGTGTCACATAAAATGGGCCAAAGTAAGTACAAAATGTATTCTGGTTAGTTGGTCTAGAAGGATAGGTTTTGGAGATTGGAGTTTTGCCTGCTTACTATGAGATCAAAGTTTCCTTCTTAGCACCATAGAAACGTGCTTATCAAAAAAAATTTGAACTAAAAGTTCTATTGGATATATTTCTTTTATACTTGGATAACGGATTCCAATCCAATTTAAGTAAAATGAGGGTAGAATTTATTGAATTTTCTGTTCGCTATAAATGATTTGAGGAAACATAAATGATTTCAGTAACAGAAGTACTCTGTTGTAGAGTATTTTTCTGCAAAGTAGATTTCGTCTTAAATAAATTCAGGATTTCTAACTTTTACCTTATCCAAAAAAAAATATTCAGGACTTTTGAAGATGGATTCCCCAACTTATTCATATCTAACGCTCATGGCATCCGTGGACAGCATGTAGCTTTCCTTGCTTCATTTAGTTCTCCTGGAGTAATTTTTGAACAATTATCAGTCATTTATGCATTGCCAAAGCTCTTCGTCTCCTCATTCACACTTGTACTTCCATTTTTCCCAACGGGCACATCTGAGCGTATGGAGGATGAAGGTGATGTTGCCACAGCTTTTACGCTTGCCAGGATTTTGTCAAACACCCCAGTTCCTCGAGGAGGACCAACTAGTTTAGTTATCTTTGATATCCATGCCTTGCAGGTGTACACCAAATTCGAATCTTCGCAAAAAAACTGATGTTTTTCGTGCTGGTCATTTTCTAGCTTATATGTCATCCTAATGTTAAGCCGAGGACACTTGTTTATATGACTTCTCTGATTACAGGAGAGATTCTACTTTGGGGACAATATACTACCATGCTTTGAGAGCGGGATCCCCTTGCTTCTAAATAGGCTACAACAACTCCCTGACTCTGACAATGTAAGTTTCTCTCCCTTTCCTTTTATCCTGGTATATAATAGAGCATACACAAGTTAATGATATGTTTGACATTCTGTTGCGGGAATAACATTATTTTTCATTTTGATTTCCTTATATTCTTCGCATAATCTGCTATTGGAGAACTCCAGTAAACTAACATGATGAGTTTTATAGCATGTAAAGGCTGAAGGGTTCATGAGGATATTGAAACAAATAACCCTCTCATCTCATTAAGCTAAATGCTTTTATCCCTTCAGTTCAACCTCTGATTAGCAAATCTGGGTGCATGTGACTCGGCATTTTTTGATAAAATGAGTGTTACTAGAATCAAGGCATCTTCTCTGGTAGATTTAACTACCTCAAGGCTCAAGCTTAACAACCGTTACTTTTCCTTTTTGATAATGGTGGTGTCCGGGTCAGTTTGCCCACTGCTCAACTAATCCAACAGAGACCTAGAGACCTGCTACCTCCCGCTAGTGTAGATACCATGTAACTTTGTCCATCAACACTTACATAGATGGGAAGATATCACCTACCGTTTTTTTGCCTCTGCTAGGATTTCAATCCTGCTCTCCCGTTGTCATTTGAGCTTGATTGCCGTTAGGCCACACCCTTGGATTTTGTAGGCTTCTTAAGAGCTGTTCTAGTTTTGGTTTCCATTTCAGATTCCTCAAAGTGTTAGCTCGCAAACAGATATCCAGCTTGGTGTACTTTCTTTCAACATGAGCTTATAAACAGAATGAATTTGTATTAGCTCTGCCTTCCAATAACCACAGGCTATAGTTTTTTCCTCACACTAATGTTTAGATTCAGTGGTTCAGAATTCAAGCATGAACTGTTTAGAAGTATGAGTCCAGCATATGGTTATATTTCCATTGCATGCAGTCACAAAAAGAAATTTAATGGGCTCTTGGTCCTATAATTTTTAGTTCACATAACAGCTATGCTTATGACATTGCAGGAAGGTGTGCTTTCACTTACTAGTTATATGGTTGAACCGATGGGAGTGGTGAATGGTTAAATAACTTTCCTGCTAATAATTGCCTCTATTGTTTCTTTTTGTAGATATCTCTAGCTTTTCCTGATGATGGTGCATGGAAACGTTTCCACAAGCAGCTTCAGCATTTTCCAATGGTATTCCTTCAAAACTAGATTGGGCCTCAAAATAACTCCATCAACATGATGATCAGACATTCGTATTCATGTTTTTATGCTCATAAACTTTGTTCTTACATGTTCTAATGAGGGATTGAATCATATTTCCGTTCCTATTGTCCTATATGAGCTCATTCACATTGTCCCAAGTCCGGATAAAGGAGGAAGGTTGCCCAGGGTCAATCAGAAACAGCCCTCTACCCCATAAAGGTAGAGGTAAGGCTGCATACATCTTACCGTCCCCATATCCCACTTGTGGGATTACACTGCTTTGTTGTTGTTGTATTGTCTCATATCTTCAGTTTCTTCGTTCTGCACTTGTATTTTACAAATTGCAAGTAGGACTATTGACCTTTATAACTGCGCTGGAGTACCAATGCCGAGGCCTTAAACCAGTTAAATACCCAAAGTTGGAGACCATAAACCAGTTACTTAAATATCCAATGTTGGAGGCCATAAACCAGTAACTTAAATAGTATGAATTGTATTTTACAAATTGAAAATTGGACTATTGACTTTTATATATGTGGTCTACCTGCGCCCAAAGTTGGAGGCCATAAACCACGTATATAAGTACATAGTGGCTAACATTATAAAGTGATCCCTCCCTGCCCCTCACAAAACCAAATAAATAAAAGATAAAGAAGGAAAATACCAACCCAAGCTTTCATAAAAAAACAGCTGATCTGGGATTATTAAGGCATGGCTGATTATTGATTGATTGATGTTTTATCTTTGGTGAGGTGGTAGGTAAGAGAGAAGTGGATCCTGCTATGTTACGAGCTTCTTAAAATGCCCAGTATGAGAGCTTGCGAAGTTCGCATGCATGCCTGTATTGACATTGACAACAATACCATGCTATTTTGGGTGTTAGTTTCCTGGACTAGGCAGATTGGGCAAGTCACTGTCATCTACTTGTTTGTTGAGTTTAGTCTATTTCCTTAAGAATTTGTTTGGTCCTTGAATAATCAAGCTTCTGGCTTTTTTATTATTTCATTGAAAGACTACATCTTTGCTGTTTGATTTGCTTTATATCTGGAACCATGTTACTGCTGCTCATTGACATGGCGTATATTGATTATCAGATTGTCTGTGCTAAAGTTAGGGAAGGTGATCAACGAAATGTACGGATTAAGGAGGGAGACCCTGCTGGACGTCATGTTGTGATAGTGGATGATCTTGTACAATCAGGTGGCACCCTAACAGAATGCCAGGTGAGAAAATTAGGTAGGCATATGGACATGAACTGAGTGATATTTGAAAAAAAGTATGTAATATTTGAAGTTAAGTTGAAAAAAGGGTTTTTGAAAGTTGAACTTATGTTGGGACATGCATTTCACTTGAAAAAATGTTGAGGTGTTTGAGAGAAATTTCTTTTACTTAAAAAACATTTTCTCAAGTTTGGAGTGAAAAATTGACACAATGTATAACCAAACATGTTTTTAAAAAAACATGAAAAGAGCAACAAAAAGAAAAAAACAATTACGTCAGAACGGGCCCTATTAGTGTTTTCTGCTAGTCTACATCTAGACAAATTTACTTATCGTCACATAGGCTAGAATGGGCACATTTAGCTATAAATTCACGACCTGGTCTGTTTTGGAAAAGAAAAAGGAAAAAGTACTAACATTCTTTATAGTCTAATACTCCTCAATAGTAGTCCTGGTACTCTTGCAACACATCTCCATTGTGGTTAATCTGTGTTACTTGGAAGAAATTGGTTTAGGAACTATGTATGTATAGTCTTTCGTTTTAGACACAATCTCTGATAAGTGAAAAGCTAGCCTCATTTAGGAAGTTGATAACTAGTTGTTCAGACCCTTCAAAATCCTATCTGTCGATCAGACATGATTTGGGTATGGGTGTCGGTGTGGGATCCACACCGTATTTGGCCAACTTACTTTGGGTGCTATGACTGCGTCTATGACGAAGAAATATTGTTTGTTGGGTATTTGGTTTGATCTTTGGGTTATATATATATATATATATATATTATATATATATATATATATATATATATATTATATATATATATATATCCCTTTGCTATTACACGAAATATCTTATTAGTAAAATATTGGAGTTTATAAAGAATTAAATTTTATTAGTTTTAGTCAGATAACTTCAATTAATGGAAACATATACTTATATATGTCGTAATATACAATTTGTAGGCTGATAATACAGAGTAAAGAAATCCTAGCATTTAGAAAGTAGAATTGAAAAAATGCGGAAAGTACCATTTATTGGGTCCATGATTCAAGGTAATGATTCATAGATGTTATTTATGTAATGCTCTAAATCTGGAGAAAGCAAACATCGTACAAGGTAGTAGTTTAGATTTCTTTTCCTCCGTGTTAGAGGATTGTCTTCTCAACGAGAAGATAATGAAGTGTGGAGAGGGTCTTGGTAGCACGCATATTTTCTTAACAAACCTAATTGTTATAATGAGCATTGTTTAACAGGCTTAGATGCATATCGAATTGACATTCTTGAAAATTGGCATTCACTTCTTTTCCTCTTTTCTTATTTGAAGTAGCACTACTAGTCTCTGCCTTTTTGCAGAAAGTGTTGGCTAAGCATGGAGCTCAAAAAATAAGTGCTTATGTGACCCACGGAATTTTTCCAAACAGATCATGGCAGCGTTTTAACCATGACAAAGGAGGTAGGTGTGCATTCTCAGATTCTTTTATTAGTAGCAATAATTTCCTTCTATAAGATTGGTTGTTCCAAGAAGTCTAGAAGCCCTTAAAAATTTTACGGTGGCTTGAGTGTGGCATCAAGTTTGAGATCTGTTTTGATTTGTTAGACATTCATAAATCTTCTTACAGGTTTTATTTTTACAGAGGTCTTGAGTTTCAAGTTTGAGATCTGTTTTGATTTGCTAAACTACCATGATTTAATGTGCTTCTTTTTTAAAATGTTCCTCTACTATTCTTTTGACAGAATGGTGCCCTTTTTAGTTCAACTTGTACATTCCTGCTATTTATATCATGAGGATATCCTTATAAATTGGTAGACTGGACAAATATTGTACTAATCAAATTTTGCAATTTGGCAACTGAATGAGTTAGATATTGTGCAGAAATACAACAACACATTTAGACACCGAGTCTATTTGCAGCATGATGTTTCTTTTTCGATGAAAATGTTTGTTTAACAAACCAATATTATAATCTATTACCACATCTGAAATTTTGGATTCTCAATGAAATGCACAGCTCCACTCTGCTGTGAATGTCTGTTGAGTTTTGGTCCATCTTTTTTTTAATCTTATCAGGTAATTTCATCCCTGTTTACCTTTTAATTTTTCAGGTAGTCCTGAGAATGGGATGACATACTTCTGGATCACAGATTCATGCCCTCAAACTGTGAAGGAGGTGAAAGACAAAAAGCCATTTGAGGTTCTGAGCCTTGCCGCTCCCATAGCAGCTGCACTTCAGATTTAACTGGAGTGCCTAAGCTGTTCCGTCATTCTTTAAAATTGCTTTGTTCTTCTATGATTCAAGATATATAGAGAAAGCTGTGAGAAGCCGGAGCTTCCTGCCAGCATTATCGCAATGAGTGGTGCTACTCAAGTGAGGAGGAGTTTTGATTTGACGTAGATAGAATTTCTAATGACCTCAGAAATGACAGACTTTGATGCCAGCATAATGAAAGATGTTTACTACTCTTTCAATCAAAGTTCTTGATTTGAAGATTTCCCTTAAAACGATTTACCTCGAAAAATAAATCCTTCCTTTGCCATAAAACGCTTGCTTGCATCATACGGTTCAACTTTTAAGGTTCTTACCCGAGTCTAATTTTAGTTGAAATTTTATAGATTCTCTCTAGATCCCTAATATGTGTGTGCAGGGTTCTTGTTCCATTTCGTCTCTGGTTTGTATGAGCAATTTTTATTTTCAGCCATAAAAGCTTGTTGTGACTTGAGGATTCACAAAAACGTACTTTTCATTCAACAATCTGTTCAACATATCATTTGTTTGGTTTATGCATGTGCTTACCATGATTTCCCCCCCACAAAAAAAGAGGAACCAAGGAGATGGGTATAGTTACCTAGACATTATCCATGGCACTTGAATCTTTAATATCATTTCTCTATCCCAATTTCTTGTTTTATCCCTCCGTATCTAACTCTCTGTACGCTGTTTTTTTGGGAGATTCACAAAATAGGCAATTATTTCCGCATTGCAGTTTAAACTTTGATCTCGCTTAAATTGAAAATAGTTTTCAGGCCAAAAGTTGAAGTCAATTGTGGAAGATCGACAAAAGATTAGCCTTGCCACAATTTATAGAGGATTACCACGACGTGATACAAAACTATCTCGGTGAATCACCAACTTTTTATTGGATGAGCTTGTGTCACGACTTAAATACACGTGACTGGCAGTTGATATACTACTCGATCCGAGCGAATCAAACTCATAGTTTCCACTTATTCTTCTTCTTTAACTTAGTTTTTGTGCAATGGTGTATGTCAATTTTTTTCAGTTGAAGTATAATAACTTTGAATGAGGTTAGAATGTACGGGCGTAGGTTAGCGTCTCGTCCTACGGATGATAGCCTTTGAAGGCCGCCCACGGATGCGCTGTACGGTAGTAGTTTATGTTAGCGGCTTATCCGGTGCCTTCTTTACGACTTTCGACCAAGCCATTATTGAAGAAACTCTTGTTTAGTCAGGACGTCGTTCCCTTCCCTTGTGGTGCTTTTTCAACCCCTTGCTTTGACTTGGTAAATTGCATTTGGATTCGCTCCAATTCCAACAGATACCGCATTATTTGCATCACCAATTCTAGGCGTATACTATGTTTCAGAGCCTTTAGTTTAGTTGCGGAGTTAAATAAAATTGCGTTTAACTGAAGTGGGTAGTGTTGAAAAAACTTCGAAAACATTCGCAAATCACTATTGCTCTAAGCTTGAAAATGTGATTCTTGAATTTATAATATGAAAAGTCAGTTTAAACCGAGTGAATGTTGTTGGAAGAGTTTGAAAATATTGGTTAATCACCGTTGTTGCAAGCTTGAAGAAGTGAATCTTGAATTTCAAAAATGAAAATTGAGTACAAATCAAAATGGGCGTTAGAAAAGCCTGAAAACATTGGCAGAGATGAAGATTGGTGTTCAAACTTCAAAAAATGTTACTATTGTTTCTAACATACATGTCTGAAAATTTAGACATGCATGTTTAAAGTTTGGGCTTGGCAAATCAAACTTTAAGTGTGATACCGGAAGTTTAACCTTAAAGAGCCAAACATGAAAGTATTTTTTGTACATTTTCAGCATTGACGAGCTAAACATCCCTAGAGATGTCAAAACAGTTGACTGAGATGAGCACAAATAGAACGTAATATACAAAGGAATCATAGCGCTGATTCAATCTAGTGTGACATATAAGTAAAGTTCATTGGTCATATCACATTTGATGACTTCTTCACATTATTCTGCAACTGGAAAATCAAGGTTATAGATGATTTGAAATGCAAATAATAGTTCTTTGCACTTCAGAATGAATTGGCAACTGGGAGAGGAATGCTTTCTGTAGAAAGCAAGGGAATCATAGCAATAACCAGTTAGAACGCGAAAACCAAACTTCAGACACAAATTTTTGCAACTCAAATCTTGTATGCCTGAAATTGTTTCCGAAGTGGCTGAACTAACAAAAATGTATGAACTACAATTATGGCTTAAATGGTGGTCCTAAAACCGGCTATATGTGTACTTTCCCCAATACTATCATAACCTCATAACTAAATAGCAGAACAAATCCTTAGAGCAGTTCTGAAATCCTCTATAGAAGAGACCTTTTCAAGTGGGGGAAGAAATGGAAAGGGGATAACAGAGGCTTGCTTAAGCAAAACAGGAACACTGAAAATCCTGTGGTCATATACAACAGCTTTAAAACACAAAAAGATAAAAGAGAAAAAAAGTTCTGCATTTCATCGTCCATAGACTATTTCACTTGTATGGCCAAAAGGAGGAAGGAGAAAATCCTACATGGCTCAAATTATGATATGACTTTGTTTGATATCTTGATGTAATTTAGGAGTCTTCTGAGGGCCTTGCCGCTGTCAATGGCTTCTCTGGCTCTATCAAAGGCTGCACTTATGTCTTGAGCTCCATCAGACCCAAGCAAATGGTCGACCATTCCAGCATTTAAGACAATTCTGTCGTAAGCTGGACCTTTCTCACCACGTAAAGCCGCTAAACCCAACTCTATATTCCTCACAACCTAAGAAATTCAGAAAGGAACAGAGGGTTAATAACCTTGAGACCAGCACAAAGATAAAATCCCGTGGAGTAGCGTACAACTTGAGAGCAAAGCAATGAAATTGAAACAATTACACTCATCTTCTTTGAAGAAGTTTCAGTTCCGACATAGTTATTAACTTAGACAGAAATATGGTCATTTGAGAGAGAAGCAACCATGTTGAGACAATTAGCCTTCAGTATATAAATTTCAGACCCCAAACTAAGTAGAGAGACTCGGACACATAGTTAACTCCACAGAAGCTATGATCATTTATAATCTTTTAGAATTGATGTTCTACCAAGAGAGTAGTCCAATTTATACAATGGCCTAAAGCAATCACTGTAACATGCAAAATGATACTCCCTCCGTCCCAATTTATGTGGCATCCTTTCCTTTTTAGTCTGTCCCAAAAAGAATCTCACCTTTCGATAATTAGAAACAACTTAACATTAAAATTCCCCTTTTACCCTTAATGAGATAATTTATAGCCACACAAATGTTTAAGGTTTATTTTAGACCACAAATTTCAAAAGCCGTCTTTCTATCTTTATGTCAAGTCAAACGGTGCCACATGAATTGGGAAGGAAGGAGTAATTGAAAGCTAGCAGGTGATTAAGTTCTGTCTGTACTTTCTGTTTGATAGTTCACCCATTAAGCCCCTTTCAGAAAAATACATCAATCTAGATGAATTTGCTTTCAGAACTAAAAAATAGTCTATCACCATGAATTAACAAGAGAAAAGGAACAACTTGTTCATGTTTTATTCCTTTAAGATAGTCAGCAGGCAAAATAAGTATATCACTTATTGCCTGACAAGTTTTGGTGCTAGCAAAGTACCATCGAAACCGGGAACAGAAAAAACATTTGAAAGATTACAAGAGAGACGGAGCTTACAGATCTATCTGTTCTTGGAGTATCTGTGGATGCAAAGCCATAATCCCCAGCATTCACCTCAATATTGAAACTCTCACGTGATACACCTGCGACATCTTAATAAGCTTGAGCTTGCAGAAAAGATTGCTTAAAATCAGCTGTGAGCTGCCTCATTGTCTATTTTCTTCAGAATAAGTAAGCTGTTTCTATGTACTTGGAGAAGCGGGAATTCAGCAACTCAACATAGAAAGTAGAGGATAAAATTGATGATAGTATGGTAAACACATACCATCAACTGCACAAGCAGGTGCCAAATTCACTGAACGAAACCCTGAGCAATAATTAACAGGAAGTCCTTTTGATGTATTCGCCGACCGCAACCTCGTCGTCATTGAAAGTGCACCTTCCTCACCCTAAAGATGCAAACATATACAGAGATTATGTACGACTCATGAAATCAATGTCTCCACGAATTTTTTCAGGTCGGAGATGATGATAATAGACAACGGATCCCTTCCGCCCCCCCCCCCCCCCCCCAAATGGGAAAATAACACAGTATGACATTTTGAAGAAAATATTTACCCGGATTAACCTATATTTCTTAAATTACCCGAAAAGGCATAAATTTTTAACTTTTCTTTCATCCTCTCACTTCCTAACTTTCAGATCTCAAAAGCCTTTTCCCTTCTTCTCCGATCACTGCTCCGGCGACGGAGCCATCTCCGGCGACGGAGCCATCTCCGGCGACGCTGCTTTGTTCCCCACTTCTCCGTCACTACCGTCGGCTCCACACCGGAGTCCAGCGAAGCACCACCATCTCTGGTGATGAGCCCAACATCCCTTCGCTCTTTCCATTCTCACCCGCCGCTGCCTAGCGACGGCGAACCGCGGCCCTTTCCTTTCTCCCACCTACTCACTCCGTCTGCTCCTCTGCCTCGCCGGATCTGACCACCGGCTACTGGTAGGGTTCAGCTGACCAAAAACAAACAGCAACTAACGCCACCCTCTCTCCTCTGCTTCGGCGTGCATCTCCTTCATCCTAGGTTGCCGATCTTGCTACGCTGGCGCCGGATTTGCTATCCAGATCCGCCGGAGAGCTCGCCGGTGCCGTATATATTTGTATACTTTTGTATACCAGTGTAAAGTGTTACACACCTCTTATACATTATTATAAACTTTTATACAAGGTTGATACATTGTCTCCAGTAAGTGTATAAAGTTGTATGTTATTGTATAATATTGTATATACACTTTTATACAAGATTGATACATGTCTACTTCAGTTATATAAAGTTCTATACTATTGTATAATGTTGTATACCGTGAATATGTGGCTATGTAAATGTAAATAAAAAATCTGGTTATAAAAATGTAATTTCTTATGTTAAATTGTCTATTATTGAAATTTTCCCAAAAAAAAAGGAAGAATCTCTTTGAAGTACCTTTACAACCAAACCAGCATGCACACCCCTTCTTCTCATAAGCATCAACAATGGTTCTTCATAGCCTTCATGATAGAAACCAGCAACAATTGCTTCCTTCCCCCGAGCCTGAAGAGAAAACATCACATTTCAACTGAAGACCAATTTGTTCAAGCTGCAAGGAGCTTCTATTTTTAAGGTGAATATACACAAATGGGAGAATCTGAAAACCAACTTCTTTCTAAATAACCTACATGTGAGAGTCAATCAAATTAAATCATTAGTTCATAACCAGTTTCAAGCTAAGCTCGTCAGTCAACAGACAAGATAATAATATGAGTAACTTGAAATTTAGAAATTTAAATAAGCCAAGTTAGATGAATTTTATGTATTTGGTACAACAGAAAGAAAAAGTACCATGACCTACCCGCACAATTTGTTGAACTTTCTCTGCTGTTGCTAGTGGTGGGCGTTTCTTTATATGTTCCCTTAATCCAATCAGTGAATGTCTGCAATGATAATAACATATGTATCATCGTGTCAGTGCTTTTTTTTAATCATATGAAGTTGAACGCAGGTTAAATTCATAAAGCAGCCTAGAACTTTAGAAGCCTACGGAATTGAAAAGACCAGATTAAGTATCTACGGCAGAAATATATCCTTTTTATTTTCAATTGATGTCTAGGACAGTTTCTGGGAATTTAATTGAGGCATTGTCTTTATCTAGAAAGTGCAAAACAAAAAGAAAGGAAAAAACAAGGACAAAAAAATAATCATTGGTTTCTGAAAGGTTGGATCTACGTACAAAGATGGGCGAGCTTCGCGTTGACTTACATAAGCAAAACCAACTTCTTCATCCTGAATACAATTCGGAATACTAAAAAACTGCAACAGTTTATTTAAGTTTAAGGCAAAAAAGGTATCAAGGGCAGGGAGAATCATGGACCTCAAGAAGCTTTTTTGCTTGGGAGGGGGTTAAGTGTGTGTTTGCCCCTATAAACATCAGCATTTGTTCTTCAGTAATGCCTCCCTGGAATAAGAAAATGAGATTTGAGTAAACCACTTGCTTCAAATAAAATAGAAAGTACAAAATTAAACAGATGAGGAAATCTATCTGCCATTATCAAGTCATAACATTTCTGCAAATTCAAATTTTCATTTGAAGGTAGAAGCAGGTGCCTCTTCAAGTAAATATTTCCATTTACCTCACATATTCATGTGTGTTATTAATAAAATAAGTATCTCAGTATATACATCGCACATAAATTTCAGATTAAAATATAAGTAGTGGACATCCTATTAGTTATTACAGCACATAGGCTCATCATATGACCTTTGGTGGCATCCAATCCACGCCATGGAGCAAGCAAGATTCACCATAGCAGGATCTAACAGCAGCAACAAACAATGTGCTTCTGAAGTAGCGGGTGTTTCCATCATAAGGCTCACCGTAGTGAGTCAATGAGTTTACATCAGCAATTGGTGCAGGGCCTGATAGGGGAAGATGATAAGAATTAAGCAGATGATAACAAATGGCATTTAGCAATAGGCATGTATCAAGCAACAACAATTTTTTTTTGGACGAAAGGTAATAGTACATTACCAAGTTCATCATCAAATGCAAGGCAGTAGGCTTTCAACTCGCGGTCTGTTTCCCGATTCATCCGTTGGCCTATCATAAATGCTGAAAAGAGTGACTCACTTACACTACATGATCCCATTTTCAATGGAAGGACGTCTTTTAGGACACCCTGAACTTCCTCATATCCAAGATGACCCCCAGCCAAAACTTCCCTGAGGGCACCAACTAGTCTCATTTCGGCAGTACCATTTCCAACAAATTGGGGGCCTATTGAACTGCCAATTCCCATTATCGAGCCTTCTGGATCAGCGATAAATATTGTATCTTCGGGAAGCACTCGAATCAATTGGGGCCAATAATGATTCATTGCACGCCTTTCCCCTTCACTCCATTGGGTTGGCTCTGGAAAGGAATTTGCACGAATGGTCATTGCAGCAAAAAATGCCCCAAGTTGTGCCTTTGATACTGGCTCTTCATCTTTGAGCTCTCCCTTCACTGAAATCAAACACTATGGTACTAAGTATCTTCAGTAGTTAATCGACAAGTCTTACACAAATAATTGTTGCGGTATTTAAATTACTTGACTTTTCGATTTATCTTCTGAAAGTCTTCTGCAATTATCTAAATCAAGCTACGAATGTCATGCAGATTTATGGAAGAGGACCAAAATCAGGATACAGATGTACTAACCATCAATAATTCTGAGCTACAATAAGAACCCGACTTATTTGAAGCATACTTAGTGGGGATTGGTTAGACTGTTCGACTTTCCTATTTGTTTCCTTTTTCCTGTTTCTTTTTGCATTGAGAGATGTAGATTAAAGATCAACTATGTAATCTCAGACTAGTTGGAGAATCCTCTATATCCAAAGGTCTATTTCATTCTAATACCACAATTTATAGGGTTCTCCACTCCATCCCACGGGAAAGGCAATTGAAGAATTAGAGTGACAACTTTGGAAACCAACATTCGAATCCTAACAAAGGCGATACTAGGTAAAGCTTTCCCATCCATCGCAACCTTAGTGGGTAAAGTTATCGAATACCTATACTGGCGGAAGGTAGCAACTACGTGGAATAGTCAAGGTGTAAAGCAAGCTGACCCGTATACCATATAAAATATGTATATATATGTGTTTGTACGCGTGTGTGCGTGTTACTTATTATTTCTGGAAATCTCACTCTTGTCCCTATATGTACATATAAATCTCTAACCAAAATAACTGTCAGACAACAAACCTAATGTAAGAGTAACAAAAACATCTAAGAAATAATCCTGACCAGTTTGTGGTATAAGTGGTACCTTTGCTCTGGGTGTTCTTTGCTAAGTTCTTCAGAGCAGTATGTGCACACAATTCAAGATTTTCTTGTTTTGTTAAAACCACAATGCATCCAATTAATTCAATGTACAAACAAGTTCTACTCCAACAATGAAGCTTAAAATCCATGCATGGATGGTTTTAAAAAATAATAATACACACACACACACACACACACACAATAAGTCACTTAAAATCTAACTTTTAGGTAGAGTACGATGATTCCGTTGTACAAGATCAAGCATGACATTCAGAGTTGCAATAACTACATGGGTATCAAGCTTCAAAGCCACACTATGAAAGTTGGGGAGAGAGTGGTGGAGATGAGGGTGAGGAGGGGCGTGAATATTTCAGAGAACCAGTTTGGAGTTTGGATTCATGCCAGGGCGCTCAACATAAGTTATTCATCTTGTGAGGAGGCTGGTGGAGCAGTATGGGGAAAGGAAGAAGGACCTTCACATGGTGTTCATCGACCTTGAAAAGGCTTACGATAAAGTCCCTAGAGAGGTTCTATGGAAATGTTTGGAGGTTAGAGGTGTATCTGTGGCGCACACTAAGGCGATCAAGGACATGTACGAGGCAGTCACGACCGGGGTAAGGACAGTAGGAGATCCGGAGCACTTCCCAATCGTGATGGGATTGCACCAGGGATCCGCTCTTAGCCCGTTTTTATTTGCCTTAGTGATGGATGTTTTGACGCAACATATCAGGAGAGATATCATAGTGTATGTTATTTGCGGATGATATAGTGTTGATTGACGAGACCACCGGGGAGTTAACGCTAAGCTGAAGGTTTGGAGACCCTAAAATCTAAAGGCTTCAGGTTAATAAGGACCAACAAAGAATAGTTGGAGTATAAGTTCAGTGGCGTGACGTGGAAAGATGCCATGGAAGTAAGGCTTGATACATATGTCATCCAAAAGAAAGGAAGTTTCAAGTATCTTGGGTCTATTATCCAAAGTAATGGGGAAATTGACGATAAGGTCACATATCGTATTGGTGCGGGGTGGATGAAATAGAGGCTCGCATCGGAGTTTTGTGTGATGAAAGGTGCCACAAAAAACTCAAAGGCAAGTTCTACAGAGTGATGGTCAGACCAACTATGTTGTATGGTGCGGAATGTTGGCCAGTCAAAAACTCACGTTCAGAAGATGAAAGTTGCGGAAATGAGAATGTTGCAGTGGCTGCGTGGGCTAGGAGAGATAGGATTAGAAATGAAGATATCGAAACGAGGTAGGAGTGGCCTTGATGGAGGACAAGATGCGGGAAGCAAAGATGAGATGGTTCGAGCATGTAAAGAGGAGATGCGCGGATGACCAATGCGGAGGTGTGAGAGGTTGGCTATGGATGGCTTCAGGAGAGGTAGAAGTAATCCGAAGAAGTATTGGGGACATGTGATTAGATGGGACATGACACAATTGTAACTTACTGAGGACATAATCTTAGATACGAGGTTGTGGAGCACACGATTATGGTAGAAGGTTAGTAGGTAATAGCGTGGTGTCTTGCTTATCCTTCCTTATTAGTAGTCGTAGTATTTCTCATGTAGTTTCTTGTCCTTTGATTTCTGTTATTATTTATTGTCTGTTGTTCTTCGCATAGCATACTGTTTTGTTGTAGTCACTATTTCCTTTTTCCTATTTGGCCTATTGCTTTATTCTGAGACGAGGGTCTCCGGGAAACAACCTCTTTACCTCTCAAGAAAATAGGAGTAAGGTCTGCCTACACTCTACCCTCCCAAGACCTCACTTTTGGGATTACACTGGGTATGTTTTGTCGTTGTTGTTGATTACCCAGACAAAAATGATCAGTAAGGAATTTACTACAACTGGTTAAATTATACTTATGGCATAAAAAATTATACTTTGTGGGATTTCACTGGGTATATTGTTGTTGTTGTTTGCATAAATTTTTTTAACTAACTCCAATTTGGCCATGGATAGTTCATTTTTTTCGAGAAGTATCTTGATATTTTGTTGTATTATTGCCCTTACAATCTTGCATTAATTATGTTTCTTTTGAGCCGAGGATCTATCGGAAACAATCATTCTACCCCACAAAGGTAGGGGTAAGGTCTGCATAGATCCTATTTTCCCCCGACCCCACTTGTGGGAATATAATGGGTATGATGTTGTTGTATTATTCCGGAAAATTGTTTGGATATAGAATTGTTATAATTTTCCGGAATTCAAAAAACTCGAAAAAGTTGCTTTCACAATTTTCACTCCAAATCACTCACAAAATTTAAAAACAACTCCAATTTGTATTCATGTCCATACACAATTTCAATTTCCAAATACCATTTTCAACTTGAAAACAAATAACTACTTTTTTCAAATTTCGCAATTCTTATGTCCAAACGCCCACTTAAATCCTAAACATATGAGAGTAGCAGAAAAACGAAATAAATGAATATTAAATAGAGAGAAGAAAGCCAAATCTTTAGAACCTGATCTGAGTATGGTGTCCAAAACCTTGAAGGCCTGTTCCTCATTGAGAGGTTTAGTTTGAATGGGCCCAGTACAAACTTTGGTTTGAGCATCCAATACAGTCTGATTAGGCTTCGGAAACTCAGAATTCCGATACGAAGTTGACAAAGCTGGGTTCTTTATATCTGGTTCTTGATGCCTCAGTTCTTCAATCGATGCCGAATCCAATACAGCATTGATAGTGCCAAAATAACTCCTCCTTCCCACCCAATAATCAACACGTTTGATGGGAATTCGAAAAGAATTTTGAGGATTCCATAAAGCTCTTGATTTTGGTATGGGTAGTATTGGGGATACCAATGGGTCTGGGTATAACAAAGCTTTCATATCGAAATTTCGCCCCTTTGACACTATTATATGGAAGAAAAAGTTCAGATTTTTTCCAAGGTTATGAGCCTTCCAAGCTACAAAACCGCTTTATTTGGGCTGACGTGTGCTAAATTGTTTGGTCTCGTAATGGGTTGATAAGTCGTGAGGGCGGTGACCGTTTACCTTGGAACGATATGAAAAGGATTGAATACATAGGCACAAACATAGAATATTACCACTATGTTGCAAGTTGTTTGAGAACATTGGTGCCTTCCTTCTCCGGCTCTCCTTTCCTTTTTTTTTTAAATGAAATTACAAAAAAATATTATAAATCACTTTAAAATATTTGGTGAGTGTGTTTCCAAAACAGCCCTCATAAACACAAGTATGACTGGCCAGTGGGCCGGTCCCGTCCCGAACTCGATTTTTTTTAAAAGAAAATTTGCGGTATCGGGACTCGAACCGGGACGGGACATGGTCTTGTCCCGGCCCGCCCCAATCCCGCCAGACCCGACCCGGTCCCGATCCCGCCCGAAATCTCCTTTGCACAAATAACTGTTGCACGAACGATCATTTTATATTTTGGCCGTTGTGGAACGATCATTTTTGGCCTCCCCCTACCCCTTAATATTTATTTTTAACTCATAAATTATTATATTTATACTTTAACCCCCATTTTTCAACTATAAATACCTCATTTTCTCTTCATCTTTCTCACAAATCTTCCTACAATCTCTCTAATCTCTCAATCTATCTCTCTACAAGTTTACATTGTCTACTAAATATTGAATTTTATTTATTCATTTGGGAGTGAAGTTGACAACTAGCTTGAGGATCTTCCATCGAGCAAAGTTTCAATTTTCAACCTCTCGATTACACGTCGACGTTACGTCGGCGTTTGGTACATTCGTTCATTTCATTAAATTATTATTGTCTGTTTATTTTATTTTAGCGCACTTAATTTCATTTACTTTAATTATTTATTAGTATAATTATAAATTTATAATTGAAGGATTTAAACGTATGCTTACGGATAGGGGTCAGACTTCTTCTAGTAGGGGCAATGGTACTTCTTCTAGTCATCCTATTTCTAGACAGAATTCTATTCCTACACAGGATGATTTTGTTGATACCGAACAATTTCCTATAATACCATTAGATTTAGACGATGAGCTATTTTCTGGAACTCAAGAAGACTTTAATTTAGACGAACGATCTAGATGATACACCCACTAATGTAGATGACAACACACCCATTAGTGCACCTTCAACTGAAATACCTCATATTCCCCCTAGTAAGAGACGAGGTCCAGCAAAACGACCATTAAAATCAGATGCATGGACATTTTTTGATAGGGACGTAGAGAATCAAGTAGCTAGATGTAAAATTTGTAAAGATGTTTTAAAATTTAAAACTGGAAAAGGTCACAGTGGGACGGGGGGTTTAATGAGACACGTAGGAAGGGCTCATCCAGCTAGGTATGCCCAATACGAAACTTCAAAACCGGGTGCGCAAACGTCCGCTCCATCAGGACAAGGTTCACATACTGTCCCGGACCAAGTTCAGGGTCAAATTAACCCCACGACGGGGGTAATTGTAGGCCCTAATTACAATAAACATAGAGATAGGGAAGCAATAGAAAAATTAGTTGTTGTGGAGGGTTTGCCTTTTTCATTTCCTTCATCTCCCGGTTTTATTCATTACATTAGAGATATGTATAATCCTGCTTTTAACGGTTTTCCTAGATCAATTGTTAAGAGATGTGTATTTAAATTTGCATATGAATATCAACAGTATTTACTTTATTCATTATATCATTTTAATGACAAAATGACTATCACTTCTGATATAGGCCGTAGTACTAACGACCATGATTATTTAATGGTAACCTGTCATTGGATAGATTATAAATGGTTTATGCAAAAACGTATCTTAGTGTATATATATATAGATGATAGGCACTTATCAAGTGTGCGATTATTACGGAATAACTGATAAAATTATGACTATTACATTAGATAACGCTTCTTCTAACAATTATGCTATTACAATTTTAAAAAATAGTTTAACTCCAT
Organism: Anisodus acutangulus; assembly: GCA_029783415.1. Taxonomy (NCBI): domain Eukaryota; kingdom Viridiplantae; phylum Streptophyta; class Magnoliopsida; order Solanales; family Solanaceae; genus Anisodus; species Anisodus acutangulus. The sequence goes on from CM056492.1 coordinate 49,490,706, forward strand.
CTTTTTCAGATCATTTTCATATAAAATGTGCGGCCATTTATATAACTTAGTTGTAAAGGATGGTCTATCACTTTTTGAAGACATTCTTAGTAAAATACAATTTGTTATAAACTTTATTTTTAAAAATAATAGAATACAACGAAGAAAAGAATATAAAAAAACTTGTCACGATTGCCAACTACCTTATAGAAAATTCCAGAAGAAGTACCCACTAGGTGGAATTCTTTATACGAGCAACTACTTGTTGCTTATGACTATAGAAAACCTATAACTTTATTTTTTAACTCTCATAATCAAAATCCAGCTGATATGGTTGTAGATAGGGATTGGGGAAAATGTCACGACCCGACCCGACGGGCTGCGACTAACCGCCCTAATGTCGTCATTATCCTGACCTGCTGTTGGAACTGTCTGCCTCGAGACTCACCGGAATAAGCTGCCGACCTAGCCCTCTTATGCTGGTCCCTGTCATGACCTCTGTCTGGCTGTCGCCCTCTATGTCGGTCCTCAACCCCCTGTGCGTATGCCTGGATACGAGCAATATCCATACCCGGCTGAAGAGCCACCGCCATACAACCATCGATCAGATAATAGTCCAGGCCCATCACAAAGCGATGCACCATGTCTGCCATATCTGCTACAATTGTGGGTGCGTATCTGGCCAATGAATCAAACTCCAGGCTATACTCACGAATGGTCCTGCCACTCTGCCTCAACTGTAAGAATTTGTCTACTCTAGCTCTCCTCATCTCTGGAGGCGAGAAGTGACCAAGGAAGGCCTCTGTAAACTCCTCCCATGTAGCTGGAGGAACATCCTCTCCCCTAGACAACTCCCAAGACTCATACCAGTTTGTAGCTATATCCCGCATCCTATACGAAGCCAACTCCACAGACTCAGTCTCCGAAGCCCTGATTACCCTCAAGGTACGCTGCATCTGTCGGATAAACTCCAGCGGGTCATCCTCGGGCCTTGACCCGAAAAACTCTGGTGGACTACAGCTCAAGAAATCACGGACCCTCAAACTATCTGCTCTGGGGCCAACTCATGGTCCCTGTCTATAAGTCTGCCCTGCCACTAACCTAGTCAGCAGCTGCACCGCATCTCTCATGGCTCTGTCCTCTGCCCCCGGCTGAGGAGCTGGAGGCTCAGGTGCTGGGGCCTCGGAAACTGGTGATGTTGCCCCCTGAACTGGAGCCTCTGGTGGTGGCGACGAAGCAGAACTCGTCGACTAGGGCATAGTCTCCGGCATAGACTGAGTACGGGACCTGGTAACTCTCTGAATCCGACTAGCATCTCCCGCTGTAGGCTTGCCCTTCTGGGCTGCTATCACCTTCTTCGGAAGCATAGCTGTAAACATAGTAAGTCGTCAGAAAGGGATTATCCTAATAACATAGCTCTATTGCACGATCTAGGAGATGAAAGAATAGAAACCAATCCTAAATGCCCTGCAGCCTCCTGCGTATAAGTATGGTGCACAACATACCCATACGCAAGACTCTACTAGACACGGTCTGTAGACATTCCGAGGACTAACTGCTCTGATACCACTTTTGTCACGACCCGACCCGACGGGCCGCGACTAACCGCCCTAATGTCGTCATTATCCTGACATGTCACACATAATCCAACTAACACCTAATGAGTCTGAAATCCGGCAGCATAACACTGCAATAACAACATATGCCAGGGTAGGCAAGCCGACAAGGCTGCCTTTACCCCCGAATGTACCTGCCTCCTGAGGAGTCACAACTAGCCAACACAATATAACAGGCAAGCCGACAAGGCTGCCACTAGATAATATCATATATACACGGGGACACCCCAACACAGAGTACAATAGCATGACTGACCAAAACAGAGTTATAACCTTTACATAAGTACAATCCACAATTGTCTACATGCCTATATAAGAAGGACAACGACGTATGACGGGATAGGGCCCCGTCGTGCCCCTAAATATACATAAATCAAAATGATAGGGTCCTGTACAAAAATGGTAAAGCTCTGGATCAAAGGAGCTTTCCAAACAGCTGCGCAGGAACCTAAACCGGAGGGTCACCAAACTGAGCACCTGTACCTGCGGGCATGAACGCAAATTTCTAGGAAAGGGGTCGATTTAAATAATGTACTGAGTATGTAAATATGAAATACTGCAAATGAGATCATAAGTATCCAATGGATAACAAGAGGTAAGTATAAAAATCAGGATCCAAATCCAATTGTGCTATAGACAATAAAAGTCAGTTGTGCCTTATAAAAATGAGAGTCAAGTCAAGAAAACATGAATGCCTGTCCATATACATATATATACCTGTAACGTAACCCGACCCACTAATGCGGGACTCGGTGGAATCATATCATAACCTGGCCCATATTGGGACTCGGTGAAGTCATATCATAACCCGACCCATTCTGGGACTCGGTAAAGTCATATCATAACCCGACCCATTCTGGGACTCGGTAAAGTCATATCATAACCCGACCCATTCTGGGACTCGGTAAAGTCATATCATAACCCGACCCATTCTGGGACTCGGTAAAGTCATATCTCATCTATGGATCCATCCTACGTAACTCGGCCCTCTAGTGAGGGACTCGGTGAACAATGCAAGGCTGTGCACGAACATAACCCGGCCCATATTGGGACTCGGTGAAGTGAAGTAATAACACTAAGCACGAGTAGATTTCATGAGTAACCATATGCAATAAAAATTTTCATTTGACTCCCAATAAAATCATTATAATAATGTCATAATAAACTCTTTACTGAAAAATCATAGGCACTTCTCATAACTAACATCTTTAGGAATTAAACTGTATAAGAATCATGTACGTCCGCCGTACCTTCATTAAATAAAAATCATGCCAAAGAAAGAAGGAATAGTTCACATACCTCTTAGACGAACTAATTAACTCAATATTAGAGTACGTCTCATTTTAGAACTTCAACCTATAATAATAGTAATACGTTCGTCAATTCTATGATCACTGGCATACTTTATATCGAATAACGACTTCCTATTCTATAAAAATTCGGGCAGCACTTCCCTTGTTTATACATGTTTCCACAACTTCCAAACGGGGCTAATAACATCAATAGCCAAGCACCAATTAATGGCACAACCAAAACAACAACAAAGGGGATTTACACGCCCACTTCTCATGTAAATTTAGCCTCTTAATCCACATTAAAATAGCCCACAAAAATAGTCAATGTTCCAACAACAACGAGGGTAGAATGTGAAATCTTTCTACACCCTTATTCCTTTAGGACTTACATTAGCAATTACCACACTTAAACATGCATAATGGTAACTAAATTTTCAGCATTATAACACCACAAAATAGTCCCTAAAACAGTCCATATCCATCTCAACATGTCCAACAATTTCATGCAAGTTCTTGGCCACAACATGTCATAATTCCATAACTCTTCTCTTAACTCCTAAAATCCAATTCCATATTTCAATACTTCCATATAACTAATTTTAAACTTTAATATCAATGTTTCCTTTCAATTTCATCATGCAATTAGTGATAATAATAACAACAATAACCAACGAATCCAACAATCACCAAAATCTGTCCCAAAATGACAACTAGCCCAAAATTGTCACATGCATTGTTTAAATTCCAAATTTTCCTTAACACAAATTCATATCCTTAATTCTAACAACATGCATTCCAGTTATATTATAGAAAGAAGAATTTTATACCTCAAATTTCGTCCAAAACAGTCCGCACAGTTTGCTCACTGTCGGGGTCCGAAAATCCCCACTGTCTTCGTATTTCTTTCCCTTTTTTGTTCACTTATTCAACTCCAATTGACATGCAAGTGTTCTACAATGTTAAGCCATCATCCCTACACATTTTTCTTCCAAAATTTCATCCCAAAAATCTCGAAATTTCTGGGCAGATTCTCGGCCAGCAGTGGTTGTTTTTGCCACTGTTTTTGGTGTTGTTTTGGCTTCTAATTTTTGGTGAAAAATATAGTCTAAGAAGAGGAGATAAAAACCTTAAATTTGGTTATGGGAGGGGGGGGTTTCTCGGCTGGCTTGAGGAGAGAAGAGAGGAGAGTTTTTGGTTAAGTTAGAATGAAGATGAAGAGGTGAGTGTAGGTTATAAAAAAAAAATCCGAATTTTCTTGTTACACTTTGGCCCCCCAAGTTCTTCAAAAAAAAAATCTCAAACCCACTTCTTTTAATTTCTGAGAATTTCATAAGCCTCGTATCCTCTTGTATACTAATTTCCGGTATTTGAATCCTATTTCCTTAATCTTACGAGGTGTAACAGAAAATTTCTGAACTTATTGTATTTTTAGAGAAATATTTTCAAGCAACAAAAGAATTTTCTGGTATATATTATCCTACTATTTCAACTATGTTATTTTATATAGCTCTAATATTTTTACTGCTTAATGAATATATGGATAAATCAGCTTATAAGGCCGCTATTAAAAAATGTTTATCAAAATAAAAAAATATTTTATTCATATTCCCACTATTTATATTATTGGTGCTGTATTAAATCCGACTATTAAAATAGACGATACTAAATCACATATTGAAACTATTTACGATTGTATAGCAGTACTACCACCTCCAAGTCCCAAAAATCCAAATCACCCACCACCTATTGAACAAACTAAAGAAGAAGTGTTGTCTAGTGTAGAAGATGAATGTAAAAAAGTATATAAGTGTCGCGCCCGTTTTTTGACCTGGCTCGGGTCAAAGCGGAGCACGGACGTGTTCGGGGTGATTCCCGGGTAAAAAGGGTTGAGGAGTCGCCACCTAATTATTTTTTACGGTGAATTAGGACACCTAAATATTAAACTAAGTGCTGTAATGTAAACTCCAATTTTAAGGTCTGCGAAACTAGCGAGATTCTAGGTAAGGGTTCTTTATTATCCTAAAGGGAAGGGGTTAGGCATCCTTTAAGATCCGCTAACTTGCGGTTATCCGGTCAAACTCAGTTTAATTATTGCTAGAAAAATGCATGTTTTACAAGCATAATAGATTTAAAAGATGTTTGCAAATAATTAGTAAATGATGCATTTTATACAAGTACGTATTCAGATGACATAGAAAGAAAGATACATGTAAAGTTTTGAAAAATATGCATTTTGTGACAATAAATTATTTATACTATCAAAGAAGTAAAATTTTGGGAATCATTGAATTGTAAATTGACAAAAGATAAACTTATCCGGAATGATTAATAAAGCAAATAAAGATGACAAAAGTTGTTTTTGAAAATCTTGAATACGCGTGACGAGCCTAAAATAAATAAACTAGCGAAGGATTTCTAAGTTTGAATTCAACCGAGCCTACAAATAAATAAGCTAGCGACGGGTTTCAAATCTTAAACTACCTTATGAATTAATCCTAAGTTTGCCTATTCTAAGCATTTCAATAGTTACATACGTGCGATAAATAATATTACAATACAAAGCGGAATAAAAGTCAATTAAAGAAAGACATAAAATAAATAAACTCCGAGGAATAATTCGTCGTTATTTACTTTTATCCCTGCAAGCTGCCAAAAACAAAGGGTTAGAAACAGTTAAATACAAATACCTCCATATCCGCATTCAAAACAGTGAATATTTTGATCACGGAGGGCTCAGACTTAAATTTTGAAAAGAGCATTCCAATCGCGCCGTGGTCGCAAACATATGACTAATGTGGTTATTTTGATTACCTCGCCTACTAAACGTGTCGGTCTCTCGGTGAAATAGAAAAGATCACTATAATCACGTCGTGGTCGCGAATATATAACTTGTTGGTTATTTTAGTCATCTCGCCTACTAAACATGTTGATCTTGGATGAAATAAAGGTTTAAGTCTTCATCATTGCCCGTGGTTATATTTCCGCCTTTGCAACTGTGGAGGCCTCAAAATCGACGGATATTTTTCATCGCCAGTGTAGTATCGTGTTTAAATCAAGAAATTAAAATAGTAAACAATGGCAAAGAAGCGAGGAAAACAGAGGCGTAAAATAATTTCTAAAAGACGTGGTGTTTAGTTTAAAACAAGAAAAACAAGAAACAGATATTTGAATGTCAAACAAAGGACTGGAATAGGAAAGCAATGTTTGAAAGGTGCGGTATTCAGTTTAAAACAAGAAAATGATAAAAACAAGAAACAAGAATCAAACGGGAGCAAGTCAAACAGAAAAACAACGCCCGAACAGACGCGGTATTTATTCAAAACAGTAAAACAATGATATCCGTCCCAAGAAATTTAAAACAGTAAACTTAATAAAAACAATAATATATCCGTTGCACGGATGTCTAAAACAGTTAAACAAAAAAACAGAGAAGCGAAATGAAAGAAAAGCGCGGCCTCGAATTCAATTTCGTCGGCCTTAATGCGAAATTAATAAAACAGTAAAACAATGCCAAAGAAACGAGCAGTGAGCAGTTTAAAATATCCGACCCAAATTCTGAAATGTTGGAACCGAAACAGGATTAAGAAGTATTTATGGAAAAATCCGACCGGATCATGAACAAAGTGACAGAATGAAATCGTAAATTCGGACTTTTAGATAACCAAAGAAATGATATGAAAAATGCCATAACTGAAATACGCCAAAACCGGGTCGACCCGACGCGGGTAAGTGAGCCGACCCGAATCAGTTGCCAACCCGAATCAGATTTTTTTTCATTTTCAGATAACCAATATACAAGACATGAAATGCAAGAAATTTGGAAATTCAAACAGGGTCGACTGACCCGGTCAAGAATCTGACCGAATCATTTGTTCAACCCTAATCAATCGATTTCATCAATTTCGCTTAACCAATAACAACAACAAAGAACAATACAAGAATTTCGAAAATAATACCCAAATGGGTCGATCTGACCGATCAAGAATCTGACCGAATCGATGGTCCAAACCAAAATCGATTTTAACACCAAATTCAGATAACTAATAACAAGAAAACGAAATGCAAGAATTCAAAATAATACCTAAGTCGTCGACTGACCGGTCGATGACCCGACCTGGATCGATGGTCCAAACCAAAATCGATTTTAACACCAAATTCAGATAACCAACATACATAAATATGAAAATGCAAGAATTCAAAATAATACCCAAACTGGTCGGCTGACCAAATCAGTGAAGAACAACAAGAAATGCAAAAATAGATTTTCGGACTCGGTTTTTCAGAAACCGAATAGAGGCATTTAAAACCCAAGTTCAAGAACGAAACTCACCTCCTTTCTTTCAAATCTTGGACCTATTTCGGACTTGATTCTTGAATAACAAGGAAGGCAAATGCTCACAATCAAGAACACAACAAAATATTTATGTATATATGGAATAATCTTCCGAAACATCTTCCAAAAATCTGTTTTAATCCTCCGAAAAATCTTTCTCAAAATGAAGAACAACATGGGGTATTTATAGGTACTCAACCGAACGTTCCAACCCCTCATACCCCCCCTTAAAATGAATTCAAATTTCAAAATAAAGGGGGAACAAAATCTTATTTTTGGGGCGTGTTCTTGGGGCAAGCGTTCGGCGGTGTCAGGGTAGGGTGGTGGCAGTGGCGAAGTGACGGGGGTAGGGGTGCGGCGATGTGGGGGTAGGGGCATAGGGGTGTGCGGCGAGTGGGGGGGGTTAGGGTTTGTATTTTTTTTGTTTTTGGTTTTTTAAGGGTTTTGGGTCTTTTGGGGGAATTAAAAGGGGAAGGAAATTGGGTATTGGGCCGATCCGGGTGGGCTTTCGGTTGGGCCTGGGTATTTGTTTTTTGGGTTGGGGAAATAAAATGGGTGATAGGTTGGGCTTGGACGAAAATGGGTTTTAGTTTGGGTTGGGTAGGAATTGTTTTGGGTTAGGAAATAAAAAATGGGTTATGGATTTAAAAATATAAAAGAGGGGTTTAATATTAAAATATTATATATATATATATATTTTTTGTAAAAGATGTGAATTATTTAAAATAACATAACGACGTGATAATAATAAAATATAATATTTGTGAAATGTTTAATGCTTAATAAAAGGGAAATGCGATGCAATTTTGCGAGAATAACATAGAATTTCGGATAACTTATGATTATTATAAAATATGCAAATGATTTAATAAATGTGAATAATAATAATAATGAGATATATACACACATATATATATATATATACGCATGTATGTATATAGATTAAAATTGTTTTGCTAAAAATAATTAAAACTGCAAAATAAATTGGAAAAGACGGGACAAAATTGGGTGTCAACAGATGCCCCTCTTTGGACGGAGACGATGAAAGAGTTTTCGGCCAAAGAAAGTTGACTGAGTAGCCAATTTTGTCCTGATCAACGGGACTTGAAGGAAGATCATGGGTAGAAATAAGATCCCAGGGGGAGAGAAATTATGGAAAAGTTGGTGTAGATTCAAGAAATGTTGCCCCAGTGTCGAGTTATGATGACACTGGTCGCAGATGTAACAAAACTATTGGGAAAGAGCGGATCGAAGTTCGAAGTAGGTCGTTGACCAAATTGTCTTGGTTCGCCGTGAGATATAGTTCCACGTTATGCTGAAAGCTCCCGCCGATTCGAATTCCTGTGGACCAGAGCTAAGATAAAAGTTAGTGTATAACAGTTGCATAAGATATGTATGTGAGAATATGACTTTGTAAGTTGAAATGATGTCGTTGCTTAATGTTGTGCAGATGATGTCGTTGGCGGGCGCCTGTTTATACTTTAAAATAAAGTACCCGCATTAGAAGGTGGGCGCCCGACTTAAATTGAAATACCCGCATTAGAAGGTGGGCGCCTGACTTAAATTGAAATACCCGCATTAGAAGGTAGGCGCCTGACTGAAATTTAAATACCCGCATTAGGAGGTGGGCGCCTGACTGAAATTTAAATACCCGCATTAGGAGGTGGGCGCCTGATTTAAAACATACCCGCATTAGAAGGTGGGCGCCTGATTTAAAACATACCAAGATTAGAAGGTGGGCGCTGATTTAAAACATACCCGCATTAGAAGGTGGGCGCCTGATTTAAAACATACCAAGATTAGAAGGTGGGCGCCTGATTTAAAACATACCCGCGTTAGAAGGTGGGCGCTGATTTAAAACATACCGCGTTAGAAGGTGGGCGCTGATTTAAAACATACCAAGATTAGAAGGTGGGCTGATTTAAAACATACCCGATTAGAAGGTGGGCGCTGATTTAAAACATACCCAGATTAGAAGGTGGGCGCTGATTTAAAACATACCCAGATTAGAAGGTGGGCTGATTTAAAACATACCCGCATTAGAAGGTGGGCGCTGATTTAAAACATACCCGTTAGAAGGTGGGCGCCTGATTTAAAACATACCCGCATTAGAAGGTGGGCGCCTGATTTAAAACATACCCGCATTAGAAGGTGGGCGCCTGATTTAAAACATACCCGCATTAGAAGGTGGGCGCCTGATTTAAAACATACCCGCATTAGAAGGTGGGCGCCTGATTTATGTCGTCGTGTTGACGTAATGTAAAGTGGGGCCCTATTGTCATGCCATGATAGTTAATGTGTGGACATAAGCGATGCAAAAGTTGAGTAGATGAGGATGCGACCCTGTAAGTCGAAATACCGTTCTTTGCGTGGACACAACACGGTTGGGAACATGTAGTTTAGCATGACGTCTTTGTACAATCTCCAAACAGGAAAGTGAATCTTGTAGTGAGTTGCGATGCGGAGGCCCTTGCGAATCTTCTCATAAATGTTGCAGCTTCCCTGCTGTTTTCGACCTGAAGAACCTGTACTCAAATAAATTTATGAGTTTTGGGAGGGGGAGTTGATTCGCGTTGACTTTGTAGCTTCGGCCTTGGTATTCGCATGTCCTGCTAACTCGGACCCGTAGCCCCTCTCTGTTTCCCAGTCTTGGCCAGCCGTTAATGAAAACATTCGAAAACAATTCGTAGAAATGCATCTTAAAAAAATAGTAACATCAAAATTCTATCGAATTTTGATGAAAATGTTTGTTGAAAATAATTTGCTTATAAGAAATACTGCATATATATATATATATATATATATATAAATGTCGAGCAGTGACATGCGGTGAAACAAAGCAAACGTCCTATCCAAAATTCTTCTGGCTGAAGACTTAGTTTGCCGATGCTTTTCCATGTTTATCGGCGTCCTCTGGCAGTGATCCCTAAAAAAAATGCCCCAGTTTCTGATATGTGAGAATGACGATCTTTTGAACGGACAAACGAGTCTTGTGTAGATTGCTTGTCTGCCATATCAGGGTGATCAGATAGGTGCATTTTGTCATTTGTGAGATAGAGGAGAAAATATTTCCTAATGATGGGACCGAAGCCGATTTAGGCCGCCTACGTATCCCCATGAGGGAATCAGGTCATGACGTAGTTCATTACAAGCAAAAGGGGATTGTAAGGATTTTCTAAAATGGGACCGAAGCCGATGTGGCCGCCTACGTATCCCGCGAGGGAATCAGGTCATAACGTAGTTCATGTTACAAAGAAATGTGTTTCTGGGAAATTTGCAATCTAGGAAACGGGACCCGACATGGGTTCTTTGCGTATCCCGCCAGGGAGCGCAACTTTTACAACATAAGAAATGCATTACATAAAAAAATCCTAAATGTAGTATCTTTTCACTGCATCCGCGTTGATAGCTTTTGGCCATACTTCACCATCCATTTCAGCTAGAATTAATGCTCCTCCAGTCAACACCCGGTGAACCATATAAGGCCCTTGCCAGTTAGGTGCGAATTTTCCTTTAGCTTCATTTTGGTGCGGGAATATGCGTTTTAGCACCAATTGCCCCGCTCGAAAGTCCTTGGTTTTACTTTCCGTTGAAAGCTTTGGCCATTCTGCTTTGATAAAGTTGTCCGTGGCGCATCGCGTTCAATCGCTTTTCATCAATCGAGATCAATTGTTCGTATCGATTCTCGTATCCATTTCGCCGTTCAGCTCGGCTTCTTGGATAATTCTCAAAGATGGTATTTCCACTTCGCCGTAACACGCTGCTCCATAGACCAATAGATACGGCGCGTTGCCCCAGAGAAGTCCCGATCAGAAGTGCGATATCCCAAAAGTGCCAAGGACAAATGCTCATGCCAGTGCTTGTAATTATCAATCATCTTTCGTAGTATTCTTTTGATGTTTTTGTTGGCTGCTTCGACTGCTCCGGTCATCTGAGGTCGGTATGGAGTGGAATTGCGGTGAGGGATCTGAAACTTTTCGCATATCTCATTTATCGACATCATAAGATTAGCTCCATTGTCTGTTATAATCGACTCAGGGATTCCAAATCGACAAATGATGTTATTGCGGACAAAATCAACTACCACTTTCTTTGTTACTGACTTGTGGGACGATGCTTCTACCCACTTTGTGAAATAGTCAATTGCCACTAGAATAAATCTGTGTCCATTTGATGCGGCAGGTTCAATAGGGCCAATGACATCCATGCCCCAAGCTGCGAATGGCCAAGGAGAGCTTGTCACATTGAGTTCGTTAGGAGGCACCCTGATTAGATCGCCATGAATCTGACATCGATGGCATCTTTGCACGAAGTGGATGCAATCTGTTTCCATGGTCATCCAAAAGTATCCTGCTCTCAGAATCTTCTTTGCCAAAGTGAAGCCATTCATATGAGGCCCGCACGTGCCTCCGTGTATCTCTACAACTAAACTGCTTGCCTCTCGAGCATCAACACATCTTAACAAGCCGAGATCTGGAGTCCTCCGATAAAGGATTTCTCCGTTTAGGAAGAAATGGTTTGCTAACCTCCTAAGTGTCCTCTTTTGTATACTGGTTATGCCTTCTGGATATTCACCTATCTTGAGATATCTCTTAATGTCGTGGTACCAAGGCTTTTCATCCAACTCTCCATCTATGTTGAAACAATATGCCGGCTGATCCGATAAGCTCACCTTGATGGGATCAATGTAGTTCTTATCCGGATGTTGAATCATGGAGGACAGTGTTTCCAGAGCGTCAGCGAACTCGTTTTGAGTTCGTGGGATATGCTTGAATTCTATCTTGCTGAATTTTTTGCATAATTCTTTCACGCAATGCAGGTAAGGAAGTATCTTCCCGTTCTTGGTCGCCCATTCGCCTTGCACCTGATGAATCAATAAGTCCGAATCACCTATAACCAATAATTCTTGAATGTTCATATCAACGGCCATTCTAAGTCCGAGTATACAAGCTTCATATTCCGCCATATTGTTGGTGCATGGAAATCGGAGTGTTGCCGAAATTGGGTAGTGTTGACCTGATTCTGAAATCAAAACTGCTCCAATACCAACTCCTTTGAAGTTTGCAGCTCCGTCGAAGAACATTCTCCAACTCGGGTACTCTTCTGAGATGTCTTCTCCAACAAACAGTACCTCATCGTCCGGAAAATAAGTCCGGAGAGACGTGTATTCTTCATCCACGGGGTTTTCCGCAAGATGGTCGGCTAGTGCTTGTCCTTTGATAGCCTTTTGGGTGACATATATGATGTCGAATTCACTTAACAAGATTTGCCACTTCGCTAGCTTCCCGGTGGGCATGGGCTTCTGAAAAATATATTTGAGCGGGTCCATCCTTGAGATGAGATAAGTGGTATATGCAAACAGATAATGCCTAAACTTTTGCGCAATCCATGTCAAGGCACAACAAGTGCGTTCCAGCAAAGTATACCGAGCTTCATACGGCGTAAACTTCTTGCTTAAGTAGTATATGGCTTGCTCTTTCTTTCCTGTTTCATCGTGTTGTCCCAGCACGCATCCAAACGCGTTCTCTAACACAGACAGATATAATAACAAAGGCCTTCCGGGCTCTGGAGGTACCAAAACAGGTGGGTTAGACAGATATTCTTTGATTCTATCAAAAGCTTGTTGGCAATCCGTCGTCCATTTGGTAGCAGCGTCTTTCTTCAGTAACTTGAATATCGGCTCACATATCACTGTTGATTGTGCTATGAACCTGCTGATGTAATTGAGGCGACCAAGGAAACTCATCACGTCTTTTCGACTCTTTGGAGGAGGCAAGTCTTGAATAGCTTTTACCTTCGAGGGGTCTAATTCAATACCTCTTCTACTCACGATGAAACCTAGCAGCTTCCCAGCAGGGACACCAAACGCACACTTTGCAGGGTTTAATTTTAGGTTATACCGCCTCAGCCGATCAAAGAACTTCTCTAAATCTGTCAAGTGATCCAAAGTCTTTCGCGACTTAATAATAACGTCATCCATGTAGACCTCTATTTCTTTGTGGATCATATCATGAAAAATGGTAGTCATGGCCCTCATGTAGGTGGCACCTGCATTCTTGAGTCCGAACGGCATTACCCGATAACAGTATACTCCCCAAGGTGTAGTGAATGCTGTCTTCTCTGCATCTTCCTCATCCATCAAGATTTGGTGGTAACCAGCAAAGCAATCAACAAATGATTGTAATTCATGCTTTGCACAGTTGTCAATGAGTATGTGAATATTTGGAAGAGGGAAGTCATCATTCGGACTGGCCTTCTTGAGATCCCGATAATCCACGCACACTCGTATCTTTCCATCTTTCTTTGGCACCGGTACAATGTTGGCCAACCAAGTGGGGTATCTTGTGACTCGAATGACCTTTGCATCGAATTGCTTGGACACCTCTTCCTTGACCCTTAAACTCAAATCAGGCTTGATTTTCCTTGGTTTTTGTTTCACCGGAGGGTAGGATGGATCGATAGGCAATCTATGCGAAACAATATCCGTGCTCAACCCTGGCATCTCGTCATAAGACCAAGCAAATACGTCGATATATTGTCTCAAAAGATCCGTCAGTTCTTTCCTTTGTGGGGCGTTCAGATGGACGCTGATTCTTGTTTCTTTCACATTTTTTGCATCCCCAAAATTTATTGCCTCAGTTTCATCTAAATTTGGCTTTGGTTTATTCTCAAAATGTTCCAATTCCTCTGTCAATTCTTCTGGTTGCGAGTCTTCCTCATACTCTTCGAAGTCCTGTTCATTGTTTGGATTTTCTTTGTTTGTTTCATTACATGTCACATTCACATTATCGACAGATTTATTAGTTTGCATGCTGAAAGAGAAAAGAAAATTAGTAAACAAAATAAATTTTTAAATAGCAAAAGAAATGTGGATTTGTCATTTAAGCTTTTGAAAGAGGGAGGCAAAACACATTAAAATGCATAGATGCGATTCAAGCCTCAATTAGAATCGCATTGTTTCAAAAAGTACTAAGGTAGTTTCTACCAAGCTTCCCGGAGAAACAGGGCCGGGGCACAGGTCTAATTTTTCAAAATATCTCCACGTTCTGCGTCCCAAATAGTTGGGCCTTCATCAAAATCATCCAGAATTACATTGCATTCCATTTCTTCTTCTGCAATGAAAAGGCTTTTGAGTCCTTCCGCGAGGTCGTCTGCATCATCTTCATTCGACTCATGAGCGGCATATGCTTTGACAAATGACTGATTCAGGGGTGGCAAGGGAGTGTCCTTTTTCTTTCAGAGGTTGACTGATAAGACTTCTTTAGAAGTGGGTTTGTATCCGAGACCAAAAGTATCCTTCTTACTGAGCAAGTGAACAGGCTCCACCATACCTTCTAAATTCAATCTGACGCCTCCGCCGGCCTTAAAGCCATTCTTCAACATTTCCTGGGCCACCATTGTGAGGACCCGGGGTAACTTCAATATTTCAGCTTTGGAGGCACATGTAATTTCTCTGACATGGAAGACAGACTCATCCAGTGTATCTACGCTTTCAACAGCAGGGATCTGTCCTTCGGGACATATTGAATTGCTCCCTTCTCCGTGTACCACGACCTCGTGATGATCCCAGACAAACTTCAAACTCTGATGTAGGGTAGAAGGAACTGCACCAGCCACATGGATCCAAGGTCTTCCCATTAGTAGGTTATAGCCGGTAGATATGTCTAGCACTTGGAATTCCACGACGAACTCTACGGGCCCCACTTGTAATGTTAAATCCATTTCTCCCATAACGCTCCTTTGGGCTCCATCAAAACCTTTAACTCTCACATGACTTTCGCGAATCTTTCCAATGTTAATTCCCAAGGCTCGGAGAGTCGCCGCGGGACAAATATTGACGGCTGAGCCTCCATCAATCAATACCTTAGAAATGAACTTGTTCATGCACTTTACTGTTATGTTCAAAGCTTTGTTGTGGCCCAAACCCTCAGGTGGCAATTCTTTGTCATGAAAAGAGACTTTATGGGCCTCTAAAATCTGTCCGACCAAAGCCGAGAGTTTCTCGCCCGTGGTCTCTCTCGGAACATAAGCTTCTTTGAGTACTTCCAATAAAGCGCGTCCGTGGTCCGGAGAATTCATCAACAATGATAGCAAAGAAATCTGAGCCGGTGTTTTCTTCAATTGCTCTACAACGGAATACTCCTTGGTTGACATTTTCCTCCAGAACTCTTCCACTTCAGTCTCTGTTACAGCCCTTTTTGGATTGTCTGCAGGGGTATAACATCGTCCGGATCTGGTCATACCAGCGACGACAACTTCTACAATTTGTTTCTCCTTTCCCTTGCTCCTTTCCCCAATCGAATAGCTCCAAGGGGCGGTTTTGGTATCAGCAGACGGCGTCACCATCCGCGATTTCGAAGGAAGTACTTCCGCTTCAAACGGTGCCCTCACTTGAACTGTAATTATAGGGGTGATCAAAGCCGATGATTCAACCCTTTCCTCTGTTCGGACCGGCACAATGGTCCCTTCCAAACTGTTTTCTTCATCAACGGTAATCATGTTTATATTGGCATTGTCATGATTCGGCAAAGGGTTATTATTTACATTAGGGGGAGGTCCTTTCAGTTGGATAATTCCCTCTTTGATCAAAGCCTCGATCTTGTCTTTGAGGGCAAAGCAAACTCCAGTGTCATGTCCGGTGATCCCCGAGTGGTACGCACAATGCTTAGTTTCATCATACGATCTGGGGATAGGATTGAGGATATGCCCTGGGATGGGTTGGAGTATTCCTGCGGTCCTCAATCTTTCGTATAGTTGGGCTAGAGGTTCGGCTAAAGGTGTATATGTTTTGACTGGCCTTCTTTCGTAATTTGCCCGGGGTCTGGGAGTATTTGGTGGATGGGTTTGCGGCTGAGGCGGATGTGTGGGTTGATACTGTGGGGAATTTCTATAGGTAGGTGCTCGTGGTGGGCTATATATTGGTTGGGTATGATAGACAGGGTAGGGAGTAGGCGAGTGTTGATAATAAGGCTGAGGGCTTTGTGTGCTTTGGCTATAGTAGGAGGGCTGATGATTTTGGGTGTTTTGATTATAGTAGGGAGGCTGGGATGACGGGCTTTGGTAGGTTGGCATTTGGTTGGACCTATGTTCCTGGACCGCCATGACAGGAGATGCTCCGTCCCTCCTCTTCTTAATTGCTCCTCCAAATGAGTCTGACTGAATGGCCTTACTTGTTGCCTGCAACGCCGCCAAGTTTGTGATTCTCCCCGTTTTGATACCTTCTTCTATGAAATCTCCCATCCTAACCACTTCAGAGAAATTCCGTCCAATGACGCTTATCATTTTTTCGTAATAAGTTGCATCCTTCATAGATTGCACAAAGAGTGTGGTCATTTCACTTTCTGCCATCGGAGGTTGAACCTTTGCTGCTTCCGCCCTCCACCTCATGGCATATTCCCTGAAAGTTTCTGTAGATTTTTTTTCCAATTTCATTAGATAAAATCTATCCAAGACTGTGTCGGTGTTAAACCTGAACCTGTCCACAAAATCCTGTGCCATTGTGCCCCAGTTATGCCATTTTCGCGGGTCCTGGCTTGTGTACCAGTCGAGCGCTTCCCCTGTCAAACTTCTTATGAACAACTTCATTATTATGGCCTGGTCCTTACCCACTCCAACCAGCTTGTCACAATACGATCTCAAATGAGCGCGAGGATTTCCCTTTCCATCGAATAAGTCAAATTTCGGCACCTTATACCCGACAGGCAACTGAACGTCGGGATGCATGCAGAGATCTTCATACTCGAGTCCTTCATGCCCCTTGCTGGTTTGAATGTTTTTAAATGCTTCTTTTAGGCTATGAATTTCCCTTGCCATACTTTCATCATTTCTAATCCTTGCTTGCCTTTCCATCTCTTCATATTGGTCTATCTCCTGATGATGTAGGTTTGGTATGGTAGAAGTGGAAGGTTGAGCTTCCGTTGCATATACCGGTGGCACATACTGCTTGTTAGTGATGTGTGCCATTGGTATTTGTTGGGTTGCCTGGTAATTTAGTGTGGGAGGGATATTTTGGACAAGTGGGGTAGTTTGGGTAAGTGGAGCTGGATGTATATATGGAGCTGTGAAGGATACTGGGTCATTTTGTAGCGGGCTTTGTTGTGGACTGGCCTGCGGGTTGATAGGATGCGGATTGGTACGTTGTGGGCTGGCGAGTTGAGGATTGGTTCTGCTTGGTAAGGGATTTCGGGGAAGGTTCTGGGGGAATGATGGTTCGTGAGATGGAAAGGTGTGTGGTGCAGTTGCGCTCGTCTCTTGTTCAGGCAGTGGAGTGTTGATGCTGATGGAAAGATTGGTAAGATTCCGGAGACGTTCGATCTCAGTTTGCATAGTTGCCATTTGCTGCAGTAGTTGGGCGAGGTATTCATCCGGGACGGAAGTATTTCTCCTTTCCGATGTCTCTGGTTCACCTCCCGGAAGAGCGACAAGTCCCAAACCGGTTTGTTCTTGCCCTCAATCAGTCATTTTGTCGGATGATTGTGCCTTGGATCTCGTGAAGTAATGGTGTTCCGCCAGTTTCAATCAACGCGAATCAACTTTTGGAAAATAAAGCAGGCAAAATAAACCTTCTCTAAAAAATGAAATAAACCAAGTTAGTATGAGACGAATAATTATTGCTTTGAATAACATATATAGAGTGGAAAACAGTAAACAAGTAGCAGACAGATTATATGGAAATTAAATGCGCGTCCTAATGTGCATGGGGCCTCCCTTATGCCGGAGGTAGGCCTAAACGCCAAATATGCGGGATTACGACAGATTTGATCCAAGCTGCTAAACTGCAATGCTTTGTCGAAAACGAGACAAAATGAATGTACATTTTCCAATTTCAGCATGTCATGATTAGTCTTGGATTAATCTATCCTTATCACGCTACACATAATATGATGATTGATCGTTGGGTTGTGAGACCCGTAGACATCTTTGGCGGATTTCTTAATCGTGGAGTCGATACCAAGGATCGACCCACCTAAGGTGTATGTATGCATGACTTAAAATAAAGGGTGGTATAGCTCTATCTTAAATTTTCTAAGATTTGGCTGACTAGACACAAGGTTCCCGAGCGGACTACTCGAGTGAGAAGGCTACGCGGCCACCGGATGGTCCGATCACTCCGCGCATACGCCAACTCTCCTAAAATTTGGTAGATTGAAAGAAATTTGCGGGTGCGCGAAACACACCTCGCGTGTAGTGTGTGATAGTGTCAATTTTCCAGAGTGGAAGAAATATGAGCGGAATGCCAATTTAAGGAAAGCAGTAAGACAATATAGCAATCAAAGCAGTTTATGCAAAAAATCTCATAAATGAAACATATCAAAGCATTAAATCAAATAAGGAACAAAAAGTAAAGCAATAATTAATCCGAACTTGTTATGGTTAAGAACCTGAAGGTCCCCAGCAGAGTCGCCATGCTGTCGCGCCCGTTTTTCGACCTGGCTCGGGTCAAAGCGAAGCACGGACGTGTTCGGGGTGATTCCCGGGTAAAAAGGGTTGAGGAGTCGCCACCTAATTATTTTTTATGGTGAATTAGGACACCTAAATATTAAACTAAGTGCTGTAATGTAAACTCCAATTTTAAGGTCTGCGAAACTAGCGAGATTCTAGGTAAGGGTTCTTTATTATCCTAAAGGGAAGGGGTTAGGCATCCTTTAAGATCCGCTAACTTGCGGTTATCCGGTCAAACTCAGTTTAATTATTGCTAGAAAAATGCATGTTTTACAAGCATAATAGATTTAAAAGATGTTTGCAAATAATTAGTAAATGATGCATTTTATACAAGTACGTATTCAGATGACATAGAAAGAAAGATACATGTAAAGTTTTGAAAAATATGCATTTTGTGACAATAAATTATTTATACTATCAAAGAAGTAAAATTTTGGGAATCATTGAATTGTAAATTGACAAAAGATAAACTTATCCGGAATGATTAATAAAGCAAATAAAGATGACAAAAGTTGTTTTTGAAAATCTTGAATACGCGTGACGAGCCTAAAATAAATAAACTAGCGAAGGATTTCTAAGTTTGAATTCAACCGAGCCTACAAATAAATAAGCTAGCGACGGGTTTCAAATCTTAAACTACCTTATGAATTAATCCTAAGTTTGCCTATTCTAAGCATTTCAATAGTTACATACGTGCGATAAATAATATTACAATACAAAGCGGAATAAAAGCTGAATTAAAGAAAGACATAAAATAAATAAACTCCGAGGAATAATTCGTAGTTATTTACTTTAATCCCTGCAAGCTGTCAAAAACAAACGGTTAGAAACAGTTAAATACAAATAACTCCATATCCGCATTCAAAACAGTGAATGTTTTGATCACGGAGGGCTCAGACTTAAATTTTGAAAAGAGCATTCCAATCACGTCGTGGCTGAAAACATATGACTAATGTGGTTATTTTGATTACCTCGCCTACTAAACGTGTCGG
The DNA here is from genome assembly GCA_029783415.1 of Anisodus acutangulus. Classification (NCBI taxonomy): domain Eukaryota; kingdom Viridiplantae; phylum Streptophyta; class Magnoliopsida; order Solanales; family Solanaceae; genus Anisodus; species Anisodus acutangulus. Next base: position 49,510,363 of record CM056492.1, read on the forward strand.
TCTCTCGGGTGAAATAGAAAAGATCACTATAATCACGTCGTGGCTGCGAATATATAACTTGTTGGTTATTTTAGTCACCTCGCCTACTAAACATGTTGATCTTGGATGAAATAAAGGTTTAAGTCTTCATCATTGCCCAGAAGTTATATTTCCGTCTTTGCAACTGTGGAGGCCTCAAAATCGACGGATATTTTTCATCGGCCAGTGTAGTATCGTGTTTAAATCAGTAAAATTAAAATTGAAACAGTAAACAGCGGGCAGCAAGCAGGAAAACAGAGGCAGAAAATAATTTCCGGAAAAGACGTGGTGTTTAGTTTAAAACAGTAAAAACAGTAAAACAGATATTTGAATGCTGAAACAGTGGACTGGAACAGGAAAGCAATGTTTGAAAGGTGCGGTATTCAGTTTAAAACAGTAAAAATGATAAAAACAGTAAAACAGTAATCTGAAACGGGGAGCAAGCTGAAACAGAAAAACAACGCCCGAACAGACGCGGTATTTATTCAAAACAGTAAAACAATGATATCCGTCGCAAGAAATTTAAAACAGTAAACTTAATAAAAACAATAATATATCCGTTGCACGGATGTCTAAAACAGTTAAACAAAAAAAAACAGAGAAGCGAAACGAAAGAAAAGCGCGGCCTCGAATTCAATTTCGTCGGCCTTAATGCGATATTAATAAAACAGTAAAACAGTGCCAAAGAAACGAGCAGTGAGCAGTTTAAAATATCCGACCCAAATTCTGAAATGTTGGAACCGAAACAGGATTAAGAAGTATTTATGGAAAAATCCGACCCGGATCATGAACAGTGACCCGAATGAAATCAGAAATTCAGACTTTTTAGATAACCAGCAAACAGATATGAAAAATGCCATAATCTGGAAATACGCCAAAACCGGGTCGACCCGACCCGGGTCAGTGACCCGACCCGAATCAGTTGCCAACCCGAATCAGATTTTTTTTCATTTTCAGATAACCAATATACAAGACATGAAATGCAAGAAATTTGGAAATTCAAACGAGTCGACCGACCGGTCAAGAATCCGACCGAATCATGTGTTCAACCCGAATCAATCGATTTCATCAATTTCGATTAACCAATAACAACAATAAAGAACAATGCAAGAATTTCGAAAATAATACCTAAACCGGTCGATCTGACCGGCCAAGAATCTGACCGAATCAGTGGTCCAAACCAAAATCAGATTTTAACACCAAATTCAGATAACCAATAACAAGAAAACGAAATGCAAGAATTCTGAAAATAATACCCAAGCCGGGTCGACCCGACCCGGGTCAGTGACCCGACCCGGATCAGTGGTCCAAACCAAAATCAGATTTTAACACCAAATTCAGATAACCAACATACATAAATATGAAAATGCAAGAATTCTGAAAATAATACCCAAACCGGGTCGACCCGACCCGAAATCAGTGAAGAACAACAAGAAATGCAAAACAGATTTTCGGACTCGGTTTTTCAGAAACCGAATAGAGGCATTTAAAACCCAAGTTCAAGAACGAAACTCACCTCCTTTCTTTCAAATCTTGGACCTATTTCGGACTTGATTCTTGAATAACAAGGAAGGCAAATGCTCACAATCAAGAACACAACAAAATATTTATGTATATATGGAAAAATCTTCCGAAAATCTGTTTTAATCCTCCGAAAAATCTTTCTCAAAATGAAGAACAACATGGGGTATTTATAGGTACTCAACCCAACGTTCCAACCCCTCATACCCCCCCTTAAAACGAATTCAAATTTCAAAATAAAGGGGGAACAAAATCTGATTTTTGGGGCGTGTTCTTGGGGCAAGCGTTCGGCGGTGTCAGGGTAGGGTGGTGGCAGTGGCGAAGTGACGGGGGTAGGGGTGCGGCGATGTGGGGGTAGGGGCATAGGGGTGTCGCGACTTGGGGATTAGGGTTTGTATTTTTTTTGTTTTTGGTTTTTAAGGGTTTTGGGTCTTTGGGAATTAAAAGGGAAGGGAATTGGGTATTGGGCCGATCCGGGTGGGCTTTCGGTTGGGCCTGGGTGTTTGTTTTTTTGGGTTGGGGAAATAAAATGGGTGATGGGTTGGGCTTGGACGAAAATGGGTTTTAGTTTGGGTTGGGTAGGAATTGTTTTGGGTTAGGAAATAAAAAATGGGTTATGGAATTAAAAATATAAAAGAGGGGTTTAATATTAAAATATATTATATATATATTTTTTGTAAAAGATGTGAATTATTTAAAATAACATAAAGACGTGATAATAATAAAATATAATATTTGCGAAATGTTTAATGCTTAATAAAAGGGAAATGCGATGCAATTTTGCGAGAATAACATAGAATTTCGGATAACTTATGATTATTATAAAATATGCAAATGATATAATAAATGTGAATAATAATAATAATGAGATACACACACACACACACACACACACACACACACACACACACACATATATATATATATATACGCATGTATGTATATAGATTAAAATTGTTTTGCTAAAAATAATTAAAACTGCAAAATAAATTGGAAAAGACGGGACAAAATTGGGTGTCAACAATAAGTTTTACCAACAAGAAAGTGCTAGCAACCTTCCAGCTTCCATACCATCTTCTTATTCTTCAACATAACCTCACAAAAGACATGTTGTTTCTGCGGCTAGTATTGAAAGCCTCAGAAATAGAATGTGCGGCCGTACCGCTACTAACCAAAATAGCGAGTTTGATATTTTTGTTTTGTAGGGTTCTGTACCGTACCAAACAGTTCTCAATGAAAAAGGACGTGAAGACTTGCTGAAATACTGGAGGGGGAATGAGAAAACTTTTCTGACACTTTCAATGATGGCCCGGGATATTTTGAACATTCAAGCGTCATTAACGGCGTCTGAAAGCGCTTTTTCTGCCGGCAGATATCAAATAGGAGAGCACATACACTCATTAGCCGGAGACAGCTTGGAGATTGCAATATTATTCAGAGATTGGATACGAGCGGAGTGGAGAATGTTCGGTCAACCGGAGATCAACAAAGAAGAAGACGAAAACTACAACAAAATCTTATCCGAAGGTGGTGGAAGCGACGTGGAGCAATTGGACCAACAAATACCAATTCCAACCGAAGAACCACATGAAATTATAAAGAAACTAGAACAAGTTTTTTTCAAAATGTAATTTTTTTAATTGCAATTTTACTATGTAATTTGCAACTTTTGAACAACACCACAAAGTTGCAATTTTGACAATTGTATTTGTATTACAAAAAAAATTATATGTCTATTAAATAATATAAGAGGCATAAAAACAGCCTTGAGATATTTTTATTACACTATCTTGTTAAATTATTGAGTTATATATATATATATATATATATGTTATTTTTTAAATTAAGTGAAAAAAAAAACCGTTCCGACCCGATCTTGCCCGACCCAATTCTGACGGGATCGGAAACGGGACGGCGGTGAATCTCGCCGGTCCCGACCCGATCCCACTCCTCTCCACCATCCCGCCCCGCCTCGATCCCGCCGGTCCCGACCCGACTGACCCGATCCCGGCCCACTGGCCACCTATAAAGACAAGTCACATATGTACATTTGCATGTGTCATCCTTCATGTGTTCTTAACTGTTTGCATAAGTTTTCATATAGATGATTCGTTCTATCAAATTAAGGCATTAAGTATCTGTCGGCCTCACCAAGATTTTGGGGCGTGATAGATTTGTTTACATCCTATCTCAAACCCCATATTTATGATGGATTACACTAAATTTATTATTGTTATTATTGTAATAATAAATGAACACCTCCTTTAAAACTTAGCTCGATTGCAAGTTTGCAACTTACACGCCAAAACCCAAAATTGTACACTGTATTACCCTTTCAACTTCATTAGTATTTATTTTTATGTGGGTTCATAATTTAAAATTTATGAGTTTCTGATGAGTTTTTAAATTAATTAATATATTTAAAAATTAGTAGGTTTATAATTAATTATTTATAAATATTTTATAAATTTTATTGATTCACTTTGACCCGTAATTAATCCTCTAAATTCATTCATATGTTTATTATCACAAAATGCGGCTCAATGAAATTGGTGGACTAAAGTCAAATCATAATAAGAGGTCTCAAGTATATTCAGTAAAACTAGCTTTTGTAAGCGACACAAGGACATCCTGTGCGTTGCACGTGCATCCCATATCAACTAGTAAAAATGTTTTAAGATCACATATATATTATTGTTAATAATGTGCGAGAGATATACATAAAAAGTAAAATAAAATTAGTTCAATCTCAAAATGATGAATGATGATCCTATTTCATTAGATTTGGTAGTTAAACTCAAAATTATTGGACATTATTTAAACTTGGACTATGGCTAGTGCACATGAGATGGGGGAGAAGTTGACCATGACTAGTGCATATGAGATGGGGGAGAAGTTGATAGCCAGAGGGCTTGGGAGAGTAGTGGGGATGCAACTGGTATGTGGGATAGGATGTCCAGTTGCATTTGGAAAGTAGCTAGAGAGATGTTGAGGGTCTCGCTGGGTATCCGTGGTGGGAATCGAAGGGATTGGTGGTGGAATAGAGAAGTTCAAAGAATTGTGGAAGCAAAGAAAGTGGCGTATGCGAAATAAAGAGGCAAAGCTAGTGATTATGGTAGTGAAAATGTCGGCTTTTGAACGTCTGTAAGCGAAATTAGAGAAAACATATGGGGATAAGAAGTTGTACGGACTAACCAAGGAGAGGGAGAGGAGGAACCATGACATAGATCAAGTTAAGTGCATCAAGGATGAGGATAGCAAAGTATTAGTGAAGGACACGCTTATCAGACGGGGGTGACAGTCTTACTTCCATAAATTCTTGAACGAAGAAGAAGACTGAGACATTGTGTTGGGAGATTTGGAGCAGTCTGGAAGGTATCTGGATTTTGGATATTGTAGAAGTATTAAGGTTGAAGAGGTTAAACGTGTTATTCACAGGATACGCAGGGGGCGAGCGACCAGGCCTGATGAAATCCTGATTGAATTTTGGAAAAGTGCAGGCATGGCAGGTTTTGAGTGGCTGCATGAGTTTTTAATGTCATTTTAAGATGGCAAAAATGCCCAAGAATGAAGGTAGAGTACAATAATTCCTTTGTACAAAAACAAGGATGACATCCAGAGTTGCAACAACTATAGGGGTATTAAGCTGCTAAACCACACAATGAAAGTTTGGAAAAGGATCATGGAGATAAGGGTGAGAAGAGACGTTTCTATTTTTGAGAATAAATTTGGATTCATGTCAAGGCGTTCAACTACAGAAACCATTCATCTTGTTAGTAGGTTGGTAGAGCAGTATAGGGAGAGGAAGAGGGACTTACATATGGTATTCATCGACCTCGAAAAGACATACGACAAAATTTCTAGTGGAGGTTCTATAGAGATGTTTGGAGGTTAGAAGTGTACTTGTGGCGTACACTAGGACGATCAAGGATATGTATGATGGAGCCAAGACCAGGGTATAGACAGTGGGAAGAGACTCGAAGAACTTCCCAGTGATGATGGGGTTACACCAGGGATCGACTCTTAGCCCATTCTTAGTTTTCTTGGTGATGGATGGACATACGTGACAAATTCAAGAGGAGGTGTCATGGTGTATGTTATTCATAGAGTACATAGTCTTGATTGATGAGACTCACAATGGAGTGAATGTTAAGCTAGAAGTTTGGATCCAGACTCTAGAGTCTAAAGGGTTCAGGCTGAGTAGGACCAAGACAAAATACTTGGAGTGCAAGTTCAGTAACGTGAGCGACCATGAGATAGGCGTGGAGGTGAGGCTTGGTACTCAAGTTATTCAAATGAAAGGAAGTTTCAAGTATCTCGGGTCTATTATCCAAGGGAATGGAGAGATTAATAATGATATCACACATCGTATTGGTGTAGGGTGGATGAAATAGAGGCTCGCATCAAGAGTCATATGCGATACAAAGGTGCCACCAAAACGTAAAGGAATTTTTTTATAGAGTGGTGGTTAGACCAACTATGTTGTATAGGGCGGAGTGTTGTCCAGTCAAGACCTCTCACGTTCAAAAGATGAAAGTTACAGAAATGAGGATGCTGAGATAGATGTGTGGGCATATAATAAAGGATAGAATTAGAAATGATGATATCTGGGATAAAATGGGAGCGGCCTCGGTGGAGGATAAGATGCGAAAAATGAGGTTGAGATGGTTCTAACATGTGCAGAGGAGAGGCACAGATGCCTCAGTGCGGAGGTGTGAGAGGTTCGCTATGGACGGTTTCAGGAGGGGTAGAGGTAGGCCGAAGAAGTATTGGAGAGAGGTGATTAGACGGTATATGACGCGAGTGTAACTTACTGAGGACATGACCTTAGATAGGGGGTTGTGGAGGACACATATTAGGGTAGAAGGGTAGTAGGTAGTTGAGCGTAGTCCTACTTACAGTTACATACTAGTAGTTGTAGTATTATTATTGTAGCCCCGCTTAGCCTATCATACTAGTAGGCATAATATTGTTTTATAGTTCTATGTCCTTTGATTTCTAATTTCTGCTACTATCGATTGTTTCTTGTACTTCAATTATTTTATTTACCTGAGGTAGTTATTGCTATCTGTCATGGCTTATTTGATTTTGTTACTTTCATTTTCATACTGTTTTAAATTTCTTGTCCGTGTCAAATCGTTTCTTTTACTTTTGCTTATGCTTTCTCTTGAGCCGAGGGTCTTTCAGAAATAGTCTCTCCACCTACCAAGGTAGAGGTAAGATCTGCGTACTCTCTACCCTCCCCAGACCCCATATTGTGGGATTTCACTAGGTATGTTGTTGTTGTATTTAAACTTGAACTATTATTTCTTGAAATAATTTATACTAAACATAGGAGGCTACTTCTATGAATTATTTTTTAGTTTAATTCAATATTTTTAAGGAAAAAATTTCTATATATCTAACTTTTACTTTTAGTAACTATAGAAAAATGGCCCCACAAAATTTAATGGTATGAAAAATTGTTGGAACACTAATCGGAATAAATGAGGCCTGATGGTCCTCCTAATTGTTACTCATAATGTAATTAAAATGAGGGAGGAGGTACATATTTTGGTGGGTCGGTTCAGGGCCAATTAGATGGGTGGGGTGAAGTTTTTTATTTACACGTGGCATTAATTATAACTAAAAAATCAGGAAAAAGTATTTTTAAACTAGGTAAAGGAGCTCAGTCCATTTAAAAGGGAAAATATGCATCATTTGTGTAACGGTAAGGGTAACTATACACCACTTTTATAATGGGGGTAAATTCGCTCTATGTTATAAAATTGAGGTGTATATTTGCCCTTTTCCCCTAAATAATTAAAATCATGCGTATTCTCATAAATATTTAGTTATACTGTATTTATACCATCAAAATTGTAATGACCTATCCAATTATTTTTAGCTTAAGATCCTTATTTGACTAAATTACCCTTTCCGTAGACTCTATGTGGGGTTTGTGATGCGCGGGGATAGATGGCACTGATCCCGAGGTTCATTTATGTGAGTTTCGAAAGAAAAAAACAAAATAAGAATCTTAGAGTTGATTAGTTTAACTCAAAGTTGATTTTCGAGCATCTGAGTTTGTTTCGGAGTTCCGTCGCTTTCAGTAGTTCCAGAGGGTAATTTATGACTTAATCGAGTCATTAGTTCGCTTTCCGAGGCAATCTAATGTACTTTGTGACCTTACTTGTGAAATTGTGATATTTGGATGTTTTGGGCGATTATTTAAAAAAGTATATATTTGCTCGGTTATATGATAAATCTGAGGGCGCGAGTGAGTTCACAACACTATTTACCTTGGGGTAGCATATGTGATGATGGGTGATTTAGGGGATCAGCCTTAAGCTGATTCCGATTGCTGTTGATTGGACATGTTATCGTAATGTGGGCTCGTCACCATATTCATGTATTTAGTTATCACATTGCTTTTAATATGATATCTTGATTGTACTTGAATTACATGATATTGACTTCCTGAAAGCATGTGATATTCATCTCTTATACTTGGTTGTATCTCATACATTCTGATTACTGGCCTTGTATTGTCATTTGCATTCACACTCATGATTTTAATGATATTGATATGAAAATGATGTGGGTTTAAGAGACCAGAAAGGTAATAATACTATATGAGATTATTGGCAACCCTGAGATGATGATGATACACAGGAGGCCGGGTTGCACGCCTGTAAGAGCTGAGATCTATTGAGAGAGTGTATGGACTTTGCGGATCCCCTATGGGTGTGCAGTTCATAGAATTTAAATGCATGTATACTGGAGATGAAAGGTACCTGGAATATGCGTTGCATTCATATCATACACATATCATTTCATTGTTTACCTGTTGATTGGTAAGCGATCGGAATGGTTAATGAGAGTTGGATGAATTCTTAATAATTAAGCATTGTAATTGATCGCCTGATACTTGGATTATTGGTTATTAGACTCCTCTGTGATTGTGGTGACCTACATGATTTATGAACTCTTACATGAACAATGTGCCTTGTTTGATTCAGTGAACTATTATGTGGATAAAGTGATTTATATAGTCTATTGAACTGTTTAGTATAGGATTATTTGAGTGTCAACTTGATATTTATCTCTATTTACGTATCTTTCATCGTTGTCGGCATATGATGCCTACGAAGGATACGTTGTGTACTCATGCTACACTTGCTGCATTATTTTTTTATGCAGATACAACGCCTTCCTCCAGTTCAGGACCTTTGGTGTGAGTATGAGCCGGTGGATTTCTAGACTTCACGGTGAGGATGCTTCCTTCCAGCATACCCTTGGAGGCTTCTATATTTCTCTGTCTTTATTTTATTTGAGAGACATGTTCAGACTATTGGACTATGTTCCTTTCAATTTGTCTTACGTATTTGACAGTTAGACCTCTTGTATTATTAATCAGATTCTTGGGGGGTCGTATTGTTGACTATCAGACTATTTCCACTTTTATATTATGATAGACAGATTTATTAAGTATTTTGTTATTCTACATTCCTTATTTATGTCTATGTTGGTTAATTAGGTTTGCCTACCGGTGGAAAATGTGTAGGTGCCACCACAGCTCCTAAAAGGGGTATTGACATAGGGGCGGCCTCGCCGCAGCGAAAAAATCCACTGAGGCGGAAACACTAAACTTCCCGCATAGGCGTTATTGCGAGAGAATAACCGCAGAGGTGCCATCGTCTCTGCGAGGAGTCTCCGCAGGGGCGGAACCTCATGATTTCTCAAGGCCCACATCTGCGAGTCAACCTTCGCAGAGACGGGCACGATGAAGCGGCCCCACAGCCGCTGGTGTGGCACACCAGAACCAACAACTAGAAAACTTATCAAATCTTCCACCGAACACCCGAAACGCTCCCGAGACCCCCAACAAACCAAACATGCTACCCTAAGTAAACAATGCTACGAACTCGGTCGCGCCCTCAGATTTCTCATTTAATTGAGCTAAGACATACTTTTCAAAAGAATCGCCCAAAACATCCAAATATCACAATTTCCTAAATATGGACACAAAGTATATACGATTGCCTCGGGAAGCGAACCAATGACTCGACAAAGTCACAAATGACTCTCCGGAACTACTGAAAGTGACTGAATCTGAAAATAAATCCATATACTCAAACGTCAACTTTGAGTCAATCCAATTAATTCTAAGATTCCTATTTTGGATTTTTCTTCCGAAACTCACATAAGTGAACCTCGGGATCCATACCACTCATCCCCGTGCATCAAAAACCCTACATAGAGTCTACGAGTAGGGTGATTTAGTCAAATAAGGGTCTTTTGCCAAAATGATTGGATGTATGTTTATATCAGATACCAATTAAACAAATGTTAGTCCTTGAATGGAGAGAAATGAAAAGGGGAAGCATACCGGAAGTAGTAAACAAGTGAAGGTATCTGCTCCGCATGTCAGACTCTGTCTCCCAAATCGCCTCTTAGACAGGATGATGCTTCTATTGCATCTTCATAGAAGATATCTCCTTAGACCTCAACTTTCTCACTTGCCTTTCCAAAATAGCGACAGGCTCCTCCTCGAACTCTAAATTCTGATCAAGCAATATGGAGTCCCACTAGATATGGCGACGAGCCCACATAACAGCGACAAGCCCAATCAATAGCAGCCGGAATCAACTTAAGGCTTATTTCACAAATCACCATTCATCACATATGCTACCCCAATGTAAACGATACTTCAAACTCGATCGGGCCTTAGATTTCTCATTTAATCGAGCTAAGACATACTTTTCTAAAGAATCACCCAAAACATCCAAATATCACAATTTCACAAATAAAGCCACAAAGTACATCTGATTGCCTCGAGAAGAGAACCAATGACTCGACTAAGTCATAAATGACCCTCTGAAACTACCGGAAGTGACGAAACTCAGAAACGAACCCATATACTCAAAAGTCAACTTTGAGTCAAAACAATCAACTCTAAAATTCTTGTTTTGGGGTTTTCTTCTGAAATTCACATAAATAAACCTCGAGATCCGTGTCACCCATCCATGCACATCACAAACCCCACATAGAGTCTATGGGAAGGGTAATTTAGTCAAATAAGAGTCTTTAGTAAAATTGTTACATTAGATACTAATTAAACAAACTTTCATCCTCGAACGGAGAGAACTGAAAAGGGGAAGCTTACCGGAAGTAGTAAACAAGTGAGGGTATATGCTCTGTATGTAGGACTTTGTCTCCCAAGTCATCTCCTCTATAGGATGATGCTTTCATTGCACCTTCATAGAAGCTATCTCCTTAGACCTCAACTTCCTCAGCCGCCTGTCCAAAATTGCCATAGGCTCTTTCTCGAACTCCAAATTCTGATTAAGCAATATGGAGTCCCACTGAATAATGTAAGAACCATCAGCATGGTACTTCTTCAGCATAGTGTTGCGGTATTTCTAGATGCTACGCAAGTGTACGTATCGCAATCTGTAATAAATTTCGGTAAGACCGAGTATCGTCCACAGAGACTAATTTATCAAGTACCAATTAAATAATCTTTGGTTTCTATTTGGCTAACGAATATATGTGATGATTTCTAAACTACATAATTAACAAACTAAAGTAAATTGCAGAAATGAAGTAGTAATGAAAGCACACGGAGTTTAATTCAGTGATGAAGGCAATTAGGATTTCCAGTCTCCTCAACTTTCCGCTCTATCATTCATTAATGCAAGACCAGCGATTCTTCTTCTTATTAAGATAGCAGGTTAACTGAGGTGTTCTATATTCCGGTTAGGACATATAAAAACTCAACCTAAGTGAGAACTTTCTATATTTCTATGATAAGTTCAATCACACAGGCGGATTAAGATCAATAACCTAAAACACTACACATGCAATCGTGATACTCTCGTTCAAGATTAAACCTACGTCTAATCAACTATAGCATATTTAAATCTCCCTTCTCAGATCTTGATTTGAAATCATATAAGTAATGAAGACTAATGGCCAATTAATTCTCATTCAATAAACACAAGTTGAAGAGATCTTAATAAATGAAGAAGAACATTAGCAATGCATTAACTCATAATAGAGTTTCAAGTGATTCGACGAAAAACCCTAATAAAAGTAATTAGATCATAGTCATGCTAAGAACTAATTAACTCAATATCCAACATGAACTGAATTCAAGTAAACAAAAGGAAATGAACTTGAACAATAGATGTCTCTAATGGCTCCTTGTTCTCTGGTTTCTTGCCTCCAAAGTGTTATCCCAACTCCCTCATTTTCAGAAAAATGTTTCCCCCAATATATATCACGAAAAACCCCCAAAATGGACCTTTTTGCCCTTATTAAATTTAGGTTTCTCGCTTTCCTGATGTCGTCGGCGCCGCGGCTCTTCAAACAAGCGTCGTGACTCTAATTCACTTTTGAAGATCGTGTGCTCACTGCCGGAGGGGCGCCGCGGCGCTAGTGTTGGGCACCGTTGCGCTACAGCGCAGCGACTCTTCAACCTTCTTCGTCCGAAATTCATTTAAATTACTTTCCGAGCTTCCCAGAGTTTTTTTGACTTATTTCTTGTGGCCAGGTATACATTTTTATCCTCAGTAACTGCCTATTTCCTTTCGATTCACTTTATTCCTTTCTGAATTGCTAAAAGCCTTAAAACACAATACAACACGCATAATACTGCACAAAATAACTAAAAGACAAACAAAAGATTCCCTAAAACACACTCTAAAATAATACTAAAATCTGCCTAACACATAGAAACATAAAAACCGGATGGACACCTAAAAGACCTGGTGGTAGAGCCAACTCATATGCTACCTTTCCAACCCTCTGAAGAATCTCAAAAGGTCCGATATACCCCAGACTCAACATTTCTCTCTTGCTGAATCTCATTAGGCCTTTCATAGGCGAGACCTTCAATAGAACCCTATCACCAACCATAAATTCCAAGTCCCGAACCTTCCGGTCCGCATACACCTCTGTCTGCTCTGAGTTGCCAGGAGCTTGTCCTGGATTGCCTTCACCTTCTCTAAGGAATCCCTCAACAGATCAATACATCCTACCACACAAGGCCTCGAATGGCGCCATATTAATGATGGAGTGATAGTTTTTGTTGTACACAAACTCTGCAAAGGTAAGAACTGGTCCTAATGACCATCAAAATCAATCACGCAGGCTTGTAACATATCTTCCAAAACTTAAATGGTCTGTTCGGACTGACCATTCATCAAATAGTGAAATGCTATACTGAGATCCAAGTAAGTACCCAACTCCTGTTGTAAAGTTCGGTAGAAATGAGAAGTAAACTAAGTACCCCGGTCTGAAATGATAAAAATAGGTACCCCATACAGACAAACAATCTCACGAAATATAAATCTTAGCCAACTTCTCTGAATTGTAAGTCGTCTAGACTGAAATGAAATGCGCAGACTTGGTTAACATATCAACAATACCCCAAATAACATCAAACTTGCCCAAGGTCTTGGGAAACCTAACAATAAAATCCATGACAATCATTTACCACTTCTACTTAGGAATGGGCATCCTCTAAGACAAAGCACCGAGTCATTGGTCTTCATACTTGACCTACTGACAATTTGAAAATCGAGACACAAACTCAACAATGTCTCTCTTCATCCTACCCCACTAATAGTACTGCTTTAAGTCACTGTACATCTTAGTAGCACCTGGATTAATTGAATATCTCGAGCTGTGAGCCTCCCCCATAATCAGTATCGTCAAATCACCAACTCAAGGAACACACACTCTACTCTTGATCCTCAATACCCCCTCACTATCAATCCTAGCTTTCTTGTTTTACCATTCATCACCTTATCCCTGATTTTGTACAATTTTACATCATCATACTGGTTGATCCTAATCTGCTCCAAAATAGACGACCTCGCCTCAACACAAGCTAAAATCCTACCATGATTCGAAATATATAGCCTCATGAAACGGTTGGATAAGGACTGGACCTCCAATGTCAAGGGACGCTCAGAAATAATCAAGCGAGCCAAAATCTCCATACTGACTATCTTTTGGCTCAAGGCATCAGCCACAATATTAGCCTTGCCTAGATGGCACAAAATAGTCATGTCATAATTCTTTAGTAACTACATCCACTGACGCTGTCTAGAATTCAAATCTCTCTAATTGAACACATGCCAAAGGTTGTGGTGATCGGTATACACCTCACAATGAACTCCGTAAAGGTAATTCATTCAAATCTTTAAAGCAAACACAACAACCACCAATTCTAAGTCGTGAACAATGTAGTTCTTCTTGTGCACCTTTAACTACCTCGATGTATAAGCTATCACCTTACCCTTTTGCATCAACACACAATCCAACCCAATCCCCGAAGCATCACAATATATGGTAAAGTCCTTTCCCTCATATTGGAAGGGATAAAATTGGGGCTGTGGTAAAAAGAGACTTGAGATTTTGAATGCCTCCTTACACTCACACGACCACTAGAAAGGCACCTCCTTCTGAGTCAAACACGTCAAATGAGAAGCAGTAGAAGAAATTCCCTTGATGAACTTGAGATAATAGCTAGCAAGACCCATAAAACTCTGAATCTTTATCAGTTATCACTGAAGTAGGCCTATGTCAGTCCCCGACTACCTCTATATTTTTTGGATCAACCCTAATACCCTGAATTGAGCCAGAACTCACACTCAAAGAATTTATCATACAACTTCTTCTCTTTTAATAACCCAAGAACCACTTTCAAATGCTTCTCGTTTTCCTCCTGACTCTTCAAGTAGATCAAGACGTCATCAATGAATACTATCATGAACAAATCCAAATATGGCTTGAAGATCTCATTCATCAAATCCATAAACATTGTGGGGGCATTGGTAAACCCAAAGGACATCACCAAAAACCCATAATGACCATAACAAGTTTGGAAAGCCGTCTTGGAAACATCCTCATCCCGAATCTTCAACTGGTGATACTCGGACCTCAAATCAATCTTTGAAAACACAGAAGCACCGTGAAGCTGGTCGAACAGATCATCAATATGAGGAATTTGATACTTGTTTCTAATAGTGATCTTGTTCAACTGCATATAATTAATACACATACGCATGGTGCTATCCCTATTCTTCACGAACAACATAAGAGCACCCCATGGAGACACATTAGGTCAAATGAAACCCTTACTCAACAAATCCTGAAACTGCTCCTTCAACTCTCATAGCTCTGATGGAGCCATACGATACAGAGGAATAGAAATGGGTCAAGTATCGACTCTAGATTAATGCAGAAATCAATATCTCAATGCGGTGGCATACCCGACAAATCTGACAAAAAGACCTTGGCAAACTCACTAACTACAGGAATGGACTCAAGGGAAGTAGTCTTTGCACTCGTATCCCTAATATGAGCTAGGTACACTAGACAACCTTTATCTACTAACTTCCTAGCCTGGATGAAGGAAATAATTATTTTAGGAGTAGGGTTGGGAGCGCCTATCCATTCTAACTTCGAAAGACCAGGAATTGCTAGATTGACTTTCTTGGCATGACAGTCCAAAATTGTGTGGTACCATGATAGCTAATCCATCCCCAGAATAATATCAAAATTGATCATGTCTAATATGACTAAGTCTACCCAGGAATCATAACCTATAAAAGTAACCAGATAATGCCAATAGGCTCGATCTATAACCACGGAATCACCAACTGGTGTAGACACACGAATATAGACATCAAGCATATCACACCACATATCCAAATCAACAGAAATGTAGGCAGACACATATGAGAATGTAGACCCTGGATCAAATAGCACTGTAGTAGATCGATGATACCTATGATAACTGCATCTGATGCCTCAGTCTCTATCCTACTAGGGAAAGCATAACAATGAGTGTGTCCTCCATCAGACTGAGTACTCTGATGGCCACCTCAGCCTGAACGAGCCCCATCTTTACTCATCTGAGATCCACCATGACTAGTTTGATGGCCATCACGGCATGACCGAGAACCTCCTCTGCTAGCCTGATCACCACCCCTGGATGGTTGTGCTGGTGTCCTAGGTGAACGGGATGCACTCGGAACAATCCTAAGACACACTCTCTTAAATTGCCAATCTCACCATAATTTTAACAAGTCCTGGCCGCTTAAGGCTGCTAAATAGTGATAGAAGAACCTGAGTGACCACTATAGTCAGAGTACCGAAATTAAGTACGTCAAAAAGACTGGCCCCAACTATAACCACTCTACCCCACAGAAGCATCATCTATAATGTAGCCAACTGAATGGGAATACTCAAACCTCTCACAAAACATCTAAATCGCTCAGCCTCTATAGGTAGCAACGACGCTATGTAGCGCGACAATGCATGAAATCGAGTCTCATAATCAGCAGTTGTCGAAACCCTTTGCTCTAGCCTCTAGAACTCACCATGCTTGCTCAAACGCAAGCTAATGGGCTATACTTCTACAAAAATATCTGATAGAACTTAACCCAAACATAAATTCTCCACTGTTTCTTGGCATCAGTCATGAGCTGAAGAGCAACAAAAAAACTTCGTGCGATGTGATGATACCCAAGGTATGCAACCTCTCATGACTGCAAACAATAAACTCATATGCATTCTTCTCAAACTGACAATAGAATACGTGAGGCTTGATGTTGGAAAAGTACTCCCACATCTTCTGTTTATCGTGGGTCTTAACAGTCCTTGTAATCTACCTGGGACCAAACTCGGGTGTCGGAACCTCATCAATACGGGGCACTGACATAGCAGGTGGTTGAGTCACTCAAGTATAAAACTCATGTGTATGATGTGAATGCAATGCATATTCCAGGTACATTTCATCTACAGTATACATGCGTTAAAATTCTATGAACTGCATACCCATAGGGGAGCCGCGAAGTCCATATACTCATCCGAAATTTCTTAATGGATCCCAACTCTTGACTATAATAATATATGTTATAGGCGTGCAACCTGGCCTCCCGCTTATCATCATCATCTCAGTGTTGCCAATAATCTCATATAGTATTCTTACCTTCCCGTTCTCTTGGACCCCAAATATTTTCATACCACTCTCATATTAATATCATCAGAACCATAAGTGTATGAATGCAAATGACAATACAAGGCAAGTAATCAGAGTGTATGAGATGTAACCAAGTATAAGAGATGAATATCACATGCTTTTTGAAAGTCAATATCCGATAATCCGAGTACAATCAAGATATCATATCAAAAGTAATGTGACGAATTAATACAACAATAGAAAATATGGCGACGAGCCCACATAACGATGAGAAGCCCAATCAACATCAGTCAAAATCAGCTTAAGGCTGACCCCCAAATTACTTGTCATCACAGTTCAACATCGGTACCCACCCAAGAGTTCATCACAACCTCAAAGCTGAGCAGGAGCCACAAACGGTCAACCGTTTACACACGCCTTGCCCTTTCAGAGTGCCTTATAATAGTCTTAGTCTAACAAGCATAGACTCTTCATTAATATTAGGCTAATACACATACAAATACTTATTCCTTCAAACATGCCAAGGACACCCAAAACCAACCCTGGACCATGGTGCCAAAATCCAAACTTTACTACTTTAAAAGCATAACTACATACTTAGATAGTCATATCCTCATGTCAATTTGAAATATAATCTCAATTGGATCCTTAATTGCAAGGTTAGGTAAAATTCCCAATTTCAAACCCTAGAATTTTCTCCCAAATTGAAAATGGTTTCCATTATTAAGTTATACACTACAACATGATCGTCTACCATTAATCCATACTTATTCACAATATCAAGATAATCTAATTCATATTATACCCTTAAATTAAGATTTCATCCCCTCTTATTCTATCATGAAACATAGAACTCATTTTCCCCAAATTATAATCCATACCAAGAATTAGGGACCTTAAATTATGAAACATAATAAAAAGGGTGAAGAATTTACCTCTAATGAAGGACATAACCAAAACTTTAAGAAATCCCCCTTAGGTAGCTCTAATTCCGAGATATGATATTCTGGGAAAGTGAATCATTTTAGGACATTTAAGAAACTGACTGAAACAGCGACATGACACTAGCGGAATCAATCACGCAGGGCGGCTTCACCACTGAGGAAAACGTCTGCTGAGGTGAAAATACTAAATTTCCCTCATAGGCGCTGGTGCAAGAGAATCACTGTAGAGACGCCATCACCTTTGCGAGGAAGTATCCGTAGGGGAAAAAACTCACAATTACTTAGGTCACACATCTGTGAGCCAACCTCCACAGGGGCAGGCACGCAGAAGTGGCCTATAGCCACTCGTGTAAAACACCAGAACCAACAACTAGAAAATTTATCAAATCTTCAACAAAACACCCAAAACGCTCCCGAGACCACTCGGATACAAACCAACCATGCTATCCTAAAGTAAATAGTACTACAAAACTCACTCGTGCCCTCAGATTTCTTTGTTAATCAAGCTCAGACATACTTTTCTAAAGAATCTCCCAAATCATCCAAATATCACAATTTCACAAATAAAGTCACAAAGTACATCTGATTGCCAGAAAGTGAAACAACAACTCGAATAAGTCATAAATGACCCTTCAGAACTACCGAAAGTGATGGAACCCAAAAACAAACCCATATAATCAAAATTCAACTTTGAGTCAAACTAATTAACTCTAAGATTCCTATTTTGGGGGTTTCCTCCGAAACTAAAATAAAATACATCGGGATTTGTGCCACCCATCCCCGTGCGTCACAAACCCTACATAGAGACTATGAGAAGGGTAATTTAGTCAAATAGGGATCTATATCTAAAAATAACTGGACAGGTTATTATATCCTGCGTGATTGATTCCGACAGTGCGGGATCGTTGTTCCAGTCATTTTCTTAAATGCATAAAACGATTCACTTTCCAAAAATATCATATCTCAGAAAGAGATGGTTAAGAGGGAATTTCTTGAAATTTGGGCTTGAGTTCTTCATTGGAGCTAAATTCTTTACCCTTTTTTATTATATTTCATATTTTGAGGTCCCAAATCTTGATATAGATTATAATTTGGGGGAAATGAGTTCTATGTTTCAAGATAGAATAAGAGGGGATGAAAACTTGATTTAGGGGGTGTAATATGAATTAGATTATTTTGATATTGTGAATAAGTATTGATTAATGATAGATGGTCATCAAGTTCTTCAGTTAATTGGCCACCGGAGTATAATATTGGAGATTTGAGAGAAGGCTAGGGTTTGGCTTTTGATACCATATAAAATAGTGTAATTCCCCTTGGTTGGAGGCTTCTCATTAATGCAATATATATATATATATATATATATATATATATATATATATATATATGTGTGTGTGTGTGTGTGTGTGTGTGTGTGTTTACAATTACAAAACCTAATTGGAGAATGATCTGTAAACCTAATTGGAGAAGGATCTCTAAACCTAATTGGAGAAGGATCTCTACTTTACATAATTACACTAGAATAATGATTACAAAATATATGGAGAATATTAATATACTTTGTATCATTCCCATGTAAATCTCTTTAAATATGAATTACTGCAGCTAAAGTTCAGATTTTGCTTGCAATGTGTTGTTATTGCATTTCTTCTCTTGGCAAAACCTGATGTCACTTTACTACCTTTCAAGATTCAACCGGTTCTCTTATAGCCTGTTTGGTATGAAGGAAATTGTTTTTGTTGGAAAAGGTTTTTCTAGAAAATATGTTCTTAAAAAATAAGTGAATTTCATACTTATATTCTAGTGTTTGGTAAGTAAACAAAAGAATAGTGTCTCAAGAACATTTAAATATAATCTAATAAAATACGTTGAATGAGGTGAGGAGTGGTAGTTCAAAGGGGGGGTGGATGGTCAAGGAGTTGGGATTTTGGGGAGGAGACAATGAACTGAGTGCTTTAATGGGTGTACACTGATTCTAGGATTTGGTGATGGTGGGTTCACGTTTGCATTTTCCAGGTTCTGCTTTTTAGCTTTTATATGTGTTCAACATGTTATAAAGCTTTAATCTATGTTTCTTAGTAGAGCTTTTGTTGTATTGTACCAAGTGCTTTGATGGGTGTACTTGGTTTTGGCCTTTTGGGGTTTTCTGGGTGTGTTAGTGTATGCATAAAGGTTTGATCTTTGGAAATTTTGGGAATATTATTCAAGGCAAAAAAATTTACGTGTGGATCCAGATCCGATCTATGGACCCGGTGGATCCGGATCTGGATCCAGGTATAAAAATTGATCTGGATCTGGATCTAGTAGGATCTGGTCCAGATCCGGTCCGTTGCCATCCCTACTAGTAGCCTCAATACAACTGATGTTCTGGAGAGACTGAGGGCAAAAACTTATGTTCATGGGAGATTCATTGAACATGAACATGTGGGAGTCCCTTGTTTACATTCTTTGCCACAGTTTAAAAAACAAAAAACGAGTTTATGAGATATCCGGGAGGCACAAATTCAAAAAGATGGAATTTTATGCATTCAGATTTGAGGCAAGCTACCAACCCTCTTCCGCAGATTCTGATAATCGCCACTTATATATCATTTTGACATCTTAAACGTCACGTTATGCGTTGGTTGCAGGATTATAATTGTATTTTGGACCTTGTTAGCTCTTATGTCTTGTCAGGGAATTATCTTTGGATGGTAAAAATAGATCGTTTGAGACACCAAGGTTGTATTTAATGGACCAGACAACCTCAATGTATTATGATGCAGATATCATAATTTTCAACACTGGCCATTAGTGGACTCATGAGAAAACCTAGGGTTAGTGCTTTACTCCCTCCTTAAATTATTTGTGTTTTTTTTGTTTACACGCCCCTTAATAAATATTAATTAAGAGAGATATTTGACCTATTTTACCCTTATTTATGTATAAGTTATAATCTCTTTCCATTAAATGCTTACTCTATTTATGTTTATTTTCATTAATGATAACGGTAGAATGGAGAAAAAATAATTAATCATGCCTTGAATTTCTAAACGATAAATAATTTGAGACAACTATTTTTAGTAACCATGACAAATACTTTGAGACGGAGGGTGTATTTCATATTTCCAGGAGTATTTCATAATTCCATATTAAGTAAAAAAAATACATATCATATACACAAAAATACATTAATATACATATCATATACATTTATTCAGAAAAATATACATATCATATACATAACCAGTGTATATGTTTTGTATATTTTAACTAGTGCTCGTAATTAATTTTAGCCGAAAAAGCCCTTAATTTTTCCCACAAGGTTTTTCTACATAAGTTGTAGTATTGTTATTGTTTGTGTACTAACTTGGGATTTTGATCGTCAACATTGATTAAAATATCTTCTCCCAAGTCTTTCCTTTTGAAAGCTTGTTTTGTTTATTCTATCCGCTCCATGTGATCCTCAATTATTAACATATCATCCACATTAACCAATACCAAGATTATCCCTTTATCGGTCTTTCTTATGAACAAAGAATAATCCTATTGAGATTGCTTGAATGGCATCTGAAGTAATGCCTATGTGAGGTTGAAATTCCAATGTCTTAGAGCTTGTTTAAGCCCACACACGGATTTAATCAGCCTACATACTGGTTTATGCCCCCCTGCTGGTGAATCCTTGAGGTAGGTCCATGTAGATCTCATCATGAAGATCCCCTTGTAAAAAAGTATTGTATACATCCATTTGATGTATTTGCCAGTGTCTTAGCAGATGCAATAGATAGAATAGACCACACAGTAACCATTTTTACGACATGTACTTGGACATAACTCAACCTAAAAATCTAGCCCATGAGGGGATAATTTCCCAAGTCCATATAAGGAGATCACTCATCTCATTAACTACCGATGTAGGAGTTTTTTCATTCTTCAACACCTGACCTCACGCCCAGTGTTGGACTCTGGTGCATGAGCAATTTAATTTAGAGGTCCAACATCGGGTGAGATGTGTCCTGCTCTAATAACATGTAAAAAATCACAATAGCCATGGAAGAATTAAGAACACATATCAATATTGAAGAAGATGAGAGGAGAGGTAGAAGATGAATTCATGTAGAGAGAAGATTTCAAATTCTTATTTTATTGAATTGAATGAATACAATACATGGATATGTATTTATATATTGTGTTATCTCATAATCTCTCTAATGACTTCTTAAGAGAGTTTAGCTTAACTAAATCTCTAATTACCTTCATAACTACTTTCTTGAATTACTGAATTTACTAGTTTGCCCCTCACTTGTTTCTTCATGCTTTCATTCAACAATCCCCCCTATAAAGAACACTGAAACCCCAAATGATAGATTCTTTCTAAGCTTGTAACTTATTTTCGTTCATTCTTATACTTATAACTCGGGGATATGAACGACGATGAAGTCTCACTTTTGGATTTCGCAAAAGCTTTTGGGTTGGTGGTTGTCAATTCAATTTTTTCGAAGAAGGAGGAGCACTTGGTACCTTCCGTAGTTTGGTGGCTAAGACCAGATAGATATTTTGCTCTGTCGTAAGGATGATAATGGTTACTGTCAAGACTGCAAGATTACTCTGACTGAGAAACTGACAACCCAGCATAAGCTCTTGGTGATGGACTTGAAGATCAAGAGGAAGAGGAAGGTTGTGGATAACTGATCAATGATTAAATTGGGGAGCTTGCCTATGGACAGTGCCCATGAGATGAGGGAGAAGTTGATGGCTATGGAGGCTTGGGGGAGTAGTGGGATGCGAACAGTATGTGGGATAGGACTGTCAGTTGCATTAGGGAAGTAGCTAGAGAGATGGTAGGGGTCACAAGAGGTAGATTTGGTGGGCATCGAGAGGACTGGTGGTGGAATGGCAAAGTCCAAGGGAAAGGTCCAAAGAAGGTGGCATATCCAGAGTTGGTGGAAAGTACAGAAGAGGAGGAAAAATGGTTGAATAGTAAAAGGGATAAGCTTGCGAGGAAGGAGGCAAATCTTGCAGTTATAGGGGTGAAAATGATAGCTTTTGAACACTTATATGCAGAATTAGAGGAAAAGGGGGATAATAAATATACATATACCAAGGCCGACAAGGACATACATGACTACTACACACATGACACCTGTCTACAAGCCTCGAAGAGTAGCAACATCAAAGGTCGGGACAAGGCCCCGCCATACCCATATAGACACGCAAAACTGTATCATACCAAAATCAGGCCGACACCCCGGAAAGAGAGGAGTGCTTCCAAAATCTGCCGAAATCTGCAACCTATTCGCGTGGGTCACCGCCTTGCCTATGCGAACCTGCGGGCATGAAACGCAGCGTCCCCCGATAAAAGGGACATCAGTACGACTGATGTACTGAGTATGTAAGGCATAAATAATAGCATAACAGGAATATACCAATAACTGAAATATAAACAACTGACCAACAGTAATTGCCTCTTAGGGCCCTAATACAATTGCCTACATGTTATGTACAATGCAGTGTCCATATTTATTGGCGTCATCAGGCAATTTCCTTACCATGACAGCAGTTGTGGGCATCATACCATGTAATGGTTAACGAATATATGCATGATGTAAGTGCGGTATATATGTATATATCAGTGTTGCGGATCGTGCAACCCGTCCCAATATATGTTAGTGTTGCGGATCGTGCAACCCATCCCAATAAGCCATACAGGCATCATATCACATCATCACATCATATTGTCCTCTTCGGGCTCTTTTGTAATAATATGTACCAGCTGCAGGTGGTTTTTCCACTTTTCCCATATCCCCTACATATATAATATTTACTATATAGTAGTGTGTATAGCACCAGTGGGTCCAGGGTAATATATGAATGCAATGCAAATGAATATGCATGAATGACAATAAAATACCCCGAGTGACATAATATCCTTGCACCTTTGGCTAACACTGTGAATATTAACACATTTTCTGAATGCCTCAATAAGGACTTTGAATCATATTTAGACATGCTTTTAGCATAGGAATCAATAGCATGAATATTCTTAACTATTAGGAGTAGAATAAATTATGGAGCAATATCATGGTTATACTTTGTTACATGGAACATGCCAAAAGAAAGGAATAATTTACCTTAACATGCCTGAACTTGCTAGAAACAATTCTTAAGTGCAGTGTTCGTCCTTCTACTGTTTACTGCTTGTCTTATAAAATATATAAAATAGAAGCTAGATAAGCAAGGATAAAATTTAATTCTACTCCTTAATCAACAAACGTTTTCCCTTCTTGGTCTTATTCTCTATCACGAGGAAATAATTGAAAATGGTGTATTAAAGATATGAAATGTTCTACTAAAGGAATGTTGAAGGCTTATTGATGTACTGTCTTAACATATACCCCCACCACGAATCATTATTCTCCATTTTGCTCACAACTTGCCACCTAGTAATGATTTAGCTTAGTCACTTAAGATAATTAATTCTAAGGCTACACGTGCCTATCCCACTTGGACTTGTCCCTCGTAATTAATTAATCAATTACACACATAATTAATTCTAGATCCCACTTCATTTAAATCCTAATAACTCATAAGACCTTCATATACTTAATGTCATAATTTCTTAATATGCCACTAGTCCCTAACCTCTTTGTGCACGCACCAAATTTATTTCCTATCCCAGTCATCACACTTGTTGTGTCCAAAATTATTTCAGGGCTTCATCTATTTATATGCTAATCTCCTATTAGCATAAGTAAATATAACATAAATTTTCCAATGCTCGGACCAATTTACACATGCCTAGCGATTTTATATACGCTTAGCGATTTAAACCGTAATCCAAAAGTACGGAATGTTACATCTTTCCCCCTTAGAAACATTCATCTTCGAATGTTGGGGTAACATATCTAATCCACGTTACGTAGCCCGATTACACAATCGTTAAACATCATGACAGGAATTGGAATTTACCTTAGTCTTCTATTGAAATCGCGACATTAGTCTGGAATAGGTGTGGATATTTGCGCATCATTTCCTCTTCCGCTTCCCATGTCATCTCTTCCACGTTCCTATTTCGCCACAGAACTTTTACCGAAGCTACTTCCTTAGTCATCAGCTTGCGGACTTGTCGATCTACGATAGCAACAGGAATTTCTTCATATGACAGATCCTCTGTAATCTGTACATCCTCAATTGGTAAAATCCGAGGAGGATCTCCAATACAGGCTCTCAACATGGAAACATGGAAGACCGGATAAATAAACTCCAATTCTGAAGGTAAGTCCAATTCGTATGCTACCTGACCGAATCTTCAGATTATACGATATGGCCCAATATACATTGGACTAAGCTTTCCCTTCTTTCCGAATCTCATTACACCTTTTATTGGCGAAATCTTCAAAAATACCCAATCGTCTACCTGAAACTCTAAGTTTCATCGTCTCACATCTGCGTATGACTTCTCATGACTCTGAGCTATTAACAACCGTTCCTTGATAAGCTTTACCTTTTCTATGGCTTGGTGTACCAAGTCAGGTCCAAATAACTCTAATTCGCCTACCTCGAACCATCCAATAGGATATCTACATCTTCGTCCGTACAAGGCCTCGTATGGAGCCATTTTAATAATGGCGTGATAGATGTTATTGTATGCGAACTCAATAAATGGTAAGTGATCATCCCAACTTCCCTTAAAATCTAACACACAAGCTCGTAACATGTCCTCGAGCGTTTGAATCGTTCGCTCAGCTTGACCGTCTGTCTGAGGATGAAAAGCCGTACTCAAACTAACTCGGGTGCCTAACTCTTTCTGAAACGATTTCCAGAAGTTGGCTGTAAACTGAGCACCTCAGTCAAATATAATAGAAATAGGTACACCATGAAGTCGAACAATCTCCTTAATATATAACTTCGCGTAATTTTCGGCGGAGTAAGTAGTTTTTACGGGCAATAAATTGAGCTGATTTGGTCAGTCTGTCAACAATTACCCAAATATAATCAAATTTTTGATAGGAATGAGGTAATCCCGTAATGAAGTCCATATTAATCATTTCTCATTTCCATATCAGAATCTCGATGTTCAGAGTCAAGCCACCAGGCTTTTGGTATTCTATTTTTACCTGGTGACAATTGGGGCACTGAGCTACAAACCCTGCCATGCTCTTCTTCATGTCATTCCACCAATAAATACTCTTGAGATCATGATACATTTTAGTTGATCCTGGATGAATAGAGTATCGTGAACAATGAATCTCCACCATAATTCTATCCCACAATCCTACTACATTTGGAACACATAGACGACCCTGGTACCTGAGAGTTCCCTGTTCGTCAATCTCAAATGTCGTGTTCTTCTTCTGTTGAATGATCTCTCTCATCTTCTTCAAACTAGGGTATTCCCATTGACGTTCCTTAATTTCTGATATAAGGGATGACTTTGACACATCCTGGACCACAAACCCGCCATCCTCTGAATCCACTAGTCGGACTCCCAAACTAGCTAACTGATGAAGCTCTCTTACCAATTCCTTCATTTTGACTTGCACTGGCATCGAACTGACCATTGACTTACGGCTGAGCGCGTCTGCTACAACATTAGCTTTGCCAGGGTGATACAAGATGTCCACATCATAATCCTTCAATAATTCAAGCCATATTCTTTGTCTCAGATTCAACTCTTTTTGTTTGAATATGTATTGCAGACTCTTGTGATCCGTAAAAATAACCACATGAACACCATATAAATCGTGCCGCCAAATCTTCAGTGCATAGACTATTGTGGCCAACTCTAAATCATATGTCGGATAGTTTTTCTCATATTTCCTCAATTGCCTTAAAGCATAGGCAATCACTTTACCATGATGCATCATCACACATCCTAAACCTGCTCCCGAGGCATCACAATACACAACATAACCTTCTGGACCCTATAGGAGAGTAAGGACTGGTGCCGATGTTAATCTATCATTTAACTCCTGGAAACTTCACTCACAAGCATCAGACCATTGGAATTTGATAGCCTTTTGTGTTAACTTCGTTAGTGGTGCTGGTATGGTAGAAAATCTTTACCTTCTATAATAGCCGGCTAAGCCCAAAAAGCTGCGAACCTCTGTTGGAGTCGTAGGCCTCAACCAATTCTTTACCGCTTCAATCTTCTGAGTGTCAACTCTTATACCCTCGTCTAACACTATATGACCAAGAAAAACCACTGACTTCAGCCAAACTCACATTTGGATAACTTTGCATATAACTTATGGTCCCGGAGTGTTTGTAGTATTATCCGCAGGTGATCCACATGCTCCGTTTCCAAGTGAGAGTAAACCAGAATATCATCTATAAATACTATCACAAATACGTCCAGGAATGGGCGAAACACACTATTCATTAGAACCATAAATGTTGCTGGTGCATTTGTAAGTACAAATGACATTACTAGGAACTCAAAGTGCCCATACCTTGTCCTAAAGGCTGTCTTCAGAATATCCTTCTCCTTAACCTTTAGCTGATGATACCCCGACCTTAGGTCAATTTTTGAGAAACATCTCGCACCTTGTAACTGGTCAAACAGATCGTCAATTTGGGGAAGAGGGTACTTGTTCTTGATAGTAACTTTATTTAGCTGCCGATAGTCGATACACATCCGTAATGAGCCATCTTTCTTTTGTAAGAACAATACTGGCGCACCCCAAGGAGATATTCTAGGCCTAATAAAGCCTTTTTCGAGCAATTCCCTTAATTGCTCCTTCAATTCTTTCAATTCAGTTGGAGCCATCCTATAAGGAGAAATAGATATCGGTTGAGTGTCTGACAACACATCTATACCGAACTCAATTTTCCTTTCAGGAAGAAGGCCTGAAAGTTCATCTGAGAAAACATCAAGAAATTCACTGACCACCAAAATTAATTGAGAACTAGGTGGTTCAACATCGACATCTCTTGCCCGAACAAGATGGTATATACACTCTTTGGAGATCATCTTTTTTGCCTTAAGGTATGAAATAAACCTACCTTTTGGCGTTGCCGTATTACCTTTCCGTTCATGGACTGGCTCGCCTGGAAATTGGAATTTCACAATCTTTGTTCGGCAGTCAACATTAGCGTAGCATGACGCTAACTAATCCATGCCCATAATAACATCGAAGTCAACCATTTGTAATTCCACTAAATCGGCTAGGGTCTGATGACTACAAGATAATACTGCATAATTTCGATAGACCCGTCTAGCGATTACCGATTCACCAACTGGTGTAGATACCACAAATGGATCCCTTATCAACTCAGGATCCATACCAAATTTACAGGCAACGAAATGAGTAATATATGATAAATTTGAGCCTGGATCTAACAGCGCATACACATTATGTGAAAGGACCGATAACGTACCTGTAATGATATCAAGTGAGGATTCCTGATCTTATCGTCCCATCAGTGCATAAGTACGATTCTGGCCCCTCCCCTGGCCTCGACCAGATAACGTCTGCTGACTTTGCCCTAACGGGCATACTGATTGGGATGAAGCTGCTGCAAATCTGATCGGTTGGGCTCTACCACCTTCACTTTTTGTCGGACAATCTCGCGCTATATGACCACGCTCCTCACAAGAATAGCATACTCTTCCATCTTATTGGCACGACCCTGTATGGGTCCCACCACACTGTCCACATCGAGCCAATGACAGCCTCATTTGCATAGAATTCCCTTTATAATAAGATCCTGGTGCGCGTGAACTCTGGTCTAGTCCCGTTTGAGTATAACAATAAGCCCTCGATCCTGAAGATGGCAATGATGCGCCAGCTGCTGGGTAAGATGGTCGCCTATAAGGCTGTGTCCTGGGCCCGCCTCTGAAGTCCCTCACGCCACTTACAGACCGAGCCCTTTTATGCTGACTCCTATCACGCTCTCGATCGACCCATTGTTGCCTCTTGCGATCTGACAGGCTCTGCGCATTAGCCTGGATGCGAGCAATATCTATATCCGGATTCAAGGAAGTTGTAGTACACTCATTGACCAAGTGTGGCCCGAAGCCTGTAATGAACATGTGTACCCGGTAACTCATTTCAGTTATAACTGTAGGAGCATATCGAGCCAAGGAATTAAACTGCAAGATATATTCTCAAACGCTCATGTTGCCCTGTTCAAGACATAGGAACCTGTTCTGTTTGGCCCGTCGAAGCTCGACTGGTAGAAAATGTTGTACGAAAGCCTCTGAAAATTCCCCCCATCCTGCTGGCGCAGCATGAGGTCCCCTAGATTTCTTCTATGTATCAAACCATGTTACTGCGACATCCCGCAGTCTATAAGAAGCAAACTTTACCGACTTGGTATCGGTAGCATCCATCACCCGCAAAGTGCGTTGTACCTGATCTAGAAAATTCTGCGGGTCCGTGTTCAAGTATGTTCCTGTGAATACCGGAGGGTCTAGATTGATGAAATCACGAGCTATTGCGCTAGCAGCTCTATCAGAAGGACTGGGAACCTGACGTTAGGCCTAAACGACCACCAATCGTGTCAGCAACTGAACCGCACTCCGCATATCAAGATCCACGTATGGAGTATCATGTGGAGGAATTAGAGGTGTTGCAGCTCCACTAATCTCCTCTGATGGTGATGTTCCGGAAGACCATACGAAGGAGTCGTACCGAGGGTCTCACTCTGGCCCTCGCTAATGGGTGGCAATCAGCTGGTACCTTCGCCCACAGCCATATTCAATTCCCGCATACCTTTGGACTTCTTCTTTGCGGTAGGAATCGCTGGAATCATAAGCACAAAATGGATTAGGAGTGAAATACTTATAATTCAGTTCTATAGCACGATTTATGAGATGAAAGAATAGAAACCATCCCTAAAATGTCAGATAGTCTCATGTTTATAAGTATGGTGCACAACATACCCATAAACAAAACTCTACTAGACACGTCTTGTAGACTCCGTAGGACAGACATGTTCTGATACCAAGTTTGTCAGGACCCAAACCGGAGGGCCACGACGGATACCCAGACCCCACCCGCCGGGTACCGCTAATCACATTATCAACACCTAATCGTAATTAATTACGGACTAAGCCGAAAGAAATTTTGAACAACCAGGTAACCAGCTTATATATATGCATATACCAAGGCCGATAAGGACATACAAGACTACAACATACAAGACACCTGTCTACAAGCCTCGAAGAGTAGCAACATCAAAGGTCGGGACAAGGCCCCGCCGTACCCATATAGACACGCAAAACTGTATCATACCAAAATCAGACTGACACCCCGGAAAGAGAGGAGTGCTTCCAAAATCCGCTGAAATCTACAACCTATTCGCGTGGGCCATCGCCTTGCCTATGCGAACCTGCGGGCATGAAACGCAGCGTCCCCCGACAAAAGGGACATCAGTACGACTGATGTACTGAGTATGTAAGGCATAAATAATAGCATAACAGGAATATACCAATAACTGAAACATAAACAACTGACCAACAGTAACTGCCTCTTAGGGCCCTAATACAATTGCCTACATGTTATGTACAATGCAGTATCCATATTTATTGGCGTCATCGGGCAATTTCCTTACCATGACAGCAGTTGTGGGCATCATACCATGTAATGGTTAACGAATATATGCATGATGTAAGTGCGGTATATATGTATATATCAGTGTTGCGGATTGTGCAAGCCGTCCCAATAAATGTTAGTGTTGCGGATCGTGCAACCCGTCCCAATAAGCCATACATGCATCATATCACATCATCACATCATATTGGCCTCTTCGGGCTCTTTTGTAATAATATGTACCAGCTGCAGGTGGTGTGCGTATATAACGTCTTTCCCTCTTTTCCCAGATCCCCTACATATATAATATTTACCATATAGTAGTGTGCATAGCACCAGTGGGTCCAGGGTAATATATGAATGCAATGCAAATGAATATGCATGAATGACAAGAAAATACCCCGAGTGACATAATATCCTTGCATCTTTGACTAACACTGTGAATATTAACACATTTTCCGTATGTCTCAATTAGGACTTTGAATCATATTTAGATATGTTTTAGCATAGGAATCAATAACATGAATATTCTTAACTATTAGGAGTAGAATAAATTATGGAGCAATATCACGGTTATACTTTGTTACATGAAACATGCCAAAAGAAAGGAATAATTTGCCTTAACATACCTGAACTTGCTAGGAACAATTCTTAAGTGCAGTGTTCATCCTTCTACTGTTTACTGCTTGTCTTATAAAATATAGAAAATAGAAGCTAGATAAGCAAGGATAAAATTTAATTCTACTCCTTAATCAACAAACTTTTTCCCTTCTTGGTCTTATTCTCTATCACGAGGAAATAATTGAAAATGATGTATTAAAGATATGAAATGTTCTACTAAAGGAATGTTGAAGGCTTGTTGACGTACTGTCTTAACATATACCCCCACCACGAATCATTATTCTTCACTTTTCTCACAACTTGCCACCTAATAATGATTTAGCTTAGTCACTTAAGATAATTAATTCTAAGGCTACACGTGCCTATCCCACGTGGACTTGTCCCTCGTAATTAATTAATCAATCCCATAATTAATCAATTAGACACATAATTAATTCTAGATCCCACTTCATTTAAATCCTAATAACTCATAAGACCTTCATATACTTAATGTCATAATTTCCTAATATGCCACTAGTCCCTAACGTCTTTGTGCACGCACCAAATTTATTTCTCATCCCAGTCATCACACTTGTTGTGTCCAAAATTATTTCGGGGCTTCATCTATTTATATACTAATCTCCTATTAGCATAAGTAAATATAACATAAATTTTCCAATGCTAGGACCTATTTACACATGCCTAGCAATTTTATAAACGCTTAGTGATTTAAACCGTAACTCGAAAGTACGGGACGTTACAGAACCGTCCTGGGGATGCCATGTGTTCATGATAGCTTGAAAGGATGAAAGAAAGGATGAGTCACAAGATGACCATGAGAGTGAAGGGGATGGTCATGTATGCAAAGTGGTTATCTTTTGCATTTCAAGATTTCACCACCAAAGACAACCAAACAAGGCCCTCATTTTATTAAGGGTAAACAATAGTATTTATTATTTCCCTAGGTAGACTACTTTGATAATTAATGACAAATATTTCCTTGAGTGTTGGAGAGCTTGTTAAGCTTTTAATTGTGTGTTGGTCGAGAGAGTTGGTTGCTTGGGTACTTAATTGCCCTTGAGGTCACTCTAAGAGATTTGTGTTTGACTTAATATTAATTTGAAGGTTTTGACTAATCTAGAGTTTTAATTGTCAATTATGTTGGTCTTATGTCAATTTAGTTATCTTCTTTTTGTTGCTTGTTAGTTTCTTTGTTATTCCTTTATTTTCATATCATTTATTATATCAATTGGTATCAAGAGCTTGGTCATAGATTTGTAAGTCTTGGTGGTTGTTACTACAAAAATCCAAGAAACAAATAGTCAAAAATAGTCCCAAAAAAATCCAAATATCAAAATCCAAAAAACTTTTGTGTTATTTTATTGTTTTGACACTAGATTATTGTTCCCTGGTGTTTTAGAGTCACAATCTCAAGTTTCAAGTCTTTTGTAGTCCTCTAGAGTCATCCACCATTATTGGTGTTTGAAGGTTTGAAACTTGGAAAGTGGGTTTGGTGAATGAAGACTATCGGTTTAAAAATTTAGTGGGTTGTCTCCTAATCAAAGGGAGCTTGCATATAAAATTTGGTGTTGTTTGAAGTTGATTTGAACCCCAATTGAAATTTGAGTATTCTTGATGTTTGTAAGTCATCTTCATAAATTGATGATGAAAAAGACACCCAGAATATATTTTTGATCCAAAAGGTTCAAGTCAAAGGGTCAAAAAGTGTTTCTAGGGCCAAAAAAGGAAAAGTTCTAGGTTTGGTGGGGGCCAATTTTGGCTAATTTTTGGATTTTAAAAAATAAATCAGAAAATCCACGTCAGCCGCACCACGTCAGTGCCAACACAGCGCCAGCTCAACAGGAATCATCCAGTCAGCCTACCACACGCGCGCTCGCGATGACCACTCGTAGCCAGCACGCGCGTGCAGGCCAACTTCAGAGAGATGTAAGTTTCAGCACTGCATGCTATAAGCAGTGCTATAGCGCTGGTAAGGCACCAACTCGGCCAAAGTTGAAATTTAAGCCATTTTGCATCCAAATTTCTTCCGGTTTGATTTCTTCTCCTAATTTATTCTATTTTAATCCTTCTAATTAATTAACAAGTAGTAATTAATCCTACTTATTTATTAATTAATTCTTAATTTCCACTTTTCATCCCAATTCTTTTCGTTCTTTTTTCATTTTCAAACTTCGTCGATACTTTCTTGATTCAAGTGCGTTCATTTTGAGTCATCCTTCTTCTTCGAGTCAACAAGAATCCACTCTTGACCTCGAGTAGTAAACGGGACCTTGTGACTTTAACACGATAAACGAACACACAATCAGTAGCCGAGACAACTTGTGAGGCAATCAAAAGGTGCACAACACTTGAGCATTTTGTGAGTTAATTTAACTAACCTAACATGTTTGCTTGCTTTGTTGAGTGTCTTTAATAGATATCAATGGCTAATCAAGGCGACAAAATACAAGTTCCCACTGGGCAACCAACTTTGAATGACATGATGAGTGTGTTGGCATCCATTAGCCATCAAATGAGTTGTATGGATGCGAGGATAGTGAGTGTGGAAACACAGACAAGAAAGTTGTCTCTAACACCAAATGGGGCTTTCCATGGTATGACAAGTGGGGTGCATTGAGACTCTTCACCTACTTTGTCACCCGATACCCTTCATCAAATGTACCACCCTACTTCACCAAATACCACACCACCAACACCCATACCTGATAGCAATCCCATCGCGCCACCACCACCAAATGAACCTCATCCACCACCACCAAATGAACCTTATCCTCCACTACCAAATGAACCTTACCCACATCAACCATATCCAAATGTCCGTCAACCAATCCAACATGTTAAACCCTTAGATGATGAGTTACAAGAAGAGTTCGGAGGTTGGGTTGATCATTATAACAATCGGATGAGGGAACAACGAGTGCAATATCAAGGTCCTCAACGAGGTAGAGGTGGACGGAATGGTAATATGCCACAAATAGGTAGGCAAGGAGGTTATCAAGGGAGAGATGGACACCAAGCCGTAATTTCTATAGTGGTCACTATGGAGATGACCCATATAGGGATCAAGGGCAACATGGGAATATTGGGGGACAAGACACGAGTCTTAACTCCATCAAAGTAAGTCTTCCAACCTTCAAAGGGGGTAGTTATCCCGATGTATTTCTTGATTGGGTTATGCATTGCGATAGAATCCTCTTGACCAATGAAATGTCCGAGGTGAGAAAGGCGTCTATGCTATTGCTCAATTTGAGGGGTTTTCCTCAACATGGTGGGAAACTCAAGTGAAATCATGAAAGATGCATGTTTTAGCTCCAACTCCCACGCGGGATGAACTAAAGGCTATCTTAAGACACAAATGTCACCGAAAGATACAAGCAAGATCAACTCAAGAAGATCTACACTTTGAAATAAGATAACAAGAGTGTAGACGAATATTATGATGAGTTCCATCTTGTGAAAATATGAATCAACTTTGAGGAGGATTTCTTGAATGCCATGACTCGGTTCCGAGCCGGGTTGAATAAAAAAATTGCTTCCCGAATGAGACTCCACAACTATCATGATATTGATAAAACTCTTGAAGTGACTATTAAGATAGAGGAGGGGCTCAAGGAAGACAAAATTGACAAGTAAAGAGGTTACAAGGGTTCATGGAACAACACCAAAGAAGGAGGAACTTCTTCCTCCAATTGGCAAAAGAACAAAGGGACCACCAAGTTGAGAAGCAACCTCCAAAGTTTGCTCCAAAATACAAACCTCTCCAATGCTTTAAATATCAAGGTTACGGTCATAGGATGAGTGAATGTCCTAATCATAGAGCCTTTATTATGAAAGAAGCTTGTAGTGGTGATGATGAGAGGGAGTGTGAGGAGGAGGTTGAAGGAGATAATCATGAGAATGATGAACTTGTGGAAGATGATGAAGATGAGAAAAATGATGTCACCATTCCAAATGGTTTGGCAAAGACAGTGTTAACATGTATGGCCATACCTCAAGAAAGGGAGATTACCATTCCAAACTGTGGTGAGGCAAACTATGATAAGCAAGGTCATGGATGATCCTAGCCAAATGGAGAATCTTTTCCCTTCTAAATGTGTCATCCATCAAAATATGTGTGCCATGATCATTGATAGTGGGAGTTTTGCAAATGTGGAAACACCACGTTAATTGACTTCTTGAAAATTCCTAGAACCAATCATGAACATCCTTATAAACTCCAATGGCTAAATGAATGTGGTGAATTGAAGGTGAAACGACAAGTAATGATTAGGTTCAAAATGGGGATGTATCAAGATGAGCTCCTATCTGATGTTGTTCCCATGCAAGCTTGTTATCTCTTACTCGGAAGGCCTTGGCAATATGATAGGTCTACCAAGCATGATGGGAGGACCAACCGGTATACACTCGAGTGAAATGGACTCAAACATGTTCTATGTCCTATGACACCCTTGCAATTGAATGAAGTTTACCAAAAGATGAAAGAGTTGAAAGAGAAGCGCAGGGGTGGGGGAGGAAACAAAGAAGTAAGTGTTGGTGAAAGTAGTCTTCAAAATGAGAGTGCTAAAAGGAAGGAGTCACGAGGAAAGGCTACGGTGGCCATCTTAGCAAGTTTAAGGGAGATTAGGGAGGAGATGGATGAGAGACAACCGGTAGTCCTTATCATGCATAGGGACTACTCTTTACACACTAATGAACTAACCTTTTATTTGCCTAGTTTTATTTCTTCTCTATTACATGACTATGATGATGTGTTCCCCACGGAACTCCCAAAGGGATTACCTCCTTTAAGGGAATTAAGCACCAAATTAATTTTGTCCCGGAATCTCAATTGCCAAATAAACCGGCTTGTAGAGCTAATCTAGAGGACACCGAAGAGCTTCAATAGCAAGTGGATGAACTTCTTGAGAAGGGAGTGGTACGAGAGAGCATGAGTCAATGTGGCATGCCAATGATATTGGTTCCAAAGAAAGATGAAACATGGCGCGTGTGCATTGATTACTGAGCCATCAACAAGATCACGGTAAAGTATCATCACCCCATACCAAGACTTGATGACATGTTAGATGAATTAAATGATTCATGTGTCTTTTCAAAGATTGATCTAAGGAACGGGTGCCATTAAATCTAAATAAAACCCGTAGATGAATGGTAAACCGCATTCAAGACCACATTTGGTCTCTATGAACGGTTGGTGATGTCATTTGATCTTACTAATGCTCCTAGTACTTTCATGCGCTTAATGAATCATGTGATGAAGTCTTTCATTGGAATATTTATGGTTATTTACTTTGATGATATTTTGGTGTATAGTAAAACCATGGATGAGCATGTTGATCATTGAGATGTGTGTTTGAAGTGCTTAGGCAAGAACAACTTTATGCTAATGTGGCTAAATGCTCTTTTTGTTGTGAGTTCAAGGGGGGTTGAGGTTTGATGAATTCAAAATAAATGCTATTAAGAATTGGCCAATTCCTAAATCCATTGGTGATGTGAGAAGTTTTCATGGATTGCCTAGTTTCTATAGGTGGTTTGTTAAAGGATTTAGAACCATAGTTGTTCCTTTGACTAAGGTAATCCGAAAGGATAAGTCATTTTCTTGGGGTGAGGAGCAAGCAAAGTCATTTGAAACTTTGAAATAGATGCTTAGTTCCGCACCATTATTGCAATTGCCCGATTTTGATAAAATCTTTGAGATTGAATGTGATGCTAGTAAAGTAGGTATTGGTGTCATTTTAATGCAAGACCAAAAACTCATTGCCTATTTTAGTGAAAAGCTTAAAGGTGCGACGTTGAATTACTCCACCTATGATTTTGAATTGTATGCTTTGATTAGAGCTTTGGGTAATTGGCAACATTACTTGTGGCCTAAAGAGTTTGTCATTTGGACCGATCATGAGTCCTTGAAGGCCCAAGAAAAGTTGAACAAAAGGCATGCCAAATGGGTTGAATTTCTTAAAACTTTCCCTTATGTAATTCAATACAAAAGGGGAAGGATAATGTTGTGGCAGATGTCTTATCCCGCAAATATGTTTTGATTAATACGTTATCTTCCAAATTGATGAGTTTTGAAAGCTTGAAGACATTGTATTCCGAAGACCCCATCTTTTCCAAAATTTATCTAAATTGCGAAGAACGGAAAAGGAAATATGGGATTAAGGACAACCTTCTACTCCTTTTGCCAAATTTGATGGTTACTTGTTGAAGGACAAGAGACTATGTGTGTCCATGAGCTCTTGGAGGGAACTTTTTGTGAGAGGCACATGATGGGGGTTTGATGGGTCATTTTGGTATTGATAAAATCATGGGGATTCTTGAGGAATAATTGTATTAGCCTAAAATGCATAATGATGTTGCAAGAATTTGTGATCAATGTATGGAATGTCGAAGTGCAAAGTCTAGACTTTTTTCCCCATGGCTTGTATATCCCTCTCCCTACCCCTCAAAGACTTTGGCTTGACATTTCTATGGATTTTGTGTTGGGCTTGCCAAGGACTAAAAAGGGAAAATATAGCATTTTTGTTGTTGTGCTCATTTTATTGCATGTCATAAGTGTGATGAAGCATCTCACGTTGCATCATTGTTTGTTGAGAATATGGTCAAGTTGCATGGTATTCCCAAAGCCATAGTGAGTGAAAGGGACCCTAAGTTCCTTAGCCACTTTTGGAAGGAATTGTGGGGACGATTTGGAACTAGATTGTTGTTTTCTACTCCTTGTCACCCACAAACCGATGGAAACCGAGGTTGTGAATAGTACTACTGGCATGTCACCATTTGAGGTTGTTTATGGTTTTAACCTACTAACCCCTCTTGATCTAACCCCTTTGTCTCAAGATGTTGTTTTGCGTTTAGATGGT
This sequence comes from Anisodus acutangulus, assembly GCA_029783415.1. Taxonomy (NCBI): domain Eukaryota; kingdom Viridiplantae; phylum Streptophyta; class Magnoliopsida; order Solanales; family Solanaceae; genus Anisodus; species Anisodus acutangulus. The sequence continues at coordinate 49,547,816 of CM056492.1, forward strand.
AACAAAGGGTTGAGGCCATGAAAAAGTTGCATGAGAAGGTGAGGCTTCGCCTTGATAAGAAGAATCAAGAGACAGACAAAAGAGCAAACAAAGGCCGCAAGAGATTGGTACTCGAACCGGGTGATTGGGTTTGAGTCCATTTTCACAAGGAAAGGTTTCCCAACAAGAGGAAGACCAAATTAATGCCTAGGGGAGATGGTCCATTTGAGGTACTTGAGCGCCTCAATGACAATGCATACAAAATTGACCTACCTCCAGAATACCAAATTCATAACACCTTCAACATGTGTGATCTCTCTCCTATGGATGCAGTTGATGGTGACCCCATAAATTTGAGGACAAATTCTTTTCAAGAAGGGGAAATGATGCAAGCAAAGGTGCATCAAGACTTTTCACACGGAGCCAAGCTCGTGAGCTCCAAGTGCTTCAAGGTTTGTTCATGAAAACAGATGCACTTGAGTGCATATAGAACCGTTCCGGGGATTTCATGTGTTGATGATAGCTTGGGAGGATGGAAGAAAGGATGAGTCACAAGATGGCCATGAAAGTGAAGGGGATGGTCATGCATGCAAAGTGGTCATCTCTTGAATTTTAAGATTTCACCACCAAGGAAGACAACCAAACAAGACTCTTACTTCATTAAGGGTATAATTGTAATAGATAGTTGTCTTTCTTTCTATCCTAGTATAAATAGTAGTATTTCTTATTTCGCTAGGTAGACTATTTTGATAATTGATGACAAATATTTCCTTGAGTGTTGGAGAGCTTGTTAAGCTTTTAATTGTGTATTGGTTGAGAGAGTTGGTTGCTTGGATAATTAATTACCCTTGAGGTCACTTTAAGAGATTGGTGTTTGACTTAATATTAATTTGGATGTTTTGACTAATCTAGAGTCTTAATTGTCAAATTATATTGGCCTTATGTCAATTTAGTTATTTTCTTTTTGTTGCTTATTAGTTTCTTTGTTATTCCTTTGTTTTCATATCCTTTATTATTTCATATGTGGAGGACACGATGAGGAAAGCGAATCGAGACTGAATTGGTCCGGGCATGTGAAGATGAGATGCACGGATGCCCCAGTGTGGAAATGTGAGTGGTTGGATTTAGATGGTTTCAGGAGAGGTAGAAGTAGGTCGAAGAAATATTGGGGAGAGGTGATTAGACATGAAATGGCGCAGTTTCATCTCACCGAGGACATGACCTTAGGTAGGAGGTTATGGAAGACATGGATTAGAGTAGAAGGCTAGAAGGTAGTTGAGTGTTGCCACACTTCTCCTTTCCTACTTGTAGTCGTAGTATTATTCTAATAGTTTCTTGTCCTTAGATTTCTGTTATTACTGTGTTTCTTGTACTTTGATTATCATATAATTTTATGGTAGTTACGGTATTATTTCTTTTTTTAGACTGCTTTGTCATGCTTTATATCATATTTTGACATTACTTCTTTACTTAGGTTATTTCTTTTCCCTATTGCTTTAGTATGCTTCTCTTTGAGCCGAAGGTCTATCGGAAATAATCGTTGTATCTTTCAAGATTGGGGTAAGGTCTGTGTATACTCTATACTCCTCAGACCTCACTTGTAGAATTACACTGGTATGTTTGTGTTCTTATACTTGTAACCTAGCCTATGCTTGTATCACAGAGATAGCTTTGTACTACGTGGAGTTTGATCGTCAAGAAGACGAATACGCTCTCTTTATTTTACGTCTGCCATTTTATTATTGTTCTTTGAATTTCGTGCATAGTTGTTGCCCTAGCTCCGCAAATACATCGAAAGTGAATCAGAAAATATTAACTATATTAATCAACACACAAATAGTGAAAGTAGTTCAGGATAAAATGGATCTACAAAAACAAAAAGGAACAATATTAGAAGAAAGAAGTTATTGGATACAATGTGAATGAAATGTTCGTCATACGCTTATTACAACTACAACTACTAGTAAAACAGGAAATAAATACTATAGTGATAGATGCAAAAAGATAACTAAAAATCTCAACAGAATAAGAGAAAGATTGAGTCAAATAAGATGGAAAGAACTACTAGAAGAAGTAAAAGAAATGGAACAAGATGAAGAACTTCAACAAAGATTAAGAAAGATAGATTTGGAACATAATGATAATTAGATGGTAGCAATATATATAGAAACTCATATAGAATACAAGCCTAATACGATGATAAAACAAAAGATATTTATTGACAGTGGAGCAGACTTATGTCTAGCAAAGAAAGAAGTATTAGAATCACACAAATGGAAGAGATCTAAAACACATAGAACAAGAGTATCAGGCTTTAACGAACAAAAAAAATAATTGAATATAGTAGCAGAAAATATGAGAATAATATTAGGGAAGACAATATTTAGACTACCAGTAATATACCAACTGAATGATATGAAACAACAAATATTGTTAGGAAATAATCCCCTAGACTACTTTAAAACGCAAGTGATAAATAATACTACTTTTAGCTTACAAACACCTTGTAATAAGTGTATAATACTAAAGAGAGTATTGCCAATACATACACTGAGAATATGTAACATAAGGTCAGATAGGAATAGTAACCTACAGTTATTAAGAGAAAAATATCTCAATATACTAAAAATAAATTTTGGAGAAAACCCGATGCAACTATGGGAGAAAGAAAAAATATATACTGAAATCAAATTAATAAATCCTAGTGATATAGTTAGATCTAAACCTATTAGGTATAGCCCAACAGATCAAAAAGAGTTTGAAACCCAACTAAAAGAACTATTAGAATTAAAATTGATACAAAAGAGTAAAAGCCTACATAGTAGCCCAACTTTTTTAGTTAGAAAACACAGTGAACAAAAAAGAGGAAAGGCTAGAATGGTGATTGATTATAGAGAACTAAACAAAAAGACAATATTTGATGTATATTTTTTACCATACAAAAGAAACCTTATCAATAGATTAGTAAATAAAAAATGGTTCAGTAAATTCGATTGTAACAATGGATTTTGGCAAATAAATGCCTTGTCTATTCCTCCAAATACCATTTGCCTTTTCCTCAGCCGACCAGCAAAACAACAAAAATGAATCAAAATCTTTAACAGCCTTTAGTGCCCCTCAAGGACATTACGAATGAAATGTACTACCATTTGGATTGAAAAATGCGCCACAAATATTTCAAAGAATGATGGACCAGGTGTTCAGAAAATTGACAGAATTCTGTATAGTATATGTTGATGACATATTAATAAATAGTGATGATTTGGAAAATCATATAAAACATCTAGAATAATTTATAAAAAATGTGAAACATCATGGAATATTATTATCTGAAAAGAAATCTGAAATCTTTAAGAATAGTATAGAATATTTGGGATACATAATAGATAATGAATGATTACAATTACAAGAACACATTGTAACAAAAATAAAAAAAATTAAAGATAAATTAGAAAGCAAAAAAGAAGTACAACAATTTCTAGGAGTAGTAAACTATGTTACAGACCATATAAATGATTTACCACTTTTAAGAAAGCCATTACAGGAATTAACTAGAAAAAATATAACTTTTGAGTGGAAGGAAGAACATACTAAAGCCATAAATAAAATCAAGGAAAAAGTAAAAGCCTTGCCAAAACATAGAATACCAATAAAACTAGATCAACTAGAACTTTTTACTGATGTCAGTGATATAGGATGGGGAGCAGTCCTCATAGCATATGATAAAGAGGATATAGATAAAGAAAAACCACTAATTTGTGGATATGGAGGTGGAACATGGAAGCCAAATGAGAGAAATTACCATATTAACGAGAAAGAACTATTAGCAGTAAAATTTGAGATAAAAAGATTCAATTATCACCTATTACCAGTAAAATTCGTTGTTAGAACAGATAACACTCAAGTAAGAGCATTCATTACCAATAAAATAGACCCTTTACCAGAATTAAACAAAAGAAGAAAGTGACAATCATTCTTTTATTGTTATGATTTTATTGTCAAAAATATATCTGGAACTAAGAATATTCTAGCTGATTTTCTTAGCATGTACAACAATGTCAACTAGCAGTGACAAGTTCGAAGAATATATTACCAATGTTACAAAAATCATCAAACAAAACCAAGAAATCATTACAACCAAAACAGAAGAAAATACACATTTGCTAGAACAGCTGACAGAAACCTTTAGAGACGTCAAAATCCTACAAACCTTAAAATCTTCTGAAACCCCTATAGAAAAACCAAAAACTTTCACATCCAAACTTGCAACTATGTCAACCATTATACCACCACCCATAACAACATCGTATTCTCATATGACAACAGCAGTAACGATGTGTGACAAGATGAAATTCTCACCTGAATATATATCAGATTATGAACAGATAAACAAATTTTATGATTATAAATCAAATCCACACATTTACTAAGTGCAAAACTAAGCAAATATCCATGGTTTTTATGTAACAAAAAATCAAACCCTGATATAGTTTCTAAACTATTTACTTACGATTTTATAGATAAAATATTAGTAAATGAAACTTTTTACAATATTGCCAAGCTACCCAATGTTTTAGTAGAATCTGTCAGACTAATGATGGAATCATTTGGAAGAGGTATCTACGGCATATAACTGTTTGACGCCTCAACAGACTTGGAAGAGGTTCATGAAGTTTCAATATGTACAGTTTGATCTCTGAAGTTTCAACATGTACAGTTTGGTCTCTGAAGTTTCAAGAAAGTCAGAATTGGGCAGAGAGATCAGAAATGTCAACAGCACTCAATTCATCCATTTATTTTGGCTGAATTACTCTACCTAAATGGTCAATCCATTGCACATCTTCACCATTTATTTTGGAGGAATTACTACCTCCATAATTGTCATTACTTGGCCAGTAATGACACTTATGGAGGAAGTTCATGAGCCTATCCTTCAACTATATAAAGACCCCTTGTCACCATTGTTGAGCTATACACAACACAGAAAAACAGACAAAAATCAGTCTTCCTACAATCTTCCAAGCATCATTTCATTACTCAAAATTCATCACGGTAGTACTTGAGTTTCCTTTGCTCAATTGTTCATTTGCTGTTTTATCTTGGGATACAATTGTCCATGACGTAGAAATGATACATACGTGGCAATATTGTCTTAAAGACATAGTGCAAACACTCGACTCAGCATACCACAAACAGTTCCAGTTTGTTCTTTGTAATTTCAGTTTGTTGTTGAATTGTAATTTCAGTTCTTGTATTACTTAGCAGTTATTTGTAATTTTTGTTTCCTGCACCTTTGTAACCAACAAGTTTAAGACAATATTTGCTTACTGTAACTGCTGCAACATGGTTGGAAACATGACCGATGTTGCTACTACTGTTGCTGCCTCTCAAGGCAACAATGTTGCCTTCCCCGCTACTGCCGCTACTGGCCAAGGCAGTAAGTCTGCTGCCTTCACTGCTGCTGCCGCTACTGTTCAAGGCAGCAACTCCGTTGCCTTCCCGACTGCTGGTGCTCCACCTTCTACCTCACACCACCATGATCGCCCTGAAAAATTCATGGGATCAAAATTTAAGAGATGGCAGCAAACGATGATGTTCTACTTAACTGTAATGGGCATGGCCCGATTCCTAACGGAAGATCATCCACAAGCTGGAGATGAAATGGACTCTTCACCTAATGAAACGGGTGAAGGGGGCCTTGGTATCCATGTCGTTAACGGCATGAAGATGGTTCTTGATGCGTGGAATCATAGCGATTTCATGTGTAAGAATTACATACTGAACTTCTTGGCAGACCCTCTCTACACGGTCTATTGCACCGTTGGCACTGCCAAAGAGCTGTGGAAAAAACTGCAAAAGAAGTACAACGCACAAGATGCGGGTACTAAGAAGTTCATCGTTGGAAAATTTCTAAAATTCCAAATGGTGGATAGTAAGACAGTGATGTCTCAAGTCCAGGAGTTCCAAATGATTTTACATCACCTGGATTTGGAAGGAATGAAACCAAATGAGCAGTTTTTGGTTGCATCGTTAATTGAAAAGTTACCTCCTTCGTGGAATGAGTTTATGAGTTACTTAAAACTCAAGACAAAGGAGATGACCTTTGAAGAGCTTATTATCAAACTCCAAATCCAGGAAGATAATAAGAAGACCTTGCCAAGGGGTAGACAACCTGCTGAGGTAAAGGCGAATCTGGCTGAGGCCAAAGGGAACTCAAGAAAGAAGCGGAAGTTCCAGAAAGACGGCAAGGCCCACGCAGTGGAGATGTTCAGAGGTAACTGTCACCACTGTGGGAAACCTGGTCATAGGATCAAGGAATTCCGCAAGCTCAAGACTGAGCAACAACAGAAAGCCAAGTTTAAAGTCAAGGCGCATGCTAATGTTGTCAAGGACACGCTCCTGGATGACATGATAGAGGAATTCTCGGCAGTGGTGCTAGAAGCCAACTTGGTTGAGAATATGATGCAGTGGTGGATGGACACAGGTTCTACTAGACACATCTGTTCCAACAAAGATGCCTTCTCCACGTACACACCAGTCACCGACAAAAAGCTGTTCATGGGCAACAACGCTTCCTATGACGTGCTGGGGGTAGGAAAGGTGGTCCTGAAGATGACTTCCGAAAAGGAGCTCACTCTGAAAGAAGTGATGCACGTCCCAGAGATTAGAAGAAATTTAATTTCTGGACCTTTATTGGTTAATGTTGGTTTTAGGCTTGTGTTTGAATCCAATAAGTTTGTACTCACTAAGAATGGCACATTTGTGGGGAGAGGCTTCGTCTGTGAAAGCCTCTTCAAAGTGAATGACATGTCTGTAAAGCGTCCAAGTAATAAAGTTGAACCTTCTTCTTATTTGCTTGAGTCTTCTAATTTATGACATCATAGATTAGGACACGTTAACTACAAGTCTATCCAAAGGCTGGTAAAGATGGGGTTGTTGCCGTCTGTCAACGTAAACCCTCAACATAAGTGTGAGGTGTGCGTAGAGGCAAAACTCACCAAGCTTCCTTTTCGATCCGTCGAAAGGAATACCGCTCCTCTAGAACTTATTCACACATATATATATGATTTGAAGTTCGCACAAACTAGAGGGGGGAACAAGTACTTTGTGACATTTATTAATGATAGCACAAGGTATTGTTACATTTACTTGTTGAAAAGTAAGGATGAAGCCTTTGAAGCGTTCCGACGTTACAAAGCAGAAGTTAAGAACCAACTAAGCCTACAGATTAAATCCATTCGTAGCGATAGAGGGGGAGAATACGTAGCGCCATTTGAGGAATACTATGCCCAAGAAGGCATTGTTCATCAAACGACGGCTCCATACTCACCTCAATCAAATGGTGTGGCGGAACGTAAGAACCGCACATTGAAGGAAATGATGAATGACTTGCTCATCAATTCCGGTCTTCCCCAAAATATGTGAGTAGAAGCCGTCCTTACCGCTAATACGATTCTTAATAGAGTCCCACATAAGGGTAAGGACAAAACTCCATATGAATCATGGAAAGGAAAGAAACCCACATACAAATATTTTAAGGTGTGGGGTTGTTTGGCAAAGGTTGAAGTACCCAAGCCAAAGCAAGTCAAGATTGGTCCTAAGACTGTAGATTGCATATTCATCGGATATGCAAATAACAGTAGTGCTTATCGCTTCTTAGTGCATAAGTCAGATATTCCAGATATCCACCAGGGTACAATCATGGAATCAAGGAATGCTCTATTCTTTGAAGGCACCTTTCCTAGAAAGGAAAAAGACATAACCTCTCGACGCCTGTGTTCTAGCTCTGGGGGGTGGGTCTTCCCTTTCTCAATTATGACGTACTCGGTTAGCAAACGAAGTTATGCACAAAGCTCTCAAGAATTGGGAGTCGTCGACAGCCCGGATCTAGATGATCCATATCTAGCGGATCTCGAGGTGTCTGAAAATCCGGAATCTAGTGTTCCATATTCTCAGAACTTGGAGACTCCAGAGATGGATCTAAGGCGAAGTAAAAGGGACAGGAAGGATAAATCCTTCGGTTCTGACTTTGTAGCTTATATGGTTAATGATGAACCAAGGACAATTGCTAAGGCGTTGTCAACTCCATAAGCACCGCTCTGGAAAGAAGCTATTGAGAGTGAAATAGGCTCCATTCTGCATAATCATACTTGGGAGTTGGTTGATCTTCCTCCGGGAAATAAATCGTTGGGTTGTAAATGGATACTCAAACGGAAATATAAAGAAGATGGGTCTATAGACAAGTACAAGGCCAGGTTGGTAGTCAAGGGCTATCGGCAGACAGAAGGTCTTGACTACTTTGACACATACTCCCCGGTATCTCGGATGACATCCATACGGGTATTCATTGCGATCGCAGCTTTGCGTGACCTTGAGATACATCAAATGAATGTCAAGACAGCCTTTCTAAACGGTGATTTGGAAGAAGAAATTTATATGGACCAACCCGAGGGGTATATGGTTCAAGGGCAAGAGAAGAAAGTCTGTCGGCTTGTCAAATCTCTGTATGGGCTGAAACAAGCCCCGAAGCAATGGCACAAAAAATTTGATAGTACTCTACTATCGAAGGGTTTCGCCATTAATGAGTGTGATAAATGTGTCTACACGAAAGGTAACTGACTCATTTGTTATGATATGCATGTATGTAGACGACATGTTGATCACAGAAAGCAGTCCTAGGATAATCCTAGAGACTAAGAACATGTTGAAACAATGCTTCGACATGAAGGATATGGGTATCACAGATGTCATCTTAGGGATAAAAATCTCTAAGACGTCTGATGGACTGGTCTTATCTCAGTCTCACTACATCGAGGATGTTTTGAGAAAGTTCGAGATGTTAGACAGTTCACCGATAAAGTCACCAATGGATACAAATCAAAAGCTTGATAAAAATATTGGTGCACCTGTATACCAGGAGTGATATGCACAGGTAATCGGTAGTTTGATGTATATAACAAACTGCACCCGACCTGATATTGCTTATGCAGTCAATAAGTTGGCTAGGTTCACCCGTAATCCGAGTGATGATCACTGGAAGGCGTTGAATCGGGTATTACAATACCTAAAATATACGTTAACTTTCGGGTTACACTATTCGAGATATCCAGCTGTACTAGAGGGGGTACAGTGATGCAAACTGGATATCTGATATAGAGAACACCAAGTCCACCAGTGGGTATGTATTTACAATTGGTGGTGGGGTTGTGTCTTGAAAATCCTCTAAGCAAACTTGCATCGCCCGATCCACAATGGAATCAGAGTTTATCGCTTTAGACAAAGCAGGAGAAGAAGCTGAGTGGCTTCATGACTTCTTAGAGGATGTTTCGTATTGGAACAAACCCGTACCTTCGGTAATGATCCACTGCGACAGCCAGTCGGCTCTAGGAAGGGCACGAAATTCTATGTACAACGGCAAGTCTCGCCATATTCGACGGAGGCATAAGACCGTTAGGCAACTGATTACCACGGGTATAATATCCATTGATTACATTAAGTCAAAGGATAATATAGCAGACCCATTGACAAAGGGTTTACCCAAGGATCAGATGGCTTGCCTGTCTAGGGGAATGGGCTTAAAACCCAAAATATAAGGACCAATATAGTGGTAACCCAACCTTACTAACTGGAGATCCCAGTAATTTGGTTCAATGGGAAAACTAAGCTGTAAAGGTTCAGTTGATCGCTTCAGTGGAAGCAATAGCACTTCGGATAGTGATTTCTAAAAAGAAACACCAAATCCAAAGTCGTTCCCGCGATAGACGTTAAGTGCTATCTGCAGTATGGGTAAAGGTTAAGTTTTCAAAACCTTTAATGATCCTCAACAGTTGAGGTTAGGTTTGGAGAAACTTTTAATGGTTCCTAACACTTGTGAAGTGGGGTATAGCAGGATACCTTGTAGAAGACCACCTATTTAAGTGCGAGGATGGGCCGCCTCAAATGAACGCACTTAAGAATCCAAGAAGTTGTCCATGGCCAAAACGGACAAAACATTACGAAGAAGAGAGTAAGGGAATTTATTGTGTTGGTACTATTGACTTGGCTTACACTAAACACTGACGGTTCAAGACATCACGTTCACCGCGCAGTAAGGAAGTCCGATGGTATTTAACTATGGAAGGTTCAAAGCTGAAGCTACCTCTCCTTATGCAACATCGATCCGCTGAAATATTGCTGAAAATGAAAAGGCACCATGTGAGTGCGCCAAAATCTCTTTCAAGAGGGGATTGTTGGAAATTTGCCTTTGGCGGGAGTTGCGTCCGACCAACTTTAACGGCTTAAACACTAGTGTTCCCCATGTTGGAGAATCCGGTTCTTCACACGTGCATAATCTACTAAGTACGTAGATAACTGTATGGCAAAGGATCGTCAAATTTCATTGAGAAATGAAAGAGATACTGGTTCACGAAGTGAGGTGTTTGAAGCATGGAAAAGTGTGGTATTGAGATCAATTCTCCCTCATCGGTGGAGGAAGAAAGAATTGTTTTGTTTATAAGTCTCAAGGTTGACTTGGGGTTTGGGGCCCTAAGAGGTATCCCATGTGTTTAAAGGATGGAGGACCTAGATATGATTCGGTTCGAGGAAAGACCACACGCGCGCCGCCGCCGCCCGCCCATCCGGTTCCGGGTTCACGGGTCGTGGGATGTGGGCTGTGCTTCTTCTGATATTATCTTTTTGGACCAAAGAACTTTTCCATATGTATAGTTTAATCCCTGAATTTTCATATGTACAGTTTGGACCAGAATTCTTTCATATGTACAGTTTGGTCCCTGAAGTTTCAACATGTACAGTTTGGTCCCTGAAGTTTTAAGAAAGTTAGAATTGGGCAGAGAGATCAGAAACGTCAACAACACTCAATTCAGCCATTTATTTTGGCTGAATTACTCTTCCTAAATGGTCAATCCGTTGCACATCTTCACCATTTATTTTGGAGGAATTACTACCTCCATAATTGCCATTACTTGGCCAGTAATGACACTTATGGAGGCAGTTCATGAGCCTCTCCTTCAACTATATAAAGACCGTTTGTCACCATTGTTGAGCTACACACAACACAGAAAAACAAACGTCTTCCTACAATCTTCCAAGCATCATTTCATTACTCAAAATTCTTCACGATAACACTTGAGTTTCCTTTGCTCAATTGTTCATTTGCTGTTTTATCTTGGGATACAATTGTCCATGACGTAGAAATGATACATACGTGGCAATATTGTCTTAAAGACATAGTGCAAACACTCGACTCAGCATACCACAAACAGTTCCAGTTTGTTCTTTGTAATTTCAGTTTGTTGTTGAATTGTAATTTCAGTTCTTGTATTACTTAGCAGTTATTTGTAATTTCTGTTTCCTGCACCTTTGTAACCAACATAAATTCTCTGCAATTATGATGTTAAATAATGATAGAAGGTTGTAGACTTTTATTTAAAAATGAATTTTGAAGTTGATAATACTTGCTTCCGTACTACATGTCTATTATTTGATAAACATACATATGACTATGTTAATATGTCATCTATATCTTTAAAGTTGTTAGATGATGAAAAGATTCACTAGCTCCGAAAATCCATCGTACAGAAACTTACTCTCTACAAAAGTCATTAAACAATTTTCTTTTAATAATCAGAAAGTTATTTAACTTTGCGTAAGTATCATATAATTTATCTCTTTTGTTTCCTCATAATAACTCTTTGTGATATATATTTATGTCAAGTTGAGTTACGTTTTGGCTACAAAAATAGTTTAGTCTTTTCTGATATGTAGATAAAGTTTAGTGATTTTTTGGTTACAAAAAATAATTCAGTAACTTTAACAATGCAATAAAATAAAAATGATTGATAATCTATAACATTGACTCATGTATAAAAGTTATACTATAGTGCTACCAACTCATAAACTCCCCGTCAGCAACTCGTGGGAACCATTTCAAACAGTAAGGATGATTTGGTATGATGTATAGTTATAGAGGTTATAATGCGTGAATTTGTTATATATGTAGTAAAATATGAATTATTTTTTATTGGTGTTTGGTTTCTTGCACTAAAATTGAATATGCAAGATATCATTTATTCTATCCGTTCCTATTTATATGATGTAATTTGACTGAACACGAAATTTAAGAAATAAAGAAAGATTTTTGAATCTTGTGGTTTAAAATAAACCAAAGATATTTATGTAGTTATAGATCATATCGTTAAGCGTAAAAGGTAAAGTTTAAATTTAAATTCCTACCAAAAAAAGAAATATTTTATTCTTTTTTAGACTGAATAAAAAGACAAGTATGTCATATAAATTGGGATAGAGGGAGTATAATATTTATTTATTTTTAAACTAAAAAATAATGAATTTATAATTTTACCCTTGGATGCTTGACCTTCATTGACTTCTAGGTAAAAGATAAAGGTAGTTTTGTCATTTTGCTATTTTAACCATGTATAAGTTATGCATTGATTAGTTATTTCATGTTGTGGTGGTATAAAATAATACACCAATTAAGGCTCGTTTGGTTCAAAAACAAGTTGTACATGGATTAATAATGCAGGAATTAATAATGTAGAGATTAGTAATATATGAATTATTTTTTGTTGGGTGTATGGTTCATTGCACTAAAATTGGTCACAAAAGATACCATTTGAATATTTATTTATTTTTAAAACTTAAAAATAATTTGTTACAATTATGTCCTTGAATGCTTGTCCTTTTAGGTTTTTTGAAACAATACAAGGCTACTTTTGTCATTTTAGTTTTTTTTTATCTATGTATAAGTTATCCATGGATAAGCCATCCCTAGGTGGTGGTGGTATAAGATAATACATCCTTTGGTCTACTAAATAATTCATGTATTAATTATACATGCCCCAAAATATCAACCAAATATGATATAAAATAATATCATACATAATACAATGACTATTTTATCTAAGACCTACTAAACGAAGCTAGTGTACTAAGTTGTACAAAGATTAAGTTATATATAGTTCATATTAGAATCAAATATTTTAAGTTTTTTTATACCTCATACCAAACAACCCCTAATAGAGCAAATTCTAGAATTGATTTTAAAAAGTTTTGGTGATTGCAGTTTTGGAATTTTGTAACTTTTGGAGGGTGAAGCACAACCACAAGTTTTTTTGTTTTGATGGTCTGATAGGGGTCCATGATAAGACCTGGTATCCAACGACTGAGACCCATCAGTTGGTGGCAGCCTTGCAGTAAATGAAGAGTGACCATCATACATACCTTAGAATTTACTCAATTTAGTGGAACTATTACTATCTTATATGCTCTCCTATTATCAAACATCTAGCCTGCCCCCATTCACTAAATTATCACTATTTTCAGGCTCTACAGATCTCTGGACCATTGTGTACTACCATCATTTTCTTTTCATTTTTCTACTGACATCAGTTTAAATAACTATGCAAGACTAAACAAGTACTCCCTCCTCCCCGAAAAAAGATTGTCCTAGTTTGATACAAAATTTAAGAAATAAAAAGATATTTTTGAAATGTGTGAACCAAAACAAGTGTTAGATATTTATATAGCTGAAAATCATCTTATAAAGTTAAACTATTTCTAAATATAAAAAGATGTCAATCTTTTTAGGACAAACTAATAAGAAAAGTAGGACAATCTTTTTGAGACACATTTAGCACAACTATCATGACAGGGATAGAGAAAAAGGAACTTGGAGTGGTAGAAAACACAAATAAGGTTTTTTGCAAGTTTATTAAACAGGAAAAAATTACTTGAACCTGGTACATGCACCAATTTCTGTTAATTTGTCATGGTTAAGTGATAAATTAACATAAAATTACATGAAACAATTAACTCTAGTAAAGTGAAAAACTTGTGCAAAAACTACTTGTCAATTGTCATACATTTAATGCTTTGGTGCACACACTGAGTAGGGGTAAGGCTACACACCATCTTCTTCAGACTCCGGTTATGAAATTACTCTAGTATGTTGTTGCTACTTGTTGAGCATATACAGAGTATGGCCAAGTATTTTTCTTTTTAAACAGGTTGGTCGGTTTCAGAATTATTTTCCTGGTTTTATAATGTACTGGTATTAAGAGGCTACCTAGCAGTTCTAGTCACAATATCCAAATCACACCTCTTACATGCTCTATCAATGATTCATTGACCATGACAATACATAATTTTTACAGAATCCTAACTTGTTTTATTGTGAAATGATGCTGATACATGAAATGTTCATTTTTAAAAACACTATACTGCCAAACACCCCTTTAACCGACTTGTAATTACATATGTTTACCCTGTTAAAATGGCAAGCAAAATGACTAATGAATAGCATATATATACTTATAGATTAACATATCTTCATCAATCAGACCACTGTACATGAGGATGGCTAGACTTGTGCCTCCATCCTCAGGAAATTTCAACATCTTTAAGCTATAAAAAAGACCTAATGGGATCTTAGTTACACAGTGAAATGACACATTTTCTCAAAATTGAGGGAAAGAAGAACTATGAACTCAGCTGTTGATTATAAGAACCGAATTATAGATGACCTTTTGTGTTCTTTTTACAGATTAATGTATGCATTCAACAGCTATCAACGACCACATATTCCTCATTTTCAACTTCAGGAACTCAAGGAAGCTAAGGATAGAACGTGTGAGGAGAAGAACGATAACCAGATGTCATCTAGGTCCTGAAAGCTCCATTGCTTCAACTACTAGTGATGATTCTTCTATATAATCAGAATATCTCTTTGGTGTATTTTCAGAGGTTCTGTACCTTGGAGTCTCGACTTTTTGTTGTGAAGCCTCCCATTTTTCAGGTAATCCATCTCCCTCCAACATCCTTAATACTTCGGACATCTTTGGGCGATAAGTTGGATTGAATTGGGTACAGAGAAGCGCAACTTGAACCATCTCTTCAAGTTCAATTCGGTTGAAATTGTTCCTTAAATCTTTGTCCACCATAAGGTTCAGCTTTTTCTCTAGATGAAGCTTCTTTACCTGCATTACATTCACAGTAAATTTAATAAGGGAATCCAATAACAGCATGCTTAGCAAAGCACTAGCCAAGATTCAATGTTCAAACCAGTAAACAAAACTAAAATGATAGCTGGTATTACAGTAGCTACTCCTTTAAAAGTCTTTTTATGGAATTCTGCTACTCATTTCACACTATGTTTTTGGCACACATAAAACAGAGACGGGGAACGCACCCAATCAAGCATTACACCTTTCTGGTTGGCCCCTCGCCCAAAGTCCACAGCCTTCTGACCTGTAATTAGCTCGAGAAGCAAGATTCCGAACCCAAACACATCAGTCTTCTCTGACGATTGACCGGTTGACAAATATTCTGGAGCAATGTGGCCAACTGTGCCCCTGACAGCAGTCGTTACATGAGAATCCCGGTGATCCAAGAGCTTCGCCAACCCAAAATCTCCAACAACTGCTTCAAATTCCTCATCCAACAGAATGTTGGCTGCTTTGACATCACGATGGATAATTTTAGGGTCACACTGCTCATGCAAATATACTAGCCCTCTTGCTGTGCCTAATGCTATTCCTTTCCGCCTTGACCAGTCCAAAACTGGCCTGCCATGGATGTGATCTACAAATTTAGGAACCACAAAAAACATGGTTAATATAAGGCAATGTTCGCCATCCCTTCTTCAAAATGATGCAAAGTTTATAAAAAGCAGCTGTAGCTCAGTGAAAAAGCAAAATGGAAGCAGCTTGGAATTTTAGCACAATAAAAAGATAAAGAAAATAAAGAAACTACATCACTGTGGTGGCTGATGATGGCTTACCATATACTTGAAGAAGAAGAAATATGACAAGGGACAGCAAATACGATGAGTTCCCTGATAGCTTGTACTTGTATTAAAAATAAAGGATAGTGTCACACGACACTTCTTCAATTAAGTCAGTGATAATTGTAGTAGCCATTTATCATAAAAACACTTGTAGAAAGTGTATTTAATTAAGCTTGTCCTCTCAATCTCCGGTACAAGTGGCAGAGAAGCTTCCATATTTATTAGATACTATGTTAGGACCGTACATTAACCTACAAATAAACTATGCTAAACTAATGTAATCGTGGCATTGCAAAATATAACATATTTTACATTTGAGAAAAAGTGGATCTCTAAACATCATGATGAAAGGCAGAAACTGAAAGTGTCAAGAAACCTTGTGAGATGAGTAGGTTGAAATATCAGCTAAGCTGATTTATCCTTTAAGATTTTTCAAGTCCTACATTGGTTGATGAATCAGTTGCGGTCTCCTTATGTGATCTTGCGCAATCCTCCACTTGTGAGCCAACTTTTGGGGTTGAAATTAGATTCAAGGTCCATCTTTTCACAAGATTCATTCTTGTAAGATAATATTTATTCTGTTAAGTCTCGCTTTCTGTCATAGCAACTTGTGCAGCTTTAAGAGATTTAAGTTCGAGAAATCATGCAGAATGAATCACAGATGTGTTACCAAGCACCTAAAATTGCAAAAGAATGGTAACCACAACTGAAACTAGTTAACAAACACCTTCTCAAGCACGTCCAACTTCAAAGAACCTAGATGCTGGAGTAATGATCTGAAGCTAGCAGGCAAAGCACTAACAAAACATGATGGCCAAGAGGCTGACCTTTTAATCGTGCAGCTACACTTCCATTTGACATAAAAGGGTAAACAAGAAGCCGTTCACTTTCAGTTGAACAAAAACCCCAAAGATGGAGAAGATTTCGATGGACAGCCAAACTAATCAACTCGACTTCTGTCTGAAATTGGATTTCACCACCAACAGCATTGTAGTCTTTCAATCTTTTGACAGCCACAACAGCTCCATTATTTAAGCGGCCCTTGTACACAACTCCAAATCCTCCGCTCCCCAAAATATTTTTTGAGTTGAAATGATCAGTTGCAGTCCGCAGTTCCTTAAAGGCATACCTTTTCAAGTGACCCAAGCATACCTCTGGATCACATTGCTCTGCAGTTGAGAAATCATTGCTCAGATACAGCTATAGACGATAGCTGGAGATAGGGGTGAAAAAATACAAGTGCAACTATTTATATATTAGCATTTTGTTTATCCTACCTTCTTCGAAATTTTTAGTTCTACTTTCACAAGAAAATGCAAGTGCAACCAATTATATTATTAGTAAATCTTTCCATGTCAACAGCTCGTTCATTGTGTACTGGGGAAAAGATGTACTAGTATCAAACTTTTGGACTATAATGTGCCCATAGAAACTAGTGAAGGGGAGAAATCATGTACAACTTTGACAATCAGCAGATAAATGAGAAACAATTGTCACAATCTTTTGGTCTTTATAGGTAGTAACTAATAAAAATACGATTGTACTAGTCCCAATTTGAAGAAACATTGACCAGTATTTTCACAGTATGTAGGGCTGTGTAATTTGCTAAATAAGAGAATTATCTGGCCTTCAATATATTCTCGATCTGGGTAAATGTAGAACTGCTGTTAAACATCTACTACTTGGAAATTTGGTTCCTACACAATACTAGACTATCAGATTGACAATCAAATGTCAATGTAAACCTTCTCTATGTCAGATTAACTGAAATATGTATCATTAAGAAACTAAGATAACCAATTAAACCACAAGCTAGCAAAATCTTAAACGCCCTTGTTTGAAAAAATAATCAAATGATGACAAATCTAAGGAGCTTAATACACCCGAGAAGATATGTACATAACCAAATCAACAAGAAATACACAAACTAGAACGAAAAAGAACTTGAATTATCTTATATGGATAAAAAGCAAAAGAAAATCAGCTAACCATTGGCATCAAAGAAGATCTGCTGATTATGCCGGTAGCGCCACCAAAGAACCAGCGCTATAACTATTATAACCAAGAAAGCAGCACCAAAACTTGATCCAAAAGCAACAGCCACATGATGGCTTCTACTTCCTGCTCTTTGATCTATGAAATTGAAGAAAAAGCAACACAATTTCATTTATTGTTTTCCACTTCTAAATGAAAGGAAAGGGAGGTGAATGGAAGTGATGTTATACAGACCTCCTAAACTATCTGGCGGGAAGGACAGTGGTTCTGGATAGACTGCTGAACAATTGTTCCCGGAATTTTGTCCACAAATCAAAGGATTTCCAACAACTCTGAAAATCATGATGAGAAACTTAAATTCAATATAGTAAGGTTTAGCAATTTATTAAATATCTTCCTATAAAGGATATCAAAAATAAAAAGCAAATACATTCCAAGTAACAATTAACCCAGAAGCACTATAGTAACTACTCTATTATTGTTAATGAAAATTAAAAATAGAGGCATGAACAAGTCAATTTCAATATAATTGAGAACTATTACTTCAACTGCAGCAACTTAGTATTGAAACACAATAGTAAAGGCGACTCACTTGACAGCTCTTGCAGATATTTTGGGCAACGGACCATTAAGATTATTGAAAGAAACATCCCTACAAACAAGATCAGCTAAATCAATAAAATGTACGAGGAAGAAACAGAACATTAGAGTAATTCAGGGTCTTTCTAAGGATATGAATAACAAATTTCAAAGCAAGATGGCTTACACAAGAGCAAGGCCTCCAATGTTAGAGAGAGATTGAGGAATGGATCCTGTGAGGCTATTGTTGTTTAATCGCCTGTCTTGCTCAACAGTGAAGATACACAATAAGATTCAAGTTTAGTTTGATAAGAATGTCTGGAAACAGTGAATATAAAGAAAAAATTTCCTGAACTCACAAATAAATCAAATTCTTCAGGTCTCCGAAAGAAGCAGGTATTTCGTCATCAAATTTGTTGTTGGAGAGATCAAGTGTCTGAAGCTTTTCTAAATTCCCAACCAGATCAGGAATAGGACCATAAATAGCATTATTTTGCAGCAATCTACACGAATTGGTCAATCCAATATGATTAAGAAAACAGCTTCAGATTAGGTAATTCTTATGCCCGAAAAAATAACATGATATGGGAATTGGATTTAGCCTATAAATTAACACAAGGAAGCACTAAGGGTGTGTTTGGTATGGAGGAAAACATTTTTCAATTTACCAATTTTCTCATGTTTGGTTGGTCAAAATGTTCATGAACATAATCTCAAGTTCCTTAAAATTGAGGAAAATGACTTCCCGAATAGAAGTATGAAAAACAAGATCCAGAAGTGAATTTCCAAGTTCATTGTTTCCTCCCCACCCACTCAGCGCCCCTAACCCCCACCCCTTGACCATCCCACCCACCCCCACCCTCCAACGCCCACTCCACACTCCATCCCACCCCCATAGTGTTTTGTTAGATTACATATAAACACTCTTGGAATAATACTTTTTTGCTTACTTAACAAATACTAGAAAATCGCTTGTTTTCCAAGAAAAATATTTTTCTCCATACCAAACACACCCTAAGAGAAGCATATGAGTAATAAAGAACTTACACAGATTGCAATTTAGTAAGGTTACCAATTCCAGGTGATAAGGTGCCAGATAAACTTTGACTAGGTAGTACACTGATTAAGGAAAAAAAGATTAGTCCTGATGATTATATAGAGTGAACATTCTGCTAAATTACTCAAAGCTCAACTACTTACAGAGCAGAAACATAGCCATCAGAGGAACAAGTGACCATTCTCCAACTGCAAGGGTCGACAGAAGTCACATCCCAATTCTCCAGAACATTGTAAGGATCATGTAAAGCCTTCTTAATTTCAGTTAAAGCAACAACTGCATAAAATTATATGAAGAAAAAAAAACAGTCACTCAGTTTTCCCACTGTTATGTTTGTCATTAAGTCAAAATATTGAAGGTATTTTTTCTCTTAGCCTTTGTTTGGCAAGCTGCTGTAAGTTTTCGAAGAGATCCTTAATAGGAGTAATATCCTAGAAAATTCTTGATTTATTTGAGAAAAGAATTCTAAAACAAATAAAATCAGATAAGCTTTACTGTTTGAAATCTCTATTCAAAAATTGAAATTGTTGGATATTCATGAGAAATCTGGCTTAACTTATTTCCTTATTTTGATGCTTTCCTTTCCTGTGAAAGACGTTATTAGGCTCCTCTCTTTTGTATATGAAAAATTTAGTTAATCACAAACTCTTATTACAAAGAATTTTTATTAAATTCTTGAAGGAGCCTTGGAGCAACGGTAAAGTTGTCTCCATGTGACCTATAGCTCAGGGGGTTTGGGCAGTGGAAGCAGTCACTAATAACCCATTAGGGTGCGAGCCTGCCCCAAATCCTGCTAACGCAGAATGCTTTGTACATCGGACTGTCCTTTCATAAAATTCTTTTTGAGAAGGAGGTTCATTGTCAAACTAGGATAATATCATAGCTTGCAATTTATACTAGCTTTAAAAGCAGATGAAGATGATTTCACCCCCAATTAAGAGTCTGTTCAGAGAGAACAAATTTTATTCATAAAAGCTAAGAGAAACACTAAAGCAATTGAACTTAAAGTAGGCTAAGCATGATAGAGAAAGAAAATTACCTTCATAGTTGATACCAGTAGGGGAAAGAGAAGCAAAAGAACTCTCCAACATTAATGTTAAAACCAGCAACCCCACATGCCACAACATACACCACTTTCTCTCCATTCTCTACCACTACTCTTTTCTACAATTTATTACCTTGTCATAAAAGGGATTACTTACCTAACATTAAGAGAAGAAAAATACATTCTTCAACATTGCTTTATCCATAGCAAGCAAAAGGGTCACTCTCAGAATAAGAACCTTTTAAAGACCAACCACACACACAATTTGCCCAACAAAAACAAAAGATAGATGCTTTTTTCACTCCACGCAGCAAACACAAATCTTGCTCTTATCAAGATTCAATAATTCTTGAAGATGCCAAAGTTGCTGTCTTTACACAATTATTATGCTTTTAGAATGAATAAAAAGGAATTTTCTCGAGAAAATATGGTAACCTTGAGATCTGATAATGTTACTGATCCCAACAAATTCCATGTAGGAATAATATTGTTAGTATTGTGTTTAAGCTAAGCAACTTCAATGAAGCTCTCTACCATATTCATTCAAGAACATCATCAACACCATCTCCCTCTATTATTATTCATTCTTAGTAGTACTTAATATATACCACTAGCATACTACAAACACAACACAAAAAGCCAAAACATAGGCCAAAAACTCACACATACAGAGATGTGGACATTTTTTTTTATATATAAAAAAAAGAATTAATTTAACCAGTTTAAAATAAAGCTGGCCAGTGAGCCGGGTCGGCCCGGTCCCGGCCCGGTCCCGCCCCGACACCACCCCGAACCCGATTAGTTTAAAAAAAAAATCGGTAGAGGGACTCGAACCGGGACGGGACAATGTCCCGTCCCGGTTCGCCCCAGTCCCGCCAATCCCGACCCGATCCCAAGCCCGCCCGTAACCCCCCATTTGCAAAAATACAGTTGCACCAATGACCATTTTAGATTTTGGTCATTGTGCAACGGCCATTTTTGACCTCCCATACCCCTTAATATTTATTTTTAACTCATAAATTATTATATTTACACTTTAACCCAATTTTTCAACTATAAATAACTCATTTTTTGTTCATCATTCTCACAAATCTTCCTACAATCTCTCTAATCTCTCAATCTATCTCTCTACAAGTCTACATTGTTTACTAAATATTCAATTTTATTTATTCATTTGGGAATTGGGAGTGAAGTTGGCAACTAGCTTGAGGATCTTCCATCGAGCAAAGTTTCAATTTTCAACCTCTCGATTACACGTCGACGTTAGGTCGGCGTTTGGTACATTCGTTCCTTCGTTAAATTATTATTGTCTGTTTATTTTATTTAGCGCACTTAATTTTATTATCTTTAATTATTTATTATCATAATTAAAATGGAAGGATTAAGAGGTATGTTTAAGGATAAGAGTTCTTCTTCTAGCAGGAGCAACAAGGGCAGGGTACTTCTTTTAGTCATCCTATTCCTACACAGGATGATTTCATAGGATGATTTTGTTGATACTTAACATTTTCCTACAATACCATTAGATTTAGACGATGAGCTATTTTCTGAAACTCAAGAAGACTTTAATTTAGACGATGATCTAGATGATACACCCACTAATGTTGATGACAACACACCCACTAGTGCACCTTCAACTGAAATGCCTCCTATTCCCCCTAATATGAGACGAGGTCTAGCAAAACGACCATTAAAATCAGATGCATGGATATTTTTTTATAAGGACGTAGAGAATCAAGTAGCTAGATGAAAATTTGTAAAAATGTTTTACAATTTAAAACTGGAAAAGGTCACGGTGGGACGGGGAGTTTAATTAGACACGTAGTAAGTGCTCATCCAGTTAGGTATGCCCAATACCAGGCTTCAAAATCGGGTGCGCAAACGCCCGCTCCATTGGGACAAGGTTCACATACTGATACTGTCCCGGACCAAGTACATGGTCAAATTAACTCTATGACGGGGGGAATTATAGGCCCTAAATACAATAAACATAGAGATAGGAAAGCAATATCAAAATTAGTTGTTGTGGAGGGTTTGCCTTTTTCATTTCCTTCATCTCCCGATTTTATTCATTACATTAGAGATATATATAATCATGCTTTTAACTGTTTTCCTAGATCAACTGTTAAGAGAGATGTATTTAAATTCGCACATGAATATCAACAATATTTACGTTATTCATTATATCATTGTAATGGCAAAGTATCTATCACGTCTGATATAGGTCGTAGTACTAACGACCATGATTATTTAACGGTAACTTGTCATTGGATAGATTATAAATGGTCTATGCAAAAACGTATATTAGCGTATAGATATATAGATGATAGGCACACTGGTACTTTTATTGCAGAAAATATTTATCAAGTGTGTCATTATTATGGAATAACCGATAAAATTATGATTATTACATTAGATAACGCTTCTTCTAACAATTATGCTATTACAATTTTAAAAAATAGTTTAACTCCATCTTTTCCAGATCATTTTCATATAAAATGCGCGTGTCATTAATGGTCTATCACTTTTTGAAGACATTCTTAGTAAAATACAATTTGCTACAAACTTTATTTTTAAAAGTAATAGAGTACAACGAAGAAAAGAATATAAAAAAAACTTATCACGATTGTGGATTACCTTATAGAAAAATTCCAGAAGAAGTATCCACTATGTGGAATTCTTTATACGAGCAACTACTTGTTGCTTATGACTATAGAAAACCTATAACTTTATTTTTTAACTCTCATAATCAAAATTCAGATGATACGGTTGTAGATAGTGATTGGGTAAAAATTTCCGAACTTATTGTATTTCTAGAGAAATTTTTCAAGCAACAAAAGAATTTTCCTGTATATATTATCCTACTATTTCAACTATGTTGTTTTATATAACTCTAATATTTTTATTACTTAGTGAATATATGAAAAAATCAGCTTATATTGCAGCTATTAAAAAAATATTTATCAAAATAAAAAAATATTTTGTTCCTATTCCCACTATTTATATTATTGGTGTTGTATTAAATTCGACTATTAAAATAAACGGTACTAAATCAATTATTGAAACTATTTACGATTGTATAGAAGTATTACCACCTCCAAGTCTAAAAAATCCAAATCACCCACCACCTATTGAACAAACTAAAGAAGAAGTGTTGTCTAGCGTAGAAGACCAATGCAAAAAAATATATAGGTTTATCAACAAGAAAGTGTTAGTAACCTACCGGCTTCCATACCATCTTCTTCATCTTCAACACAACCTCACAAAAGACACGTTGTTTCTGCGGCTAGTATTGAAAGCCTCAGAAATAGAATGTGCGGCCGTACCGCTACTAACCAAATTAGCGAGTTTGATATTTTTGTTTTGCGAGTGCATGCCATACCAAGAAGTTATCAATGAAGATGGACATGAAGACTTGCTTTGAAATCTTGGAGGGAATGAGAAGACCTTTCCAACACTTTCAATGATGGCGAGATGTTTTGAACATTCAAGCGTCATCAGCTGCGTCAGCGTTTTTCTGCCGGCAGATATCAAATAGGAGACCACAGACACTCATTAGCCGGAGACAGCTTGAAAATTGCAGTATTATTCAGAGATTGGATACGAGCGGAGCGGAGAAGGTGCGATCAACCGGAGAAGAAGACGAAAACTACAACGAAATCTTATCCGAAGGTGGTGGAAGCGACGTGGATCAATTTGACCAACAAATACCAATTCCAACCGAAGAACCACATGAAGTTATAAAGAAACTAGAACAGGTTTTTTTAACAATGTAATTTTTTTAATTGCAATTTTATTATGTAATTTGCAACTTTTGGACAACACCACAAAGTTGCAATTTCGACAATTGTATTTGTATTACAAAAAAATCATATGTCTATTAAATAATATAAGAGGCACAAAAACAGTTTTGGGATGTTTTTATTACACTATCTTGTCTTGTTTAATTATTGAGTTTTTTTTATACATATGTTATTAAAAAAAAAAACAAAACAAAACCCACCGGCACCCGATACCGATCCCGCCCCGCCCCGATTCCGACAGGATCGGGATCGAGACGGTACTTCGACAAGTCCCGCCAAACTCGATCCCGCCAAACCTGGCCCGCCAGACCCGATCTCGACCCACCGGCCAGCTATAGTTTAAAATGTGAAAAAGAAACAAATAAAGAATTGAATTTTGCAAGATTTTGCTTTATATTCAGTGATTCAAGATTTGGAATAAGAAAGAAGTCAAGAACAAGAGCATGAAAATGTTTGCAGCAGAAAGTAAAAAAGCTTTATGGCAGGTCACGTGCTTGGCTGGTCTTAGTGCTTTTGGAACTTTTCACCTCTTTTTGTACATTTTTATATCATTTTGTTCTGTTAATATGGCCCACATTGCTATCTTGCGCCAGATTTATAGTTTTGTATATGCATTAATGATTAAAAAATTTCTATATTATTTTATAATTATATATTTATAGAATAATTAGAAGTAAAAACTTTATTGAAAAATATTAATTGATAATCTAGCAAAATTATTAACTAATTTACTATTACATGTTAAATATATTAGTAATGGGATAATTTTACACTAGTAAATTATATAACTTAAAATTTTATGATTTAAGTTAATTATACTGCAGTAATTTATTCCTTTACCACAATTTAATTAAACATATGATAATAGGTAAGTTACTATTTTAACGTATTATCAATTAATGTTTGTCATACAGGTTTAAATATGTTGTATTCCATTTATGCATAAAATTCAAACTTTTTCAGTTTAATTAGTAATTTTTCAATCAGGTATTATTATAAAATTCAATCATTATTTACATTGTAGACTTATGTTTATACCACATATAATTTTCGAAATATAGAGCCGCTATTAAATCAATCTTATGCCAATGCACAACAAATGATGTATTTTTTAGTACAAAGTTCTTACAAATTAAGAATAGTATATTATTTTACTTAGTATTATTCAATATAAAAAAGTAGGTACTGTGGTCTCTATCATCCTTAATCAAAAATTTCTTGTTCGAGTCATACTGAGTATAAAATTATAAATTGTCTTTGTTAGGAAACGTTTTACCCTCTAATACAGGATTTTTCAGTGCGAATTCAAATTTAAACGAGCTTCAATGTGGGTACCGGATACAGAGTGAGAAATCAAAAGAAAAAGAAGAAGGATTATTTACTTATTATATTCTATCCTTAACTTTTTTTAACAAAATAAAAAATTGTTCCGGGTCCAAGTAACCCTTACAAAATCCATAAAACGTTTTACATACACAATTTTCGAAACTAATGAATCTAACATCTTAACCGTGATTTAATGAACTGTATGGAAGAAAAAAAATTCCTTTTGTTTCTCTTTGATATTTTATGACCAAATCATCTATTGTTTAATGTTGAATATGTACCATTTATAAAATTTTAATTGTGAGGGAAGCGAAGAGCTACGAAATGAATTATAAGCTCGTTTTGCTTCCAAAATTTGAATTGTTGGAGATTTAACTTAGGATTCAAGATTATTTCTTTTGATTTGTTTTTATTTATTTATGAAACTAATCATTCGATAGAGAAGAAAAAAGAAGAAGATGGAAACTAATCATTGGAGTGAGATAAAATTTGGTGTCATTCACCGGTAAGCATTTAGTTTTCTCAACTATAAAATCGCAATCTCATTCTTCAAGATTTTAATCCTTGAAATATAATTTTATTTCTGAAAAATAAATTAGATGTGTCACTTTTGACCATCATTATGTAATTTTGTTTTTCTTGGAGGGGAGTCTGAATGACCCGATTTTTCCTCAAATCGTTTTAACTCTCTTAAGATTGGATTATTCATCCATTTGATACATGTAAGAAATATGCTCAAATTTATCTATATGTATTTGAAATTGCTCAATTTTATCCTCAATTATATTTTAATTATATTCATACTTCAGTCTCTAACAAATCATCTCGTATTTATTATTATCCAATATTAACGAAGCTTCTGAAATAGATGGACTTCATGAGTCATTATCATGAGTTTCTTATGATGTTAATTTCTTTTTATTCAATTCACAGTCTACACTTCTCATTTTTATTCATCCATATTTTGTTGCTTATTCTAACCTGATTTTCATGCTGCTTTAAGAGACAAAAGATGCAAGAGCTCGCAATGTGTGTCGTCGAAGTCACGAAGCTAGCATTTGGCCATTGTTTTTTCAAAACATATTTCACTTATTTGAAAATATGAAACATGATTTATACTCAGTTTTAAAAATTATCAAAAATATCCTATCGTACCAAACAAACATATTTGCTATTCTAAATTATTCCTATGTGTTTTAATTTTATTGTTCAATTTGGTTTCAGTAATCTTATTTTACTAATTTTATAATTATCTTGTTGAATGCATCTCAATTTGTATAATTTTGTTGTTGAATCATGTTGTTTTCTACATTTGAATTTATGAAATGTGAGATGTCTTTGGATATGGAGACTCAATAATTAGTTATTGGACATTACAAGTAGTGACATAAGTTTTAGGATTAAAACAATAGTGACTGTTTAAGAGATGACTTCAAGCCTTCAAATAATTCTTACGTTTTGAAGTATTCTTGATTAATTGCGAAAACATGGTAGATATAGGATGGTTAAGTCATAAATAAAGGGAATTTTTTAATAAAATATAAAAGCTTGGGGTAATTCGTTTAAAAAAGTCAATGGATAGATCTTGACCCCAAAACAAATATAAGCCATAATTTGAGATTTAAAATTTATTTTCAAAATCTGTCAATATTTTATAGGCTTTGGCTTAAGATCATTGGAAACGTGGAGTTAACCAACAATTCTTCTTATAGGCTGCTAATATATAGAAAATGGAATATTTGGAACTTCAATGCACTTAGAATTTACTAACAACCTAATGTGCCATTGCCAGTAGGTTAATACTAGCAAGGTTTCCTTTGATTTATTCTTTCATCGGACTTTGTGACACACAGAATCTCTTCTAAAATGCGCACATAAGCTGGCGCAAACGTATTCCACATGCCTACTTGACTTACATCCATCACCCTTCTACTATTCTCTCAGTCCTAAATTCCTAATATGTTTGACACTTTTTACTTTTTAAAAATCAAATAAATTGTTTTTAAATTATTAATTATGATATCTTATAGTATTTTTATATAGTTTTCAAATATATATTTTTTAATTTAAAAACTAAAAAAATTATATTTAAACACACGATCAAAATTAAGAAATTTGACTCTCAAAAATCAAAAAATATCAAACAAATTGAGACGAATGGAGAATATCTTAACCCTAGGGCCATCTCCTTTATAATTTTCTCAATACTAGATATTTTACTATTATGAAAAATCAAAAATAAAAAGATAAAACAATTAAGTTTGAAGGAATATTTTGTTTATGAGATAATGGTCGAAAAACACTTGACATATCACTTTGTTATGAGTTTTCTACTTAAATTATTAGGTGTTCGAATTTTCTACCTACACTATTATCAATTATTTATCAAAACATACATCGACTATTATCTGAAGGTGCGTGATGTACATCCTCTTTATTCGTTTAAAATGTTGTCAAATGGCACACCCTACATATAATCAAAGTAATTAATTAGAAAATATATATATACACATCAGGGCCGTTCCTATACTTTTAAGGGTCCGGTGCGAGAAATAAAAAGATGTCCTTTTCTATTCACATGAAAAATTGAAATTAACTAATTAATCAATATTAAAAAAAAATTGATCAAAACATCAAATAAATGTATAGTACACTATATTCGATTCAATGTTTTCAATTTCAATACAATAATGCTACAAAAGAGATACCTTAATGTCATTACATGAAAGATTTAAAAGAAAAATTATATCACGACCCAAACCGGAGGGCCATGACGGGCACCCGGACCCTACCTGTCAGATACCATTCTTCACATACTTACCAGCTAATCAAAATCAATCATGGCCGCAAGGACCGTTACCAAATATTCGGCTTACATATAACATACATCACAGCCGACAAGGCCATACATAACACAACTACTATACACAAGACAACTGTCTACAAGTCTCTAAAAAGTACATGACACCACAAGGACGGGACAGGGCCCCGCCATACCCCAAATGTATATGCAAAATATCATACCACGATCAGACTGCAACTCTGAAAAGAGTAGAGTGCTTCAATACTAGCTGAACCAGCAACCTACTAGTGCGAACCGTCCCCCTCTTTAACTGAACATGCGGGCATGAAACACAGCGTCCCCCGACAAAAGGGACGTCAGTATGACTGATGTACTGAGTATGTCAGGCATAAGAAATAACATAGCAGAGATACATAACAACCTGAAACAGAAATAGTAGACAAAGATAGCTGATAGAAACAGCCGATAGAAACGGCTGACAGCAACCGCCGACGAAGGAAATAATTTGTCTTAACATACTTGTGTCGAGTCGCCTAACAACACAATTCGCGTAGCTCGTCTAATGCCTCAACCTTAGCTTCACTACGAAGAAACCTCTTATTTGCTTAAAATTCTTGAATCAAAAATCTATGTAAAGTAAAATGTTTCTGCACTTCGTTACTTTAAAAAGAACAAGGAGGAGAGAAATTTCCTCTCAAAACGTGGCTGCTATGGTTGTCTTTAGAAAGAAAACGTTGCTCTGTACATATATATTATAAGTGATAATAAAATGAGATCTCAAATGATCTATTGCCCGAGAGAAATCACGTTGCTGCATAAGAAGATTTTGGTCCCTTTTTCCCTTTTCCTTGGTGGACCGTG
Organism: Anisodus acutangulus; assembly: GCA_029783415.1. Lineage (NCBI taxonomy): Eukaryota > Viridiplantae > Streptophyta > Magnoliopsida > Solanales > Solanaceae > Anisodus > Anisodus acutangulus. The sequence continues at coordinate 49,577,066 of CM056492.1, forward strand.
GAATCCGCACCATTCTTCCATGTCATGCTGATAATGCACGTTGTCCCAACCACGTGTCCCACCAGAATTTCACATACAACTAATCATAAAACAACCTTAATTTTTTTTTTTTTCATAATCCAGGTTTCTAGGCTTGCGCCTGACTACTTCACTGGTATTACCCAGACGTCCTGGAGGTAATAGCACCGGTCCTTCAACACTATTACCAGGTAAATCGCGGTATGTGCTCCGGTGACCAGTTTTCTGGGAGCGTACAACTGATCAATGAGACAAGGTCAAATTTCCCAACATGCAGAGTTTCTTCGTGCTTACGGGGAATCGAACCCACACTGTCCCATGCCAGAGTGCCTTATAGCGCCCAGGCTTTGCCACTGAACTATGCCCCGGAGGACTTAAAACAACCTTAATTGGTAAGCTCTCACGTGGAACTGATAACCTCCCCACTTGTCCACCTTGTTTCCTAATTGCATTACTTTGTCCCTGCTAAAATTGGTAATTAACTCCTTATTTTCAAATCACCTATATCTTAATCACTTATAAAAATTTCATATACTCTTATAAAATATTCATATACTCAATGTCATAATCATTTGATATAACACTTGTCCATTATCCTTTTTTTCACTCAATATCATAATCATTTGATATAATACTTGTCCATTATCCTTTTTTTCAAATACCAAATATTATTTCTAATCCCCGTCGTCACACTTATTAAATCCTAAATTATTTCGTACTCTTATAAAATCTTCATATACTCAATGTCATAATCATTTGATATAACACTTGTCCATTATCCTTTTTTTCACTCAATGTCATAATCATTTGATATAACACTTGTCCATTATCCTTTTTTTCAAATACCAAATATTATTTCTAATCCCCGTCGTCACACTTATTAAATCCTAAATTATTTCGGAGTCGTCTCTTTTTATATGTTACAAACTATCATTACATTAGGCATAGAAAATTTACCTCCTTGCATTTTTATCTGCAAAGTCATCAAGCAATCTTTCATAATCAAGAATGTCTAGAAATTCATTCTCAATTGAAATCAAAGATAATGCATTCGGAAAAAAAGTCTTTCGCTGCTCATTGGATTCGAACACGCGACCTCTCAGTAGGGCAAGACTTTTGAAGGGAGCCCTCAACCGCTAGACTACAATTCTCACTGATAAAATTGGAGTCATTTTTAATACATAACTTAATATTTGAAACCAATAAAAGAAAAATGAAAATTCTGGGGGGAGGCCCCGCCGGATGGGGGCCCTGTGCGGCGGCGGCGGCTCGACCGCCCCAGGGACGGCTCTGATACACATATACACACACCTGAAGTATTATTATTTTTACAAGTTTTCTACCTGGACTAGCAGGTGTTTGTGTTTCCTCCTTGAACTATCACCAACTATGGCGTTTGTGGTTCCTCCTTGAACTTTCTACCTGGATTAGCAGGTGTTTGTGTTTCCTCCTTGAACTATCACCAACTATGACGTTTGTGGTTCCTCCTTGAACTATCACCAACTATTTATCAAAACACACCTCGAAATTAATGAATCACCTAGCATGTGCACGACATTTTATGGGCAAATTAAGTTGTTATACGCCTTTTGGCGAATGGAAATTGTATTCAAATATTTGATGTAGTCAGCTTCGAGATGTGTTTTAATAAACAGTTGGTGATAGTTCATATAGAAAACGCAAACACATAATAGTAGAAAACTCCCAAAAAAATATAATATTTCAACGGTGCTTTGGACTATTATCTCTTTAATTATTGGTAAAGCAAATACTAGTAATGTTTCGAGTTCTATCTTTCAGATAGGTATATAAATAAATAAGTACACTTATACCCAAACGAAATAGGAATTTGATAACTTCCATAAATAAATCCAATGCGCACAAAGTAAAAGAAAAATTTCTGCTATCATTTTCATCTTTCCATATTTATGTACTTAGAAGTTAAAGTCAAATTCCATAATTAAGTTAAAATTACATGAAGAATAAGATTTGGTTCACCTAAACATGACTTAATTCATGTCAAAATGAGCAGGTGCAGTGGAGGTTTGAGACGTACTCCCTTATCTGACTTCATGTTAACGAAACATGTGAATACTTATAATGGACTTATGGCTTATAATGGTTCTTAGCTTATTTTTGTTATTTTAATTTAAAAATAAATATTAAAAATATTTTTTTATCTTATTCAAACACTAAAAATGATAAAATATTATTTGGCTTAAAACCCCCTCAAATAACTCAATCCAAACATGCTAAAGGTTAATGGTGTCCCGTGGGCCAGGTCGGCCCGACCTGACCCCGACCCGATCCCCCTAATTTTTTTTACAGTGTCGGGATTCGAAATTGGGATGTGACCTGGGCTCATCCCGCCCGGGCCGTCCCGCTTCGACCTGGCCCGCCTCGGCGTTTGGTACCTTCGTTCCTTCTTTAAATTATTATTATTACTTTATTTTAATTATCGCACTTTATTTGGTCTAGTCAGGATGATTTGATTGATTACACTCATATAGATGAAACTGATTTTTTTAATGATATACCATTAGATGATGAAATATATTCTGCAACTGAACCAGACTTTAATTTAGACAATAATCTAGATGACACACCTACTAGTGCACCTTAACAACCTCAACCTCAGACTGAGTCTCAGCCTCAAACTGAAACTGGAACGCCTCATATTCCCCCTAGTATGAGTCGAGGCCCCACACAACAAAAATTAAAATCAACTGCATGAGATTTTTTTGATAGGGACCAAGAGAATCAAGTAGTTAGATGTAAAATTTGTAAAAATGTTTATAAATTTAAAATCGAAAAAGGTCAGGGTGGGACGGGAGGTTTATTGAGACATGTACAAGGCCTTCACAAAGCTATGTGGGATGAATACGAGGCTACAAAGTCGGGTGCGCCAATGGGATCTGAGTCGGGAAAAGGTTCACATAGTGTCCCAGACCAAGTACAGGGTCAAATTAACCCGACGATGAGGGAAATTGTAGGTCCTGCTTTTAACGGGTTTTCTAGATCAACTGTTAGGAAAGACGTTTTTAAATTTGTACGTGAATATCAACAATATTTACGTTATGCATTATATCATTTTCCTGACAAAATATCTATCATTTCTGATATAGGCCGTAGTACTAACGACAATGATTATTTAACCGTAACATGTCATTGGATAGATCATAATTGGTATATGCAAAAATGTATTTCAGCATGTAGATATATTGATGATAGACACACTGGAAATTTTATTGAACAAAATATTCATGAAGTTTTTTATTATTATGGTATAACTGACAAAATAATGACTGTTACGTTAGATAATGTTTCTTCTAATAATTATGTTGTGAGACTTCTAATATTTTTGTTACTTAGTGAATATATAGAAAACCCATCTTATAAGGCACCTATTAAAAAATATTTATCAAATTAAAAAAATATTTTTTTCCTATTCCCACTATTTATATTATTGGTGATGTATTAAATCCGACAATTAAAATAGACGGTTGTAAAACACTTATTGAAACGATTTATGATTGTATAGCAATACTTCCACCTCCAACTCCAAAAAACCCAAATGAACAACCACCTAAGGAACCAACTAAAGAAGAAGTTTTGTCTAGCATACACGATGAATGCAAAAAAGTATATATGCATTACCAATAAGAAAGTTCTAGCAACCAACCAGTTTCTATACCATCTTCTTCTTCTTCAATACAACCTTATAAAATACATGTTTCTGCGGCTAGTATTGAAAGCCTTAGAAATAGAATGTCTAGTGGTTCCACTGCTAATCAAGTTAGCGGGTTTGATATTTTTATTTTGCAGGGTGTTGTATCGTACTAAGCAGTTCTCAATGAAGAAGGACGTGAAGACTTGCTTAAATACTGGAGGGAAAATGAGAAGACATTTTCGATACTAGCAAAGATGGCCCGAGATGTGTTGAACATTCAAGCGTCATCAACAACGTCTGAAAGCATTTTTTTGCCGGAAGATTTCAAATAGGAGAGCACAGACACTCATTAGCGGGAGACAACTTGGAGATTACAGTTCTATTCAGAGATTGGATACGAGCGGACCAGAGATCAACGAAGAAGACGATTTAAACTACAACTAAATCTTGTCCGAGGGAACTGGAAGCGACGTCGACCAATTTGACCAACAAATTCCAATTCCAACCGAAGAACCACAAGACATTGTGAAGAAATTAGAAAAGGTGTTTATAATTATGTAATTTTTTTAATTGCAATTTTACTATGTGATTTGCAACTTTTGAACAACACCACAAAGTTGCAATTTTGAAATTGTATTACAAAAAAAATCATATTTCTATTAAATAATATAAGAGGCACAAAAACAGTCTTGCGATGTTTTTATTACACTATCTTGTTCAATTATTTAAGTGTTTATATTCACAACGTTTTTGAAATTAAGTGTAAAAAAAAGAAATCCCGATCCGACCCGATCCGATCCCGCCCCGCCCCACCAACATCAGTCCCCTTTTCCGACGGAATGAGGGACGGGACGGGACATCGGCTTGTCCCACCAGTGCCAACCCTTTCCAGTCCCGCCGAGTCCCATCCCGCTGGGATCCGCCCCGAACCAGGCCCGTTGGACAGCCGTACTAAAGGTATTTGGACAAATCACTTCCAACAAACCATATTCCTGCACACCATCATGTCACAACTGTAAAATTAAATATTATATAATAAAACATTATTTCTAAAATACTTTTAAAATGCATAAATTTGCTCACCTCGTGGAACCCAAAGCTCAATGTTATTTTTGTCGCTTTGGGAAAGCTGAATATTCTCTAGTCTACACTTGCTGATGACTAGTATTCAAACCCCTCAATTTTATTTAATTAATAAATCCATATAGTATTAATTTGCTTTTACCAAAGGCAAATTGGAATTTCAGTCTCACACCCCAAGACTATTCTTCCGCTTTATGTCATTTATAATGGCAATGGGATATTTTTCTTGGCTTTGGAGAAGGGGAAAGGACATAACTAACCATATGATAAAAAATATTGACATGGCTACAAATATATTAAAAGATATTTTTTAGCCAAAATGTATATTTTATATATATATATATATATATATATATATATATAATATACAAGTTATATAAAATTTTTAATATAATTTGTGTATAATAAATGTATATTCATTGTATAATATATACACACTAATAATACACATATTATATAATTATTATATATTATTTTACAAAAGGTATAATGATCATCATATCTGAAAGAGGTGAAGACCGCCGGAAAATGAAAATCAATGTGAACCCATGGCGTTTCTTCCGCAACGAAAAGGTCGGAGAAACATCGAAAAACATAAATTCAATCAGATCTATGAGCGTTACGACCGTTTTTAGGTGGAGAAGAGGCGTTGAGCCATCACCCCGGGACTTGCGAAGGAGGTTATGTTGCCAGAGTAGTGTGCCGGCGTTGTCGAAGTTGGCGGAGGAAGAAGGAAAAACGAAGGTAGTTGGCGAAGGAGGATCGGAACACGACGATAAAGCCAAAGGGGAAGAGAGAGCCATTGCCAGATTCTAAGGTTTTCTGGCAGTAGATTCGGCAGCGGCACGGCGACGACACATCTGATGCCTTATTCTTTGTGATTAATGGACTACTATTTATCTTTATTTTGGATCTAATGGTTATTTCAGAAAATTTATTTAAAATGGAGCCTTTTGAGCCTTTTCTTTTCCTTAGTCACCACATCATGTCCTTTTTTCTTTAGAGAATGGGATGTTTGAAATAGCTTTTGAAAATTAAACATTGCGTTTTCAACCCCTTGACCTTTTGTTTATCAAGTATTAGCTATTTAGCCCTTTTCAACAACTAATAACCTACCAAGGTATGTAAGTTCCAAAAGTTTATTGAGTTGATTACTCCATGTTTAGATGTAATTGTAGAAAAATTGACACTTTGTAATCTCCTTTCGAACGGTTAAAGCAAAATGGTGATATAATTTACCTTGTTTAGTTTTTTTCTTCTAATAAATGTACATAAAATAAAGCATATTAGCACATCATTTAATGCCATAAGTATTGCTGAAGCTAAATGGAGGCAAGAGGTTCAATTGAATCCCTTTATTGAAAAACTGCATTGTGCAAATAAAGCGAAAATAATTACATTTATTATGTATGAACTCTTGAATCTACTTGATCTAAAGAAAGATCTATTGTACTAGTAAGGTAGGTTAAAAAATAAATCTATTTCACAAGTTTGAATCCCAAATTCAATACTAATACCTTTTTAATTACCTCATAAAATTCTGACTTCCCCACTGATCATAAGTCATATAATTCTACATATGTATCCATACAACTATATATATATATATGTGAAAGATTATAAGATTGTCAGCCCCTAAAATGGAGTACGACGTGAGTGGTACCCAACTTGTACTGTCGGCGAGTAAATCCTAAGCTTTGCCACCTATGTTGAGAATAGGTCCCGAAAAAGTGGCCCGCCTTTCATCATCTATACCAGCTGCCACACAAGAACCAATAGAAAGGATTTCGACGCCCCTCTCCAAATAATCAAGCAAGTGCAAGTGGCTTTTCACGCCTCTCCGGGTTCAGCCTTTACTTGAATTAGACTTAGCCCCTTGACTAGGTTGGAGCTATAAAGCTTACCTTATTTATTATTATTAAAAAGGGAAAGGGCCTTTTCCGCTGGTGCGCAGGAGCGCACTTCCATTTTCCCTTTACTAGTAGGGGTCCCGTGGTTCCTATGCCGCCGCGTTTTCCGGTCCTTTTCTTTTAGTGCTTCGACCCGAAGCGATAGCTTCTAGCTAGTTCAGTGGATAAGATGGCTGCGCTCTAGCTCACTCAAGAATGGGACGGCAGTGGTCCGCCGGCAAGCTTGTTCTGATCTTGGACGCAGTACATTGGAATCCTGAAGCACCACCATGAACGCTGCCGCGCATCCGCCTGCGGTGCGGATGTTAGCTGAATCACTATTTAATGTTGAACTTAATAGGGAAATAATATCCAATATAAGGAAAGTTAAATGATTTTATCTGAAACTATTTAACTGTCTGTTACTGATGATATGCAATACAACATAATACAATTATACCGAGAAACATAACCTAATAATACAAGTCACGAGCCACTAAAAATTAAATATAACAAAACATAAAGTCTATAGAGCATTTTCTGAAAATAAGCAATCATTATCGATCTCAACACCTGTCACAAATAGTAAGCAAGCTCAAATGAGCTAAATATCGTTGTAAAGGAATTCAGTATATCTTGTTGACAACCCCTAACTGGTGATACAACTCTTATGAATAAAATAAAACATTATGAAATACGGTGGAGAAATATAAGCAGCTCAAAAATTAATATGGAAAATCTATAAGATAAAACTGATCTTGAGATCTGAGTCATAATATGAAATTAATTCTATCTGAAAATATTTATTTTGAAAAACTTTATAACATTGGCCATGCATTACGTGCAACTGGGTCACACACTAGGAGCAAAATCACTTGCAAATATGGGGTACGATACACACACTTAGAAAGATTGACTACTTCTTCGCAAGCTTAATATAATCTGTCAATATCTGCATCTAAAATGAATATAGGCAATACAATAATTGCACATAACAAGTAATCAAATCAAGGATATAATTTAATTACTTTTTTGAGATCCGAGCTAACTAAATATGTTGTGTGTTTTTTTTTTTTTTTGAATTTCATCCCAGAATATATCTAACAATTTGAATAAATGAAAATTCAAGTGCTTACTTGCACACAAAAATACTTGAGCTCAAATTATTTACTTAGATAATTCGTCGAACAAATAACACTCTGAGTAATGGCACACCAAGCCAGTGCAGACTGATACAACAAATAGAGTAATAGCATATGCCAAGAATGTTGTTGCAGCTGCTACGGTAGCTCCTAGCCTTGATCCAGATTCCTGCTGAGGCTAAATCAACTTCCACAAGAAAGCATAGGGGCAAGTGGGCAACAGAAACAAGGGATTTGCAGCAGGTGATAGACACTCTGAATCTTGCTACTATGAAGGCATCTGGGAGAGTATACACATGATCTAATGGACATGTATGGAGTACCATTGATGGAGCTCTGCGAAATGACTCATGGGCTATACAACATGGACATCTCACTGTGCAGTTTAGGGAAAACAGCTTCTCTGACGACTCTCCTGTTCACATAGAACATCATAGACCTAATGGAGGTGCTAAAAGACCATTTAGATTCCTGAATATTCTAGATGAGTGTAAGGAATTTATGCAGATAGGTATAATATGGGGCACACAGATGCAGGGAAATGGCACTCACAGAGTGTAGCAAAAATGTAAGTTATAAAAGGATCCATTGAAAACTCTAATGCACAACTATGTGGGAAGTCTTGACAGAAGAGTTCAAGAGGCAAGGGACATATTGAAAATTATTCAGGTACAAGTGACACAGACAATGCATGTTGGTTTGGACTCAGGGCTTGCACAACAGAAGAAAGAGGCTTTAGCAACCTTGCAAAGATAGTCTGGCCTTCAAGAGAGGACCTTAAAACAGAAATCTAAAGCACATTGGATCAATTATGGTGTCACGACCCAAACCGGAGGGCTGCGACGGGCATCCGGACCCCACCCGCCGGGTACCGCTAAGCTCACCGTCAACACCTAATCATAATTAATTACGGACTAAGCCAAAAGAAAGCACTATGTAAAAACTTAACCAAAAAGAACCCAACTCATTTATTTATACACCAAGGCCGACGAGGCCGTACATGACTACTACACACAGGACACTTGTCTACAAGCCTCTAAAGAGTATACGACATCAAAAGGGTCGGGACAGGGCCCCGCCATACCCATATAGACATGCAAAAATATACCGTACCAAAATAGACCGACACTCCGAAACAAGGGGAGTGCTCCAAAAATCCGCTGAGTCAGCAACCTACTAACGTGGATCGTCGTCCCGTCTACGTGAACCTGCGGGCATGAAACGCAGCGTCCCCCGTCAAAAGGGACTTCAGTACGACTGATGTACTAGTATGTCAGGCATGAACAATAGCATAACAGGGATATAACAATAACTGAAACAGAAATAGCCGACCATCAGTAAATGCCTCTGAGGGCCCTAATACATATGCCTAAATGTTATGCACAATACATATAAATATTGGCCACACAAGGGCATCTTCCTGTCCATAACCACCTCTGTGGGCATTAGGTTATATCGTATTGGCCACACAAGGACATTAACATTGGCCTCTTCGGGCTCTTTCGTGATAGTCTGTACCACCTGCAGGTGGTGTGCGTATATAATGTCTTTTCCTTTCACCATATCCCCTACATATCATATCATATTTACCATATAGTAGTGTGCATATCACAAGTGGGTCCAGAATAATATATGAATATGATGCAAATGAAAATGCATGAATAACAATAAAACATCCCGAGTGACATAATATCCTTGTACCTTCGGCTAATACTGTGAATATCAACATATTTTTCGTATGCCTCAATAAGGACTTAGGAACATATTTAGACATGTTTTTAACATAGGAATCAATAACATGAATATTCTTAACCACTAGGAGTAGAATAATTTATGGAACAATATCACAGTTATATCTTGTTACATGGAACATGCCAAAAGAAAGAAATAATTTGACTTAACACACCTTAAATAATAACAGAACTAGCCCATTTTACTATTTGCTTGCTGGAACGTTTTGTTCTAAACCAAAAATTTAAGAATGAAGTGCTTCTGTTATATCACCTCCGGTTCTTTCACTGTTTCGCAAAGAAAGGACCATCATCGAAATCACCGTTGTCTAACCCTTCTATATTTCCAGGGTCATTTGAAGCTGTATTAAGATTTCTGTGGGAATTCCAATCCGGAGGGAACGTCTTTTGAAGTGCTTCTTTTGGTCTTATTCCTCCAACACCTTAAGAATGAATTGTTACAAAATATATGCCTGTCCCCCACTTAACTTAGTCTTAACGTTTAGGTTGCCACCTATTTAGTTAATAAAGCTTAATTATTATGTGGTCTCTCTACATGTTGCACGTAGCATTCCACTTAAGCTTGTCCCCTCATTAAGAGTAATCAATTCCATAATTAGTCAATTATACACACAATTAATTTCGTGATCTCAATTCACTTAAATCTTAATGATTTATAAGACCTTCATATACTCAATGTCATAATTTTGTGATATGACACTAGTCCATAACCTTTTTGGGGATATACAACTATTATTATTAATCTCCGTCGTCACACTTCTTACATCCAAAATTATTTCGGGGTTTAATCATTTTATATACTAATCTTTTTATTAGCATACGTAAATATAACATAAATTTTTCAAACGCTCGGGTCTATTTACATACACCTAGCGATTCAAACCGTGACCCGAACGTACGGGATGTTACATATGGAGAACTTTATTCAAGGATAGCATAAGGAGAACTTTATTCAAACATGAGGAGATAGAAAATGAGATTCTGCAATTTTATAAGGGTTTACTTGGTTCTCTGGCTGAGCAGCTTCCAACTATTGATGTAAGGGTTATGAGGAATGGGACTAGTCTCTCTATGGCACAACAAATGGAGATGTGCGCATCTGTTACTCAAGAGGAGATCAAGCAAGCATTATTTGATATTGAGGAAAACAAAGCACCAGGGATTGATGGATTAAACTCCTGTGTTTTTAAGTAGGCCTGGGCTATAGTTCAAGAGGATGTTTGCAAAGAAGTGCAGAAATTCTTCTAGGAAAATGAACTTCTCAGAGCTGTAAGCAACACTGTAATGACTCTGATTCCCAAAACTTCTCACTGTTAGATTATGTAAATATTTAGTCAAAAAATAATTTGTAATCTTCTATTTTAGGTTAACATACGTTAGAATCAATTAGTCAAATTAGTTCCTAATTTGTAGCCTACAATTATGTTGTAAATGCTGTATATTAACCTATTGAATGAATGAGAATAGGGACGCAAATATTCTCTTATATGGTATCAGAGCAACCCTAGCAGCCGCCCACCACCCATCTTCTTCGTCCCTTCCTTCTTCTCATCTCCATGGCTGACGCGTCCAAGTTGCATCCTGCAACCACAGTCACCAATATCAAATCATGCATTCCTATTGTTCTTGACTATGAAAGAAGCCAATACAACAACTGGGCTACCCTCTTCAAGCTCCATTGCCGAGCGAATTTGGTAATTGATCACATCTTACCTCCTGCCTCCCCCATCGTCTCATCCACAACAATCGAAGCTGAGAAAACTGCTGCAAAGGCTCTATGGGAACGGCTAGATGACATCGTACGGCAATGTATATATGGTACGATATCCAATGATCTTCTCAACACAATCATTGATCAAGAGGACACCGCAGCCGAGGCCTGGAATCGCCTTGTTCATCTCTTCCAGGACAACAAATTGGCTAGGGCTCTTGCCCTTGATGCAAAATTCACGAACACAAAATTGGTGGATTTCCCGAACGTGAAAGCATACTGTACCAGGCTCAAAGTTCTTGCAGACAACCTCGCCAACGTCGGTCACAAAGTCTTCGACGAACGTCTGGTGCTCCGTCTTCTGCGTGGGTTATCGGAAGAATACAAGCATTTTCGAACAACGGTGCAGCACCGTACTCCTCTCCCATCCTTTAAAGTTGTGCGGTCGATGCTCGACCTTGAGGAAGACAGCAATGGCGAGGACGTCATTCATGATTCAGGTTCGAATGCTGATCTCATTTCCCACAATATTAATTCTCAAAATTTCTCTGTTAATGGGCAGCCCAACAATTCTGAAAATACGTCCAATAATCGAGGAAATTCCCACAATCGTGGAAAGAAGAACAACCGCGGTCATGGCGGTGGGAACCGCAACAACAACAACAACCGCGGTGGTGCTGGGAATGGCCAGAACAGCGGTGGGGGCAACCGAAACAACCACCAACACAGCCAGTCCGCCGCGTCGCAGCACCAAGAAGCTCCTGCCCAGCCTTGTTTTTTCCCTCCTTGGGCCTCTTGGGGGCCACAGCCGTGGGCCACCCCACCGTGTCCACAGGGTGGCAGCAGCCACGTCCAACCCAGTCACAGCAGGGCATTCTCGGTGCTCGCCCTCCCCAGTCTTTCTATTCGGCAGCCCCTCCACCGCACCATGATGGGTATGTGCCCACGGATATTGATCAAGCTATGCATACAATGTCCTTGCATCCGCCCGATGACAACAATTGGTACATGGACACCGGAGCCACATCTCACATGACCAACTCCCAAGGTCCTCTCTCGTCTTACTTTCATTTGAGCAAAAATAATGGCATTGTTGTTGGTAATGGTAACATGATTCCAATTCATGGTTGTGGTCATACTTCCCTTCAAGTCAATCCCTCCATAAACCTGAAAAATGTTTTACATGCACCTAAACTCATCAAAAACCTTATTTCCGTTCGTAAATTTACTATCGATAATATGGTTTCTATTGAATTTGATCCTTTTGGGTTTTCTGTGAAGGATTTACGTACGGGGAGTAAACTCATGAGATATGAGAGTTCGGGTGATCTGTATCCATTCTTCAAAAATTATCGAGCCATTTCCTCTTCCGCACCATCTGCTTTTACTGTCATATGTCCTCATATTTGGCACTCCTGTTTGGGTCATCCAGGGGATGCAATTCTTAGTTCTTTACGTAGTAGTAATTTGATTTAATGTAATAAGGCTCGAAACAATGTTTGTCATTCTTGTCCTTTGGGGAAATTGATTAAAATGCCTTTTTATGACTCTCTTTCAACTACTACTATGCCCTTTGACATTGTTCATAGTGATTTATGGACTTCACCCGTTCTTAGCTCTTCCGATCACATATATTATGTTTTCTTTCTTGACAATTGTACTAACTTTCTTTGGACTTTTCCCATCAAAACAAAGTCCCAAGTTTATAGTATCTTCTTGTCTTTTCGGACCTTCATTCGCACTCAATTTGAAAAAGAAATCAAAACTTTTCAATGTGACAACGGGCGTGAATTTGATAATGGTCCCTTTCATAAATTTTGTGAACAAAACGGGATGCTTTTTCGATTTTCTTGTCCGCACACCTCACCCCAAAATGGTAAGGCGGAACAAAAAATTAAATCCATAAACAATATTATTCGTACACTCCTTGCCCATGCGTCTATGCCGCCCTCCTATTGGCATCATTCTTTGGCCATGGCCACATACCTACACAATATTCTCCCTTCTAAAATCTTAGCATAGAAGACACCCACTCAGATTCTTTATCAAAAGAATCCATCCTACTCTCATCTCCGGGTTTTTGGTTGTCTATGCTTTCCTCTCTTCCCTTCCACACAAATTCATAAGCTACAATCTAGGTCCACTCTGTGTGTTTTCCTAGGATATCCTTCCAATCGTTGGGGGTACAAATGCTATGATTTATCGAGCCGAAAAATAATCATAGCCCGGCATGTGTGGTTCGATGAAAACTCTTTTCCATTTTCAAAAATAAATAATCCAACTCCTACCTCATATGAGTTTTTGGGTGATGATAATTCTACATTAAGAATACAATTGTTGCATGACCAGGCCAATGCTGCTCCACCTAATGGGTCAGCCCCACAAACACAGCCATTAAGGCCCACTTCACCTCCTGCAACCCAACAACCAAACTCACCCATTTTCTCTACTCCCTTGACGTCTGTCCAGCAGGCCACTCCCACCAACCCAGCGGCCCAGCAGTCCCTTCCCTCTCCTAGCGCGACCCAACCCTCTCCCTCACCCTCGCTGCGTGTTGTGAGCCCAGGCATCTATTATCCGCCTCACCAACGCAGCAGCCCCGTCCCTGCCAGCCCCATCTCACCTACATTGCCACCAGTTCCTCGCATGACTACGCGTAGTCAACATGGGATATTTAAGCCGAACTTGAAATACAAAAATCAAGCCTTAAGTGCCACCAACACCTCCATCTCTCATATTCCCCGGAATCCAGTTGGTGCACTTAATGACCCGAATTGGAAAAATGCTATGCAGGATGAATATAATGCTCTTATTGATAGTAAGACTTGGGAGTTGGTCCCTCGTCCTTCAAATGCTAATATTATTCGGTCTTTGTGGATTTTTCGGCATAAAAAGAAATCTGATGGTTCTTTTGAGAGGCATAAAGCCCGTCTTGTAGGTGATGACAGGTCCCAGAGGGAAGGTGTTGATTGTGACGAGACTTTCAGTCCGGTTGTTAAACCGGCAACTATCCGTGTGGTTCTTACTATTGCTTTATCTCACTCTTGGCCCATTCACCAACTTGATGTAAAGAATACTTTCTTACATGGCAACTTGAATGAGACCGTCTATATGTATCAGCCTTTGGAATTCCGGGATCCGGCTCGTCCTGATCATATTTGTCTCTTGCGTAAGTCTCTTTATGGCTTGAAACAGGCACCACGGGCATGGTATCAGCGTTTTGCTGAATATGTGGCAACCATTGGATTCTCGCATAGTACATCTGATAACTCTCTTTTCATTTACTATCGTGGAAAAGATACTGCTTACATTTTGTTATATGTGGATGATATTATTCTAACTGCATCTTCAGAGTCTCTCAGACTCGGTATTATGTCCAAGTTAGCTACGGAATTTGCAATGAAAGATTTGGGTCCGTTGAGCTATTTTTTGGGGATTGCCGTCTCCCTGGACAAAAATAGCATATTCATGTCTCAAAGTTCTTATGCAGAGGATATTCTTGACAGGGCAGGCATGTCTCAATGTAAGCCTTGCCCCACACCAGTTGATACAAAGGGCAAACTCAGCGCTACTTCGAGCGCCCCATATGAAGATCCTATGAAGTATCGCCGTCTGGCGGGTGCTTTGCAATACCTGACATTTACTCGGCCAGACATATCGTACGCAGTACAACAAGTATGCTTGTTTATGCATGATCCCAAAGTCGAGCATATGGAAGCATTAAAACGCATTTTGCGTTACATTCGAGGTACGATTGATTTTGGTACACATTTATACAAAACCTCTCTACAGTCACTACTATCATATACAGATGCAGATTGGGGAGGATGTCCAGACACTCGACGCTCCACATCGGGTTATTGTGTATATTTTGGGGATAACTTGATTTCTTGGTCTTCAAAGCGCCAACCAACTCTATCTAAGTCTAGTGCTGAAGCTGAGTATAGAGGGGTTGCAAATGTTGTCTCTGAATCTTGTTGGATTCGTAATCTGTTACTTGAACTCAATTGCCCTATTCGTAAAGCAACTTTGGTCTATTGTGACAATGTGAGTGCCATTTATTTATCTGGAAATCCGGCACAACATCAACGTACCAAGCATATTGAAATGGACATTCACTTTGTTCGTGAAAAGGTTAGACGTGGAGAGGTTCGTGTCCTACATGTTCCGTCCCGTTATCAGATTGCCGACATTTTCACCAAAGGTCTTCCGCGCGTACTATTTGATGATTTTCGGGACAGTCTAACCGTTCGTAAACCTACCGCTTCGACTGCGGGGGTGTGTTAGATTATGTAAATATTTAGTCAAAAAATAATTTGTAATCTTCTATTTTAGGTTAGCATACATTAGAATCAATTAGTCAAATTAGTTCCTAATTTGTAGCCTACAATTATGTTGTAAATGCTGTATATTAACCTATTGAATGAATGAGAATAGGGACGCAAATAATCTCTTATACTCACCTTGAAACAGTGAGGGATTTCCGGCCAATTGTTTGTTGTTCCACCATGTACAAAATAATATCAAATATGATATCTAACAGAATAGGAGGAGTGAACGATGGTTTGATAGTTCACAACCAGTCAGCTTTTATACAAGGAAGGGTCATTTCTGATAATATCATGCTTAGTCATGAACTGGTCAAAGGGTACACAAGAAAGCAGATTTCTCTACGATGCATGATCAAAGTGAACATCCAGAAGGCTTATGATTCAGTTGAAAGGTGTTTCATCCAACAAATACTGACACAACTGGGGTTTCCTGAACATATGGTGAAGTGGATTATGTTGTGTGTGAGGACTTTCAGCTACAATTTTCAAATTTATAATATCCTCTCAAACACCATGGTAGCTAGGAGAGGGTCAAGACAAAGGGATCCCATGTCCCCCTACTTGTTTGTACTCCTTATGGAATTCTTGAACAGATGCCTCAACACCTTGAAAGATGAACCTGATTTTAATTATCATCCTAGGTGTTAAATGTCGGGGATTACTCATTTGTGCTTTGCTGATGATCTCCTCATGTTTACAAGGAGAGATGTAGTGTCTGCTCAACTGCTAAAAGAAAGGTTTGCTATGCTTTCTGAGGCTTCCGGTTTGAAAGCAAATCTTCAGAAATGTCAAGTCTACTTTGATGGAGTGGTTAATTCCATAATGGAAGGAATTATATCCCTGTGACGGTATGAGATAAGTGAACTACCCTTCAAGTACTTAGGTTTGTCATTATCTATAAAGAAATTCACTATAGCCCAATGTCAACCCTTGGTGGATAAAATAACTTCTAGAATCACATCATGGATTGCAGATAATGAAACTTGTGTACTGTGAAACAATCAACCTGAGACCATTGAACATTTATATTCTAAGGAGATCTGGCTGAAGATATTGCATTGGCGGGGCTGGCAGAGGTCTGTTTTAGCATGGGATATGGAATGGAAATGGGTTCAACAACATAACAAGTCGAATGTGTTACTGAAGGCTTGTTTACAGCGGTGGTTTACGAAATATGGTTTGAAAGGAACTCCAGAGTCTTTCAAAGCCAAAGCGCCACAAAGATAAGCTGATACATACAATATAAACCAATACGTGCATACGAGTTAGGGACAATAGGAACCTTTTTGATACTATTTGTTCTTTATAGGACTTGTTTTTTTTTGGAGACAACCAGGATGTGGTATGCTATGGCTCTGTACAGTAGATACTGTGATTAATAAACCGTCACTTAATTGCTAAAAAAATTCATCGAACACTTGTTATGGAACTTCTTTATCAAAACACTCATTTAGGAGAGTGTGTTTCAGTTTATCTCTGAACAACTTGGTCAAATTAGGTCCTCCTTCAACTAATTCGAGCACTCAACTTCACGTAATTTACATTTTAATCAATCCACCTCGTCAATCTCAATTTTTCAACATGTTTTAAAATAACCCTTCATGGCTATATTCACCAATTTCCACCAATATATCTCCAGAACTAGATTTATTAAAAAAATAAGTACTCCAAGATTGCTAATATAATGATAGAAGGCGTACAACAGATTTTTGTGCTACTTTTTCGAACCCCGCGCTGTTCTGTTTTACTTTGAATGACGACCACTCTAACCCTAGAATTTTGGTCCTTGAAAAACTTTTCAAAATCTCCGGTAGAAATTTAGGAGTTTAGAATTTAGCAATGTTAATCTGGATTAATTTCCTCAAATTAACGTAAAGTTAATAAAATGTTGTTTTATTTATACTGACAAACCAACGCTATGGTCATGCGTCATATGGCCAGCACGTGGAACTATCCCGAGCAGTCAACAGATTTTCCATGCGATGGACGCTTAGCTCACAGTTTTGTCAGGGTCATGACTCTATGGCTATGCGGCGAATGCATGCTCAACAAATAGTCTAGTACATCTTCCACACTCGCTTCGTTTTTTATTCTTTTGATCTTTCCAATATGCTTAATTTCAAACTCTATTTTACGCTGGGTACCATATTTAAACTATTTTCCAATGCTTGTGGGGCATGTGTAAATTTCGAGACTAATCAATTACAATAATATACCCATTAAAATTTCATAATGTGGGTCTGAAAAAGGTAGAATGCACATAGATCTTATCTTTATCTTTGTAGGTAGAGCGGCTATTTCCAAGAAACCCTCGGCTCAAGACAAAACACAAACCCGTAAAACACACAAAGTGCGTGAAAGAAATAATCTCTTGATTATTTTCATTAATGAAAGAGTATATATACAATTTACAATTATCCATAATAGAAAAATTCTATTCCTATTCTATTCCCAAAATTCTATTCTAGTTGTACAAGAATCATATAATTATGATAAATGTATAATACTAATTTAATACAATA
Organism: Anisodus acutangulus; assembly: GCA_029783415.1. NCBI lineage: Eukaryota > Viridiplantae > Streptophyta > Magnoliopsida > Solanales > Solanaceae > Anisodus > Anisodus acutangulus. The sequence continues at coordinate 49,595,183 of CM056492.1, forward strand.
ATGTTATACTAAATAAGGCACAATAACGTGTCACGACCCAAATCGGAGGGTCATGACGGGCACCCGGACCTTACCTGCCGAGCACCACTCTTCACATACTTACCAGCTAACCGAAATCAACCATGGCCATAAGGGCCGTTACCAAATATTCGGCTGACACATACATCACAACCGACAGGGCCATACACAACTACTATACACATGACAACTATTTACAAGTCTCTAAAGAGTACATGACATCACAAGGACGGGATAGGGCCCCGCCATACCCATATGCATATGCAAAATATCATACCGAGACTAGACTGCAACTTTGGAACAAATAGAGTGCTCCAACATCAGCTGAACCAGCAACCTACTAGCGCGAACCGTCCCACTGTTTACCTGAGCCTGCGGTCATGAAACACAGCGTCCCCCGACAAAAGGGACGTCAGTACGAATGATGTGCCGAGTATGTTAGGCATGGACAATAGCATAACAGGAATACAAGAATAAACTGAAACAGTATCAGCCGACAGAAATAACTGACAGTAACAACAGCCGATTGAAACGGCTAACCAATAGTAAATGCCTCTGAGGGCCCTAATTCATATGCCTGAATGTTATGCACAATGCAAATGCGATATACATATAAATATTGGCCACACAAGGGCATCTTCCTTCCCATAACAGCCTCTGTGGGCATCATTTTATTTCGGTCTCTGTGGGCATAGTCATTATCATATTGCCCTCATTGGGCATCTTCTTTTTCGTGATAGTCTGTACCACCTGCAGGTAGTGACGCGTATATATCGCCATTCCCTTTTTCCCATCCCCTATATATATATATATTGATACCATATAGTAGTGTATCTAACACATGTGAGTCCAGTGTAATACATGAATATAATGCAAATGAAAATGCATGAATGACAATGAAACATTCTGAACTTGTCGAATGTCATAATATCCTTGTACCTTCGGCTAATACTGTGAACATTAACGTCTTTCCCATATACCTCAATAAGAATTTAGAAACATATTTAGACATGCTTTTAATATAGAAATCAATAACAGGAATATCCTTGACTACTAAGAGCAAAATAATTTATGGAGCAATATTACGGTTACGTTTCGTTACATGGAACATGCCAAAAGAAAGAAATAATTTACCTTAACATATCTTTGAATTTTGAATATTGATCCTCGAATCACAACAAAACCACCATCTCTTACCAGCTTACTCTCTAAAAATCTTGAATAAAATTTGCATGAAGTGAAAATTCAACAATCTCTTTGCTTCTCAATATTTACTTCTCCAGAGATGAAATTTAACTCTCCCAAAATGAAGAAAAGTCGTTGGAACATTGGTTCTTTGTTAATAATCTTCTCCCAAGTAACTTATAAAATGTTTCTACTTTGTATCTGGCTAGGACGTTGCTGCATAGAATTGTTTTTGTACTAAAATATAGTAAACAAATCTTTATATTAGTTAATGATCACTTTGTTTCCACTTTGGCTAAGGATTCACGTCTAGGTGTCCCTTGTTTGATGTCAATATGAAGCTCATTCACTTATTTCATTAAATGCCACATTGATCTTATTATGTCCCACGCTTCCACGTGGATTAACTTGCTGCCACCTTTATCTCTATCCACTAACACATACTTATCCAATAATTGCAATAAATGTCTTGTATTTCACTATAATCTTACATTTAATCAGTTACATACTTAGTTAATTTTTTGATCTCAATTCACTTAAATAATAATTATTTTAACACATTTTATGTACTAATTATCCTGATCATGTGATATAACACCAGTCCATAGCCTCTTTTTGACATAGACAAAAAATATTATTTGCAATCCCCGTCGTCGCATTTTTAATTCGTAAATTATTTTGAGATTTCGTCTTTTTATACACCGAACTCTTAATACGCTTACTTGCATATGACCAAAATTCCTCCAATGCTCGGGTCTATTTACATACGTCTAGCGATTCAAACCATGATCCGAAAGTACGGGATGTTACATAACGTTACACTAAATAAGGCTACAAAACCGTGACATACACTGGTATGTATACCGTGTATATCACAGTTTCACACTAGGTAAATTGCCTTGTGAAACCGTGATATATATGGTATACAAACCTATATATATCATGAGTTTTATCAGTGCACATTTCGAGACTATGCAATTACGTTTTTAAATTCGCTTTTCCACGTTGTGATACTATTAAACGCTACCGACGTGACACCAAATCAATTGTTGAAATATGATTAAGAAAAAAAATTCTTGCAAAATAGTTCCATGCATACTTAATTTTTTTCTGTGTTATATGAAGCACATATAATTTTCTTGAAAATAAGAGCTGAACAAATTAGGGAAATGTGTAGCAATGACCTTATTCTGGGTTGATCTTTAGTTTTGCACATTAAATTAAAAATTTTAATTTTTTGTCATTCGTCTAAAAACTCCTGGGTTCTGGATTTGAACCCCAACTCAATCAAAAAATTTAAAATATTTTGCAAAGCAGAGCTTGGGATTCACAAGGGATAATTTGCATGTGTGTCTTGCGAATTCAAAGTCTACTTTGCGATTTTTTTTTTCACTGAGCAGAGTTTGAACCTGGGACCTTGGAATATTTTCGATCACTTTTTTAAGCGAAAAGACAATTTTAGGGGAAAAAATTAAAGAACAGAGCCTTTGAAGGCCAATCCACTCAAAAATATGAACAAATTAATACTTACTATGAAAAAGGCAATACTTTTTCTTAGGCCTATAATGTCAAGTACTTTTAAGTTTTAAAGCGTGGAAACTTTTTATCTCAAGGGATTAGTAACAGAGAGAGTTTAGAGATTAAACTACAATTGCACAATAATTCAAAGATTATAAAGAAGAAGATTCAAAACAAGAAAAAGGAAGTTAAGGCAGATGGAGACCCTGTATTGAATTTTATGCCTCCATCTTTGAATAAAATCATTCGTATCCATTTTGAGATTTCCTTTGGAGAATATTTGACATGCGAACTTTAATTTACATCAAATGAAATGCTAAACCTATCAGATACAGTAGAATTTGGGCCCACCAGCCCAAGTTATCAACACCTAACTAAAAGATAATAGTGAGAGGAAATAAAGTTGATTGATGTAAAGGAAAATCTTTGTTCTTCTTCAACATGTCATGCATTGATTGGAGTTGTGCCATATTCAAACATTACATTATAATTAAGCAAACCAGCCTTACATTGATGTGATTCTACTTTTTAAGAACTTTCTTATCCTCAAGGAAGAGGCAATAAAAATATTAATTTCTCCGATAACTGAAAATTTTACTTTTTTGGTGTTAGGTTGAAAACAACTTTCAGAAAGGAAAAAAAACCGAATAAGTTTTTCAAATTTTGAAGCAAACACCATAGTATTTATCATTTTTAAAAAGCTTGCCAATTTATATGTTGGCTACGATGGTAGCAAATTAAAGTTTATGAGAGGAATCTATGAATGTAATGCAATTTGAAATAATTAGGAAAAACTTTAAGTAATTTAGGGTGTGTTTGGTAGGAAACAGTCTTTTGCAGACATGCAAGGTAATACTGCGTACAATAGACCCTTGTGGTCTAGCCCTTTTTCGAACCCCGCGCAAAGCTGAAGCTTAGTACACATGACTGTCCCTTTTTTTTTTGGTAGGAAAGAAAATGTTTTTTCCTAAGAAGTAAGTGGTTTTTCCATTTATTTTTAGTGTTTGGTAAATAAATAAATAATTATTGTTATAGACCCACAAACTCAAGAGAGTATTTATATGTAATCTAGAAAAACAATATGGAATTGGGGAGAGGCGGTGAGGGTGCGGTGGTGAGAAGAAAATGAATTTGAAATGTATCTTATGAACTTTTTTTCTCTACTCTAATTAGAAAAGTCATTTTTTAAGAAACTTATTTTTTAAAGAAAACGTTATCAAACTATTTTGTCCGATCAAAAATAAAAAATTTGGAAAACAGACTCTTAATAAAATTGCTCAGAGAGCAGGAAATTCATGCTAACGAGAAGATTTCATGGAAGTGTGAATTTTAGTGGGAAAACACTCAATAAGTAAAACGGTTAAATGGTAGATTGTGATTTAGTGTGGGTATAAATCCGGATTGTAGGTAACGAAAACGGAGTTAAAGTGTAGTCGAAAGGTTAAACAAGAGAAACGCTGAGTCGAGAGATGACTCTATGTCTTTAAAACAAAATTGCCCCGTATAAATGCTTTTACGGTATTGGATAATAGTCTCCCAAGATAAAACAATAACTAATCAACTGTACAAAGCAAATACAACTGATTCTAACGAAGACAATGAATAAGAACAGATTGCTGAAGAAAGAGAGCGGAAAATGTTTTTTGCCTGCTTTCTGTATTTTAGTTTTCTGTGTGTATTTTCTGGACGATGAACAGAACATAAAAGAAAAGCTTGTTTGTGTTTCTGGATAGAAGAGATGTGTTCTGCGTGTGTCTGTGTATCTCTGTGTCTTTTAGTGTGTTTATGTAATTTGAACGGAAGTGTTCAATATATAAGACTAATAAGGGAGGCCAACATTCATGACTGTTGATGTTTTCAACGTCTTGACCTGTTGATGTCTTTAACGTCTTGATTTGTTGAACAATCATGACTGTTGATGTCTTCAACGTTTTGATATGTTGAACAGTCATGACTGTTGGAGTCTTTTAGACTATTGTGATGTTTCAAAAATTTCAGAGACCAAAATGTAAATAGTTAATATTCCAGGGATTAAAAAGAAAGTTCTTGTCACGATCCAAATCGGAGGGCCGCGACGGGCACCCTGACCCTACCTTCCAGGCACCACTAACCATACACTTCACACCTAATCATATTTAAATACGGACTAGGCCGAAAAAGACTATATAAAGTTTTAACCGAAAACCCCCAACTTATATATATACATACCAAGTCTTACAAGGTCATACATGAAAACTATACACATGACATTTGGCTACAAGTCTCTAAAGAATACATAACATCACAAGGGCGGGACAGGGTCCTGCCATACCCAAGTGCATATGCAAAATAATATACCACGACCAGACTGTAACTCTGAAACAAGTAGAGTGCTCCAATACCAGCTAAACCAGCAACTACTAGTCACCCTCTTTAACTGAACCTGTGGGCATGAAACGCAGTGTCCCCAAACAAAAGGGACGTCAGTACGACTGATGTACTGAGTATGCCAGGCATAAGAAATAACATAACAGAGATACATACAACCTGAAACAAAAACAGTTGACCAGCAGTAAGTGCCTCTGAGGGCCCTAATACATATGCCTAAATGTTATGCACAATGCAAATGCCGTATACATATAAATATTGGCCACACAAGAGCATCTTCTTGTCCATAACCGCCTCTGTAGGCATAAGGTTATATCGTATTGGCCACACAAGGGCATCAATAATGACCTCTTCGGGCTCTTTCGTGATAGTCTGTACCAGCTGCAGGTGGTGTGCGTATATAACGTCTTTTTCTTTCCCCATATCCCATTCATATATATAATATTTACCATATAGTAGTTTGCATAGCACAAGTGGGTCCAGTGTAATATATGAATATAATGCAAATGAAAGTGCATGAATAACAATAAAATATTTTCTGAATTCATCGGATGACATAATATCCTTGCCCCTTCGGCTAACACTGTGAATATAAACATCTTTTCTGTATGCCTCAATAAGGACTTAGGAACATATTTAGACATGCTTATAACATAAGAATCAATAACATGAATATTCTTAACTACTAGGAGTAGAATAATTTATGGAACAATATTACGGTTATGTTTTGTACATAGAACATGCCAAAAGAAAGAAAGAGCTTTGCATACCTTGTTATCGAAGTTATCTAAGTTCCATGGGTCCTTGTAAGCTCTATGAATGATTATCTATATCATACAAATGATTTAAATCATAATCGGACCAATATGCTATTAATAAATTCATTGAGACATTCTAGTGACCACCTTGTACGCGTAGAATCTATGTTTCTTCTATATGGAACCCTATGCATGTAGCAAAACAATCAGGCTTCTTAATCCTTCTTCCTTAACTACTACAATATCTATAACAACCCATCAACTTCACATGCAACCTCTAACTCCATATAGGCAGCCCCAACAATACCCAACCAAACTTAGCATTCCCGATAATCACCTTAGAAACTAGCGGCAATAATCATGCTCTATAACTTGTATAAACTTAGGAACAAGAAGCATTACCTCTTTTAGGCTGCGACGAGCATCGCCGGACAACCATTCACCCAAATCGAATTCCGTCAAGCAGAAACATGACCCAAAAATTGACTAGAACTTCCTCGAACTCAAGGTCTTTGCTTGATTTCTAAGTATTCAAGCTTGTTCAAGGGTTCGATTTCGCTGGAGCTAGGGTCCAAAACGCCATAAATGTTCCCCTCTTCTGGGCGAGCAAAAGCTTACTGAAAATCTCCTAATTTGGTCGAGAATTTTCAAAGAGCTTACCAATTTAAAATTTACTCCTTCTGATAGAAGTGTGACAATTCTTTCTCCAAGAAGCTTAAGAGATGAAGGCTTTGTATGTGTTGTGTAGACAAGAGGAAATGCTTGTAAGGCTTAGTCACCGGTGGCTGATTTAAGCCTTACACGTATAAGTCCCCACTTAAGATCAATTAATTCCACAATTAATTTTTTATCTCAATTCACTTAAATCTTGATGATTTATAAAACCTTCTTTATACTCAATGTTATAATTTTTGTAATATGACACTTAGTACAACACCTTTTTATGCACACACCAAATTTATTTTCGATCCCCGTTGTCACACTCGTTACATCCAAAATTATTTTGGGGTTATATCCTTTTATATGTTAAACTCTTTATTAGCATACGTAATTATAACATAAATTCCCCTGGGCCCGGGTCTACTTGCCTATGTTTATGTGCTCAAACCATCATCCGAAAGTACGGGGTGTTACAGTTCCAGAAGAAAGCAACAACCCATGACCCATGACTCGTGAACCCGAAACCGAGCCGGATCGGACCGGACAGGACGGGACGGGCGGGCGGCGGTGCATGTGTGGGGCTTAGCCCCGAACCCAAGCTCACCTAGGTCATCTCCCTTCTAAACACACGAGTTACCCCTTGGGGTCCCAAACTCTTACTCAAACTTAGAGTTTATATCTTGCATAAACTCTCCTTTTACCAATAAGGGAGATTTGTCATTTTGACCAAAAATACTCCATCTTTTCATGTCTCAAATACCTTACTTTGTGTACCAATATCTCTTTCATTTCTCAACGAAATTTGACGATACTTGGCACTAACATCATCTACTCACTTAGTAGATTAGGCATGTGCGAAGAAATGATGTTTTCGACATGCGAGGCCCACGTGTTTAAGTCATTAAAGATGAGATAAACTCAATCCCACATTAGTAAAGTTTCCAACATTTAGACCTTGACAAAGCTCCATCATTCCAACACAACTCGTTGGAAAAATTGAAGTCTAACCTTGACTACTTTGAGGCAACTCGAGGGAAAAAAGATTGGGTAAGGATTAGGTATTTTACTTACGGTATTTTTACAGAAATATACAAAATAAATCAACTCACAATATTATCTTACTTTGAAAATATAGCAACAAAAATTTTACGTGATATGTACAATCCGCAATAAAGTCATAAAATTAGAAATTTAAAAGATTTGAGATTTCAAATTGTGCGGACCATTCATTGATTGGTTGAGTTGGTTATGGTTGGTATCATTCTCGAAGTCGAACCCCAGGGTCTTGTTGGTTTGAAATCATGACTGAATTGTTTTTTCCAAAAATTGAGTTCAGTTATAATAACAATTGTCGAAAATTATTGAATGAAATTGAAACTTAAGATTTTGTTTCTTCTCATAAAGGACTTGAAAATTTTAATTTTGTTTTGGTGATTAAGACATGAAGAATCAAAGTCAGTTGTCTTTAATGAAACTTTGAAGCTTCAGAGCTGAAATTTAGTGCGAAATTATAATCATTTTCGACTGGATGTTGTTGCAAAAGTTTGAGAACTCTTGAGGAGCTTATATCTCAAGTTTGAGAAAATTTGATAAAGATTTGGCGAAGTTTTGAATTGAACTTCATATTGAAATTCGAGGTTGAAGAACAGTTCCATGAATGTATTACGATGGAAAACTCACTAAGCTGTGGGAGAAATTGGCGAATTACGAATAGATCCCAACGTGTACATGTGGAAAGTGCACGTGCAATCTACGAACGGTCCTAGAGGCCAAAAGAGAAGAAGCAAAATGCATCTTTTCCTCATGGGATTGGATGAGGGAACATATGGAACTGTGAGATCGAACATACTGGCCTAGGAACCGTTGCCATCATTGAACAAGGTCTACTCGAAGTTAGTGCAAGAAAAGTGTGTGAGGGGAATCACATGAAACAGAGCACCAGAGTGAAATCATGACTTTTGCCGTACAAGGGAGAAAAATTCTTATCGTGATTGAGGTGAAGGAAAAAAAGATGGTGCATTCTGCACATATTGCAAGAGATCCGGACACGTTGTGAACAGATGTTTTTGACTCATTGGTTATCTAGATTGGTGGCCGAAAAATAAAAAAGGAGACAAAAAAATTGGAGGAAGAGGACGAGGATAGCAACAATAGCAGATGAGCGGACCAAGATCCGGTCGTGGTGAGACAACTACTAGGCTAACGCGTAGTTTCCAAAGAAGGAACTCAGATAGACATAGGAACGATGAACACATGCGGCACATGACTTCACAATTTGAGAGATAAGATCCAGAAGACTATGATTCATATGTTAAATTCCCAGAGAACAAACCCGAATAGAAATACAGATAGTAATCCAGATCATATACTTCGGAGCTATCAATAATGTGACAGGTAATCCAGATGAACTGAGCGATTCGTGAGACATTTCTAAGTGTTCGGTTGATCTTCCAGACGAAAGTAGCTCGGTTTTTACAAAATAAGGAACAACCAGGCTGAATGACATGATATGATTGAAGAATGTCCTTTATGTTTTGGATTTGACATGCAATTTGATTTCTGTATCACAACTAGTTGATTATTTAGATTGTGATGTGACATTTAATAGAATTATGTGTGCTATACTGGACTCCACCATGAGGAAGCTGATTGGAAAGAGTGAGCGTCGAGGTGGACTTTACTATTTTTGAAATATGCCGCTGACATGGGCTATGAAGGCAGATACAATTGATTGATTCTATCGTTGACACAAACGGTTGGGTCATCCTTCAGCACAAGTAATGAAGTCTATTACGAAATTAGGCTTAAAGGAGAGTGGTGATGGATCAGATAAATAATGTGATGTATGCCAATGGGCAAAGCAAACGAGAAGTATTTTTCCTTTAAGTGATAATAATGCTTCGAATACTTTTGAGATGATTCATTGCGATTTATGAGGATCATATAGAACCCTTCCTCTTGTGGTGCTTCATATTTTTTTACTATTTTGAATGCTCTATCTCTTAGTTGATAAGAAATAAGTGTCCCAAACCTTGAAGAATTTCTTCGCCTTGGTGGATAGACAGTTTGGTAAGAAAGTGAAGATTGTTAGGAGTGATAACGGAAATGAGTTCATATGTATGAAGACTTACGTCTTCGAACATGGAATTCTTTTCCAAACATCTTTCACAGGGACACTACAGCAGAATGAAAGAGTCAAAAGAAAACACCATCATATTCTTAACGTAGCGCGAGCATTGAGATTTCAGGGTCATCTTTCGATCAAATTGTGGGAAGAATGTATTTTGACTGCGGGGTATTTGATCAATAGAACGCCATCTTCAGCATTGAATGGGAAAACCCTCTATCAAATTTTATACGGGAAAGCACCTCGGTATGTCATTTAAGTGTGATAGGGTCACTATGCTATGCACACACAAAGGGAAGAACAAATGACAAATTTGAGAGTCGGAGCCATAATTGTGTCTTCTTGGGATACCCTACGGAAAAAGGGGTTAGAGATTATATGACTTAGAGAACGACGAATATTTGATCTCAAGAGATGTGGATTTTTATGAGACTAAGTTCCCTTCGCTGTAAGACCGGACAACTTAACCGACATCATAGAAGCAATAATGAACGGAAGAGAATCTTCAGAACAAAGTTGTGTTAACGTGGACGCAACAGAGGGAGGAATAAACCAACACAACTTTAAAGAAGACAGGGCTAATAATATAGGTACAAACAAAACTTAGATGGATGGAGTACATACACCAAATGTCGAACCTACTGATCAGTAAAATTTAGACCGGATAAAGGCCAACCTGGATAGAGATAACATGGAAGAAATACAGCAACAAGGTCTCTGTACCAACGAAATGCACCCGAACGAACAACTGGGTCGAGGTAAACATAGAAACATGAATCAATTCGGCTACGCGACTACGTCACTAAATCTTTTCAGAAATAAAGTCCATCAACTCATCCACCCGATCCTCAGTAATCCTCTGGTGTACCTTATCCTTTTGCTAACTATATATCATGTGATAATTTTTTCCCACAACACCAAAGGTTCCTTACGGCAATTACCATAGGAACCAAACCAAAAACCTTTTTGGAGGCAATGGAATAATATTGGAAAGCATCCATGCGACAAGAGATCCAAGCGTTAGAGGATAATGGAACATGAACACTAGAAACTTTGTCACCAAATAAGAAAGCACTCGGATGTGGATGGGTGTACAAAATCAAGTACAACTCTGACGACAAAATCAAGCGATATAAAGCTCATTTGGTCATCTTCGGAAATAAACAAGAGGAAGGAATTGACTACAATAAAACTTTTAACTGTTCAGACCTTCCTGGCTGTTGCGGCTGCGCAAAATTAGGATTTGCATAATGCTTTATTCCACTGCGAGCTTACGGATGAAGTTTATATGAAATTGCCACTGGGATTTCGTGTTCCTAATCCGGAGCAAGTATGTCGACTTCAGAAATCTTTGTATGATTTGAAGCAAGCTTCAAGGTGTTGGTTTACAAAATTGTCAAGTGCTTTGATGAAATATGGGTTCAAACAATCGTACTCTGATTATTCTCTATTCATTATACACCGGAAAAGTATGCAACTTAATGTCTTAGTCTATGCGGATGACTTGATTATCTCCAAAAATGACCATAGTGCCATTAAACAATTCAAAGACTATCTCCGCACCTATATTCACATGAAGGATTTGGGCCATTTGAAGTACTTTATAGGAGTTGAAGTTGCATGTGGACTGACTAGGTTGTTTTCATGTCAATGAAAATATGCCTTGGATATAATTTATGAGTCCGATTTACTGGGAGCTAAACCAATCAATACTCCTATGGAATAGAATTATGGTTTGGCGTTTGCCAAAGGAACTACTTTAGGAGATCTGGAACCGTACCAACGTCCGGTCAGTAGACTAATATACCTCAGTTTCACGAGACTTGAGTTATTGTATTGTGTGCATGTGTTGTCCTAATTCATGCAACAACCAAAGAAAGCAGACTGGAATGCGACTCTCCGTGTGGTGCGGTACTTGAAGAAGAACCCAGGATAAGGCATTGTGATGAGAAAAGATTGTGATCTCTAGTTGTACGGATGGTGTGATTCGTACCGGGCCGGATGTCCGTTGACTCGAAAATCACTTACCAGTTGATTTATATCCCTCGAAAATTCACTCATATCATGGAAAACCAAGAAGCATCACATTGTCTCTCTCTCATCAGCAGAGGCAGAATATCAATAAATGGCAATGATAGTCTGTGAGTTGAAATTGTTAAAGGAAATTTTACATAGTTTGGGTGTTGAACAGAAATCTCCGGTGAAAATGTATTGTGATAGTTAAACAACATTGTATATTGCGCGAAATTCGATGTTTCATGAACGGACCAAACACATTGAAGTCGATTGTCACTATGTCCGGGACGCGCTCCAATCCAGAATAATACTTTCCAGTCATGTTTCAACCAGTGAGAAATTGGTTGATGTGTTTACAAAGGCTTTGGGAAAATCGCAACATGAATATTTACTTGGCAATTTGGACACTCGAGACCCTCATGCTCTGACTTGAGGGGGGTATTAGAATAGGTTAGGGATTTGGTAATTATGGTAATGTAAGATTTGTAGTCCTATTAGAATAGGGTTACCCTTTACTCTATTAGACTAGGAAAATGAGGATCTTACCTCTGTATAAGAATGTCATTATGATGAATGAAAAGTAGAAAACAATTCTCTCATTATTGTTGTCTCTCTAAATTCTCGTCCCTGTTTCGATTTTAACGCATTTGGTTTGATTTGATTTTAATAATTGAAAAAATGATTAAATTGGTTTGGTGTTGGTTTTAACCAAAAACCGACCCAAACCAAACTATGAAGACTCCTAGTCTTACTTTCACTTTGAGTCATGTTATTGTAACAAATGAACTCCTCGCTTTGAGAATTTGCACTCCGTTTTATGTTTCATGACTTCCCATAATTCAGTTTATATGATATTTTGGGACTTGTTGGGGGTGTTTTGGTGCAATTGGAACTTAGTTGAAATAGCCTTTTTTTAATAACGGGTGCAACCTCAATCCCGGTGAAGGCAATTTCTGTCTGAAGCGTTGTGGCGCCAACACAGCGTGATCCTGATGCTGGTCACATTGTTAACCATCACGATTACGTCTTTTTGGGCGCGACCACACTAGGTAAGTTTTCCCCCTGGACTGTGATCGCGTGGCCTGACCGCGATTGGCTGAAAGTTATGTTCAGGTATAAAATGGGCAGAATCAGAATACCTTGTTTATTTTATCATCAAATTTACTGGAATGTTAACGCAGCTCTGGGATTGACCTTTCCAAAGTGCAAGTTAGCTATGCTTTGGTTCAAACTTTGTGATATACATAGTAAAAAATCTGAGACTAATATCAACCTGGCAAAAGGCCTGTTGGGAACAACCACCAGAGAATGGGTACACGAATTTCACTCTAGAGCTGGATTAACTAATCGTCAAAGAAATGCTTACAAAATCACATCTGAGTAACCTTAGACTGATGAAACACATTATTGATAACACATTACAAATTCTAAATCAGGCAAGTGCTAAATCTCTATTCATTGCTTTAGAGAAGTCAATCATGAAATGTTATTTAGGCAAAAAATGTATCTGTCAAGGGTGAATCTTTCATGTATTTACCTTTCAGAATATCCCTAGAGATTCGAAGGGCCTTTCATTTGGATAAGAGCCAATTGCTTAGTTTTAGAATTATATATCATAAGGCTAATTTTTTTCTTATAGTTATTGTGGGTTACAACAATTGCAGGAAACGTGAAGTAAGTAAATATGACAAATTGCTAGAAAGGATAAACTAAAGATTACAACAAAACTGGAATCAAGAAAGAAACAAACTCCTTGTGTGATTTGCTGAGTTGAGTGATGGCACTCTGTCTTTAAGACAAGATTGCCCCGTATATATCCTTTTTACATTGTCGGGCAATAGTCTCCCAAGATACAACAACAGCTTAACAAATGAGCAAAGGAAACTCAAGTGTTACTCTTGAAGAACTTTGAATATAGTAACTTTGCTAGAGAGAAAGAAGAAGATTTCAGAAAATTCTGTAAGTATATTCTTGGTACTCTTGAACAATTGAGCCAAATGCCTCAATTTATAGTGTAATGAGATGACCCCTCAACTAGCCAACTAATGACCTTCAATAGCCATGTAATGACACTTATTGAGGGGTTACATTCAGCCAAATAATGGCTGAATTCATGTGCCAAATAATGGAGATTCAATGCTCCAAAACCAGCCCAAAAGTCAGAACTTTCCATCTTTCTGTCGCAACATTCTGCCTCCGAAGCGTCGCGGCGCTCCGGCGCCTCGGCTCCGACGGGGCTGCGCCGCAGCGCTCGGTGCCTCGGCTCCGTCGGGGCTGCGCCGCGGCGCTCCGGCGCCTCGGCTCCTACGGGGCTGCGCCGCGGCCCTTCTGTTACACCTCGTAATTTTAAGACTATAATTAGAAGACGTAATTAAGGAGGTAAGATTCGAATCTTGGATATATAGTATATTTATATATGCTAATCCGGAAATTAGTATACAAGAGGATGTGATTCCGAAAAGATGTTGGTCACAATAAGGGTGACGTTGGATACTTATAGCAATAATTGTATATTCCCGTTATGGAATAGTATTGTATTATAAAATTATGACATTGAGGATACGAGGCTTATGAAATTCTCGGGAATTAAAAGAAGTGGGAATTGAAGAACTTGGGGGCCAAAGTGTAAAAAGGAAATCAGATTTTTTTTATAATAAACCTACACTTACCTCTTCATCTTCTTCTACACTTAAACAAAAAAATAACTCTCCTCTCATTCTCTCCTCTACACTAATCCGAAAATCACCCTCCACCCATAACCAAAATTAATATCTTCTCTTCATAGACTACATTCTTCACCAAAAATTAGAAGCAAAACAACACCAAAAACCGTGGCGAAAACAGTGGCAAAACAGCCATTGCTTGGCCAAAAATTGTGATTTTTGGGATGAAATTTTGGAAGAAAAACATGCAGGGATGATGGCTTAAAATTGTAGAACACTTGCATGTCAATTGGAGTTGAAGAAGTGAACAAAAAGGAGGAGAAAAATTACAAAACAGTGGGGATTTCCGGAAAAACAGTGGCAGAAAATTGCGGACTGTTTTAACGAATTTGAGGTATAAAAATTCTTCTTTCTATGATATAATTGGAATGCATGTTGTTAGAATTAAGGTAATGAATTTGTGTTAAGGAAGAATTGGAATTTAAGCATTGCATGTGACCATTTTGGGCTAGTTGCCAATTTGGGACAAATTTTGGTGTTGTTGGATTCGTTGGTTATTGTTGTTATTATTATCACTAATTGCATGATGAAATTGAAAGGAAATGTGGAGATTTAGTTGGAATTAGTTATATGGAAGTATTAAAATCCGAAATTGGATTATAGAAATTTAGATAAGAGTTATGGAATTATGACATGTTGTGGACAAGAACTTGCATGAAATTGTTGGACATGTTGTGATGTATATGGACTGTTTTAGGGACTGTTTTGTGGTGTTATAATTCTGGAAATTTAGTCACCATTATGCATGTTTAAGTGTGGTAATTGCTAAGGTAAGTCCTAAAGGAATAAGGGTGTGGAAAGACATAGAAATGTTTCACATTCTACCCTCGTTGTTGTTGGAACATGGGCTATTTTTGTGGGCTGTTTTAAGGTGGATTAAGAGGCTAAATTTACATGAGAAGTGGGTGTGTAAATTCCCTTTATTGTTGTCTTGGTTGTGCCCTTAATTGGTGCTTGTTTATTGATGTTATTAGCCTCGTTTGGAAGTTGTGGAAACATGTATAAACAGGGGAAGTGCTGCCCGAATTTTTATAAAATAAGAAGTCATTATTCGATATAAAGTATGCTAGCGATCATAGAATTGACGAACGTATTACCATTATTATAGGTTGAAGTTCTAAATCGAGACGTACTCTAATATAAAGTTGATTAGTTCGTCTAAGAGGTATGTGAAACTCTTACTTCTTTCTTTTTGGCATGATTTAATGAAAGTACAGCGGACGTACTTAATTCTTATACAGTTTAATTCCTAATGAGGATTGTTATGAGAAGTGCCTATGATTTTTCAGCAAAGAGTTTATTATGACATTATTACAATGATTTTATTGAGAGTCAGATGATAATTTTTACTTGCATATGGTTACTCACGATATCTACTCGTGCTAAGTGTTACTACTTCACCTCACCGAGTCCGGGGCGGGGTTGCGACTCGTGCACAACCTTGCATTGTTCACCGAGACCCTCACTAGAGGGCCGGGTTACGTAGGATGTATCCATAGATGAGAGATGATTTTACCGAGTCCCAGCATGGGCCGGGTTATGATATGATTCCACCGAGTCCCGCATTAGTGGGCCGGGTTACGTTCTGGTATATATATGTTTATGGACATGCCTTCATATTTTCTTGACTTGACTCTCATTTTTATAAGGCACAATGACTTTTATGGTTTATGGCACAGTTGGACTTGAATCCTTATTTTTATCGATCTTCTGCTTCGCTGGCTAATTATGGTCTCTTTACGCCTTCATATTTTACATACTCAAGATATTATTTCAGACTCGACCCCTTTCCTCGGGTCATGCGTTTCATGCCCGCAGGTACATGTTTTCAGTTTGGTGAACCTCAGGCCTAGGTTCCTACTCAGCAGGTTGGAAAGCTCCTTTGATCCAGGGCTTTGTCATTTTGGTACCGAATCTCTTTTAGACTTATGTTCGTATTTAGGGGCACGACGGGGCCCTGTCCCGTCATATGTCGTTACTCTTCTTATAGAGGTCTGTAGACAGTGGTGGGTTGTACGTATGTAAGGGTTATGACTCTGTTTTGGTCGGTCATGTTATTGTATTATGTGCTGGGGTGTTCCCATGTAAATACGTTACTATCTGGTGGCAGCCTTGTCGGCTTGCTTGTTATGTTATATTGGCTAGTTGTGACTCCTCAGGAGACAGGTACAATCTTGGGTAAAGGCAGCCTCGTCGGCTTGCCTACCCTGCCATATGTTGATATTGCGGCGTTATGCTGCCGGATTTCAGACTTATTAAGTGTTAGTTGGATTATGTGTGACATGTTAGTATAATGACATCATTAGGGCGGTTAGTCGCGGCCCGTCGGGTCGGGTCGTGACACCTTCGCAGCGACTTCCGACTCGTTTCATCTTACACTTCGTACACTTCTTCCTTCGTTTACCAACGTGGAATACTTTGTCATTTAGCCAATAACCGTCCATCATTCTATGTCTCAAACGTATTACTCACGTACCAATATCTCTTTCACTAATGAAATTTGGGATACTTGGCACTACGTGTGCACGTGTGTGGAAACGACATTTCCGATGTGCAGGGCCCCAATTGTTCGAGTCATAAATAATGGGATAAACTTAATTCTACATTAGTAAATTTTCAACAATCCCCTCTTGAAAGAGATTTTGGCGCACTCACATGGTGCCTTTTTCAACAATCTTTCAGCGGACCGATATTGCATTAGGAGAGGTAGCTTCAGCTTTGAACTTTTCATAGTTGAATACCATTGGACTTACTTACTGCGCGGTGAACATGATGTCTTGAACCGTCAGTGTTTTGTGTAAGTCAAGTCAACGGTACCAAGACAACAACTTCCCTTACTCTGTTCTTCATAATGTTTTGTCCGTTGTGGCCGTGGACACTTCTCGGATTCTTAAGTGCGTTCATTCGAGGTGGTCTGTCCTCGCACTTAAATAGGTGGTCTCCTACAAGGTATCCTGCTATACCCCACTTTACAAGTGTAGGAACTATTAAAAGTTTCCCCAAACCTAACCTCAACCGTTGAGGATCATTAAAGGTTTTGGAAACTTAACCTTTAGCCACACTGCAGATAGCACTTAACGTCTATCGCGAGAACGACTTTGGATTGATATTTCTTTACAGAAATCACTATCCGAAGTGCTCATGCTTCCACCGAAGAGCTCAACTGAACCTTTACAACTTTTCCCATTGAACCTAATTCCTGGGATCTCCAGTCAGTAAGGTTGGGTTACCACCATATTGGTCCTTATAGCTTGGGTTTTAAGCCCATTCCCCTAGACAGGCAGAACATCTGATCCTTGGGTAAGCCCTTTGTCAGTGGATCCGCTATGTTATCCTTTGATTTTATGTAATTAATGGATATTATACCCGTGGTGATCAGTTGCCTAACAGTCTTATGCCTCTGTCGAATATGATGAGACTTGCCATTGTACATAGAACTCTGTGCCCTTCCGAGAGCCGAATGACTGTCGCAGTGGATCATTACAAAAGGTACGGGTTTGTCCCAACAAGGGACATCCTGTAAGAAGTCGTGAAGCCACTCAACTTCTTCTCCTGCTTTGTCTAAAACGATAAACTCCGATTCCATCATGGAACGGACGATGCATGTTTTCTTAGAGGATTTCCAAGACACAGCCCCACCTCCAATTGTAAATATATACCCACTAGTGGACTTGGTGTTCTCTAAATCAGATATCCAGTTTTCTTCACTGTACCCCTCTAGTACAACTGGATATGTCGAATAATGCAACCTGTAAGTTAGCGTGTATTTCAGGTATTGTAGTACCCGATTCAACACCTTCCAATGATCATTACTCGGATTACGGGTAAACCTAGACAACTTGTAGACTGCATAAGCAATATCAGGTCGGGTGTAGTTTGTTATGTACATCAAACTCCCAATCACCTGTGCATACCGCTTATGGTATACGGGTGCACCACGATTTTTATCAAGATTTTGATTTCTATCCAGTGGTGACTTCGTAGGCGAACTGTCAAACATCTCGAACTTTCTCAACACATCCTCGATGTAGTGAGACTGAGATAAGACCAGTCCGTTAGACATATTAGATATCTTTATCCCTAAGATGACATCTGTGATACCCATATCCTTCATGTCGAAGCATTGTTTCAACATGTTCTTAGTCTCTAGGATCAAGCTAGGACTCTTTGTGATCAACATGTCGTCTACGTACATGCATATCATGACGAACGAGTCAGAGTTACCTTTCGTGTAGACACATTTGTCACACTCATTAATGGAGAAACCCTTCGATAGTAGAGTACTATCAATTTTTTTGTGCCATTGTTTTGTGACTTGTTTCAGCCCGTACAGAGATTTGACAAGTCGACAGACTTTCTTCTCTTGCCCTGGAATCACATACCCCTCGGGTTGTTCCATATAGATTTCTTCTTCCAAATCACTATTTAGAAAGGTTGTCTTGACATCCATTTGATGTATCTCAAGGTCACACAACACTGCGATCGCAATGAATACCCGTATGGACGTCATCCGAGACACCGGAGAGTACGTGTAAAAATAGTCAAGGCCTTCCTTCTGTCGATAGCCCTTGACTACAAACCTAGCCTTGTACTTATGTATAGACCCATCTGCTTTATATTTCCATTTGAGTATCTATTTACAACCCAACGGTTTGTTTCCCAGAGGAAGATTAACCAACTCCCAAGTATGGTTATGTAGGATGGAGTCTATTTTACTCTCAATAGCTTCTTTCCAGAGCGTTGCCTCTGGAGTTGACAATGTTTCAGCAATTGTCCTTGGTTCGTCATCAACCATATAAGCTACAAAGTCAGGACCGAAGGATTTATCCTTCCTGGCCCGTTTACTTCGCTTTGGTTCCATCTCTGGAGTCTCCAAGTTCTGAGAATCTGGAATACTAGTTTCCGGATATTCAGCCACTTCGAAGTCCACTAGATCTGAACCATCTAGATCCGGACAGTCAACGACTCCTGGTTCCTGAGAGCTTTGTTCATAACTTCGTTTGCGAGAGGTTATTTCTTTTTTCTTTCTAGGAAAAGTATCCTCAAAGAATTGAGCATTCCTTGATTCCATGATTGTACCCCCGTGGATATCTGGAATATCTGACTTATGCACTAAGAAGCGATAAGAACTATTGTTATTTGCATATCTGATGAAAATGCAATCTACAGTCTTAGGCCTAATCTTGACCTGCTTTGGCTTGGGCACTTCGACCTTTGCAAATAACCCCACACCTTTAAATATTTATAGGTGGGTTTCTTTCCCTTCCATGATTCATATGGAGTTTTGTCCTTATCCTTATGTGGGACTCTGTTAAGAATTGTATTAGTGGTAAGGACGACTTCTCCCACATGTTTTGGGGAAGACCGAAATCGATGAGCAAGACATTCATCATTTCCTTCAATGTGCGGTTCATGCGTTCCGCAACACCGTTCGACTGAGGTGAGTATGGAGCTGTCATTTGATGAAAAATGCCTGATTCGACATAATATTCCTCAAACGGCGCTACGTATTCTCCCCCTCTATCGCTACGAATGGATTTAATCCGCATGCTAAGTTGATTTTCAACTTCTGCTTTGTAACGTCGGAACGCTTCAATGACTTCATCTTTACTTTTCAACAAGTAAAGGTAACAATACCTTGTGCTATCATCAATGAATGTCACAAGTACTTGTTCCCTCCCCTAGTTTGTGCAAACTTCAAATCATATATATCTGTGTGAATAAGTTCTAGAGGAGCGGTATTCCTTTCGACGGATCAAAAAGGAAGCTTTGTGAGTTTTGCATCTACACACACTTTACACTTATGTTGAGGGTTTACGTCGATAAACGACAACAACTCCAACTTAACCAACATTTGGATGGATTTGTAGTTAACATGTCATAATCTATGATGCCATAAATTAGATGACTCAAGCAAGTAAGAAGAAGCTTCAATATTATTGCTTGCACGTATTACAAACATTGCGTTAACTTTGAAGAGGCCTTCACAGACGAAACCTCTTCCTACAAAGGTTCCATTTTTGGTGATTACAAACTTATTGGACTCAAATACTAGCCTAAAACCAACATTAACCAATAAATGACCTGAAATTAAATTTCTCATAATCTCAGGAACATGCATCACCTCCTTCAGAGTGAGCTCCTTTCCAGAAGTCATCTTCAGGACTACCTTTTCTACCCCAGCACGTCAGAGGAAGCGTTGTTACCCATGAACAGTTTCTTGTTAGTAACTGGTGTATAAGTGGAGAAGGCATCTCTATTGGAACAAATGTGTCTGGTAGCACCCGTGTCCATCCACCATTGCATGGGATTCTCAACAAGATTTGCTTTAAGCACCACTGCCGAGAACTCATCAATCATGTCATCCAGAAGCCTGTCTTTGACGATGTTAGCCTGAGCTTTGCATTTGGCCTTGGCCTTCTCTTGTTGCTTAGTCTTGAGCTTGCGACAGTCCTTGATTATGTGACCAGGTTTCCCACAGTGGTGACAGTTTCCTTTGAACTTCTCCGCCGCTTGGGTCTTGCCGTCTTTCTGGAACTTGCGCTTCTTGCTTGGGTTCCCTTTGGCCTCAACCATATTTGCCTTTGCCTCAGCAGGTTATTTTCCCCCTAGGAAAGGCCTTCTTATTATCTTCCTGAATCTAGAGTTTGATAATAAATTCTTCAAAGGTCATCTAATTTGTCTTGAGTTTTAAGTAACTCATAAACTCATTCCACGAGGGAGGTAACTTTTCAATCAGTGATGCAATAAAAAATTGCTCATTTGGTTCATACCTTTCAAATCCAGCTGATGTAGAATCATTTGAAATTCCAGGACTTGGGACATCACTGTTTTACTATCCACTATTTGAAATTTCAGGAATTTCCCAATGATGAATTTCTTTGTACCAGCATCTTGTGTGTTGTACTTCTTCTGCAGCTTCTCCCATAACTCTTTGGCGGTGCCTACTGTGCAATACACCGTGTACAGTGGGTCTGACAGGCAGTTCAAAATATAGTTCTTACACATGAAATCACTATGATTCCATGCATCAAGAACCATCTTCATGCCATTAATGACATGAATACCTTGGGCCCCTTCAGCCGTTTCAGTAGGCGAAGGGTCCATTTCATCTCTAGCTTGTGGAGGATCTTCTGTTAGGAAATGAGCCATTCCCATAACAGTCAGATAAAAAAGTATCTTCTGCTGCCATCTCTTGAAGTTGGAGCCCATGAACTTTTCTGGTGTTCATGGTGGAATCCAGTGGGTGGAGGAACTGTAACGTTCCCTTGAGCAGCAGGAAAGGCGTTGGATGAGCCTTGAACAGTAGTGAAGGCATTAGGTGTGCCTTGAGCAGTAGTGGGAAAGGCAGATGGGTTGCCTTGAGTAGCAGCAGCAGCAGAATCAGAAGTGAGTTGTTCTCTTCCAGTCTTCTTTCTAAGTACTTACAACAATCTTGTCTTAAAATTGTGGTTACAACAATTGCAGGAAATGAGAAGTAAGTAAATATTACAAATTTCTAGAAAGGATAAACTAAAGATTACAACAAAACTGGAATCAAGAACGAAACACACTCCTTGTGTGATTTGTTGAGTCGAGTGACGACACTCTATCTTTAAGACAAGATTGCCTCGTATATATCCTTTTTACGTTGTCGGGCAATTGTCTCCCAAGATACAATATCAACTTAACAAATGAGCAAAGGAAACTCAAGTGTTACGCTTGAAGAACTTTGAGTATAGTAACTTTGCTAGAGAGGAAGAAGAAGATTTCAGAAAATTCTGTAAGTGTTTTCTTGGTAGTCTTGAACAATTGAGCCAAAGGCCTCAATTTATAGTGTAATAAGATGACCCCTCAACTAGCCAACTAATGACCTTAAATAGCCATGTAATGACACTTATTGAGGGGTTACATTCAGCCAAATAATGGTTGAATTCATGTGCCAAATAATGGAGATTCAATGCTCCAAAACCAACCCAAAAGTCAGAACTTTCCATCTTCCCGTCGCAGCATTTTGCCTCCGAAGCGCCGTGGCTCCAGTGATTGGACAACCAATTAGCGCTACGGCACTGCCTGGGAGACGCAGCGGCGACTTTCGACTCGTTTCATCCTACACTTCTTCCTTCGTTTACCAACGTTGAATACTTTGTCATTTGGCCAATAACCGTCCATCATTCTATGTCTCAAACGTATTACTCACGTACCAATATCTCTTTCACTAATGAAATTTGCAATACTTGGCACTACGTGTGCACGTGTGTGGAAACGACGATTCCGACGTGAGGGGCCCTAATTGTTCGAGTCATAAATAATGGGATAAACTTAATTCCACATTAGTAAATTTCCAACAGTTATTGCCCATATGAAGAATTAGACTTAGGTATTGTTAGTACTCTATTGTACTTTATAAAGCAGTACGAAAAGTAAATAACTAATACAAGTATTCGAAAGGATAAACAAATATTCAATATTCAGAAATTGAATCTTGTTGAACAAATAGGCCAATCTTCAAAACTGCCGCAAGCTTGTTGTGTCTTGAATCTTGATAACTGAAATCAAGAAACAACTAAATCTGGATGGTTACAACGTTGTGTGTTGAGTCGAGTGATTGCCCTCTGTCCTTTAGACAAGATTGGCCCGAATATATTCTTTTACGTTAGCGGGAAATAGTCTCCCAAGATAAAACAATACTTTAATCTCAACGCTACAAAGCCAATAGGTTGAGCCTGACGAAGAAAACAAATATGAATCGACTTGCTGAAGATATGGAAAAAGAAGGAAGAGTTTCTATTTACTCTTCTCTTTTGTCTCTGTTGTGTATATCTTGTGTATATGTGTGTATTTCAACACTGTTTTTCCATCACTGTTTTGCTATTTTTCGTGACTGTTTTGTGCTGAAAAACAGTGATTGTTTTGTGCTGAAAATGCTGTCTATATTGCTATTTTTGTCTTCTATTTTGCAGTCACGAATTAAGCCAACAACAGCTCAATATATAGCATGGAAGAGGGCAGCCCAACAGCCACAAACAAGATTGTAATGGCCATTAAGTGAAGGCTGTTAATGGCATTAGAGAGTTAATCAGCCAAGTAATGGCTGGTTAATGCTCCAAAACACAGTCCGACGGAAGGCAGAAAACTTTCTGCCTTCCGTCACCCCAAAATCAACTTTTCAGAAACTCTGGGGACCAAACTATAAATATTAAGCAATTTGGGGTCCAAAAAGATAATATCAGCTCACAGCCCGGACCGGACGGGCGGCGGCGGCGCACGTGTGGGATTAGCCTTGAACCCAAGCACATCTAGGTCCTCCCTCCTTTAAACACATGGGATACCCCTTGGGGTCCCAAACCCTTTACCACATTAGAGACATATACAGAGATCAATTCTTCCTATTCCCACCGATGTGGTAGATTTGTCCCACACCATATTTCCATGCCTCAAACACCTTACTTCGTGGACCAATATTTCTTTCATTTCTCAACGAAATTTGACGATTCTTGGCCCTACGGTCATCTACTTACTCCGTAGATCATGCATGTGCGAAGAGACAAAGCCTCCTACATGCGGAATACTAGTGTTTAATTCATTAAATATGGGTGGACGCACCTCCCCGCCAAAGGAAAATTTCCAACAATCCCCTATATGAAAGAGAGATTGTGGCGCACGCACAGGGTGCCTACTTTCAGCAATCTTTCAGCGAAAAGATATTGCATCAGGAGAAGTAGCTTCCGCTTTGAACCTTCCCTAGTTGAAACCATCGGACTTACTTACTGCGCGGTGAACGTGATGTCTTGAACCGTCAGTGTTTAGTGTAAGTCAAGATAATGATAACAACGCAATAACTCTTCTTATCCGTTTTCATTCTTACATTTTTGTCCGTTGTGGCCGTGGACACACTTGGATTCTTAAGTGCGTTCATTTGAGGCGGCCATCCTCACACTTAAATAGGTGATCTCCTACAAGGTATCCTGCTATACCCCACTTCACAAGTGTTAGGAATCATTAAAAGTTTCCCCAACCTTAACCTCAACCGTTTGAGGATCGTTTAAAGGTTTAGAAGCTTAACCTTTACCAACCATGCAGGCAACACTTTAATGTCTATCGCAGGAATAGCTTTGGATTCATGTTTCCGTACAGAAATATTCATCCGAAGTGCTTCTTGCTTCCACCGAAGCGCTCAACTGAACCTTTTGCCGCTTAGTTTTCCCATTGAACCAAATTCTTGGGATCTCCAATCAGTATGGTTGGGTTTCTACCGCAAAGGTTCGTATTGTTTGGGTTTTAAGCCCATTCCCCTAGACAGGCAGAACACTTGATCTTCGGGTAGTCCCTTAGTTAGTAAACAAGGAAGTGACACCCGTGATGATCAACTGCTATACGGTCTTATGTCTCCGACAGATCCTGACAGATATGTCCAGACGCCGTCATCCGTGTCCTTTCTGAAGCCGACCGGCTAGCAACAATGTATAACTGCTGAAGGCACGGGTTTCTCCCAATAAGGGACGTCCTCTAAGGAGTCATGAAGTTACTCAACTTCTTTCATGCTTTGTATAAAGCGATAAACTCTGATTCCATCATGAATCGGCCGATGCAAGTTTGTTTGGAGGATTTTCCAAGACCCACCATACACATTTACTTGTGGCATTGGTGTTCTTCATATCTGATATACAGTTTGCATCACTTTGTTCTCCCAGAACCGCTGGACATCCAGAATACCATAATCCGTAGATGAGCGAATAATTCAGATATCGTCATATCCGACTTAACGCCTTTCTATTGATCATGTATTAAATCATAAGTGAACCTGAGTTCAACTGATCTGTTTGTAGGCCGATACCAGGTCCGTTGTAGTGTGTACAATACATTGAACTATACGTGACCTGAGCATATCGCTCCTTGTCTATGGGTGCACCATGATTCAAATTAGTTCTATGATTCATATCCATTGGTGGCTTCAACGAGACTGTCAACTATCAACTAGTCCGTTAGATGTCTTAGAAATCCAATTCCTAAGATGTCATTTGTGATACCCATATTTTTTATATCGAGACTTTGTTTCAATATGACTTTTACTTTCAGACTGTTGATTCTCCAACTGTTGGCTTTCTAACTTCAGAGTCAATGTTTCTGTGGTCAGATTCATTATTTCTGTTTTATCTAAAACTTTCAGGACCAAAATGTAAGCATTTCAGGGACCAAAATGAAAGTTCAGGAAGAAGCCCAACAGTTCAGCAAATCAATTTTGATCCTCTTCTTCCAACTCTCCGGTTGGGAAGGTTGTTTCAACATCCATGCCACGCAAGACTGCAATGGTCCAGGATGTTAAGCTACTCGCAGGGGAGCACTTGTACAAGTAACCGAGGCTTTATACTCGTCAGTAGATCCATCTACTTTGTACTCACATTTGAGTATCCTTTTTCACAACCCAAAGGTTCTTTTCCCGGAGGAAGATCAACCATTACACAAGTATGGTTCTATATGATGGAATCTTTTCTCTCTTTGTAGCTTCTTTCCAAAGCAGTGCTTTTGAAGCTGAGAATTATTTGTTAATTGTCCATGGTTCATTCTCAACCATACACTCTAGAAGGACTGGAACAAGTCTTTGTCCCCTTCTTTGCTCCGTCTTGGTTCAATATCTAGAATCCCTGAGTTCTGCAGATCTGGAATATTAAGTTCCGGATAGCCAGCAACTTTCGAGTCCTGTAGATACGGAACGTCTAGTTCCGGACAGTCAGGCCCTCGCGGGTTCTTGTTAACCTTGAGCAATTACTCTTTTTTCCTTTTCAAGGAAAGTTATCTTCTAAGAATTCAGCAATCTTTGACGCCAAGAGGCGATAAGTACTACTGTTATTTGCAGATCCAATGGATATGCAATCTACAGTCTTAGGTACAACTTGACCTGTTTCGGTATTCCAACTTTTACCAAGCCACCCCACATAATTTGGGCGTATGACTTTGCGCTTGGCTAACACCGTTGGATTGAGGTGAGAAATGAACAGTCGTTTAATGAACGATGCTTTACATTCTCTCCCTCTATCACTATGAATTTCGCAATCCATAGACTTAGTTGATTTCCAACTTCTGCTTTGTAGCGCTTATCCGCTTCAACAACTTCATCTTTGCTTTTCAACAAACAAAGGATTACATACATTGTACCATCATCAATGAAGGTCACAAAGTACTTGGCTCCCCCCTCTATTTTGTATAAACTTTAAATCACCCATAAATGTGTGACTAAGTTCTAGAGGAGCGATGCTTCTTTCGCTATTCCTTTGACGGAATTTGGAAAGGTGATTTTGCCTCTTCGCCTACCTCACATTCATTTTGAGGGTTTATGTCTAAAGAATGCAACAATCTCAACTTCGCTAGCTTTTGAATGACTTTCTATTTAACGTGTCTTAATTCTATGATGGCATAGATGCACAGATTACAAATATATCATTCATTTGGCTACAGACATACTGTACCATTCTTAGTTATTACAAACCTGTTGGACTAGTCTCAAACCAGCTTGACCAACAACGTCCCTTAAACCAAGTTTGGATATGTATCACCTCATTTTAGAGTGATCCCATTCCCTGAAGTCCTATTGAGGACAACCTCTCTAGCCCCTTTGATTTTAGAGGTGGCGTTGCTTCACATGAACAACCTCTTGCCCGTGGTTAGGGCGTAACCGGATCATATGTGATCTCGATACTCTGGCCCACTCCAGTTGATTTGGCAGACTGAGTGTCCAATTTCTGTTCTGCCTTTCTTTAGGCCTTCAGGTCATTTAAGACCTGGAAACTCTGGCCCACCTTACTAGGTGTCCATTACTTTTCCTATGAAATGAATTCTGGCCCCACTCCAGTCGCCCGGAGGCTTTGTATGACTGAGTGTCCAATATCATCATATCAAAGGAATTTTGGCCCACTCCAGTCGCCCGGAGGCTTTGTATGACTGAGTGTCCAATATCATCCTATGAAGGATCTTCTGCCAAATAGTGTGACAGGCTCAACGTCTTTAGCTTTTAGACTTCTTCCGTTATGATTGGTGCCCAGATAATTCTTGGCGCATACTTAAGAGTGGTAACAGTTTTCGCACAGTTAGTGGATCTTTCTCCCTCGTATGTGTGAACATACTTCAAACACTTTTAATAATTACACTTAAAAGAACGGATCTTTTTAAGTCGTTTACAAAATCCAATCTTTAAACGGGAAAGAAGAAGAGATTAAACTTCTGATTTTAAAGCGTAAGGAATATAAATTATTTTCATATTCCTCCTTACTTTAATCCATTTTTAATCAGACATCATTTAATCTTTATTCTTGACAAAAAAAAACTACTTATCCCAATTTCGGATTCTGGCCCACTTCAGTCACTTCATCAGACTGAGTGTCCATTTCCTTCTTAATATTATTCGGATATTTTGTCTGGCACATATATAGGCCTTCTGCTGCAAGGTAGAATAACATCTTCAGTCTTCTCCTCTTGTCCCAGTTGACATCCTCAGGCTCTCGTGAGCGCTTGTTCCCACCAGTCTTGGTAGCGGTGACACCATGAACATGTTCATCATCATCACTCTCTTCTACCAGAAAACCATTGCCATATCCAGATTTGGTCACACAACTTTTGACCGACATCTTTCGAACACTAATAGTAATACAATACAAACTTGTCTTAAATTGTTGGTACTCTATTGTACTTTATTAAGCAGTACGGGAAGTAAATAACTATTCCAAGTATTCGAAAGGATAAACAAATATTCAATATTCAGAAATTGAATCTTGTTGAACAAATAGGTCAATCTTCAAAACTGCCGCAAACTTGTTGTGTCTTGAATCTTGATAACCTGAAATCAAGAAACAACTAAATCTGGATGGTTACAACGTTGTGTGTTGAGTCGAGTGATTGCCCTCTGTCCTTAAGACAAGATTTCCCCGTATATATGCTTTTACGTTAGCGGGCAATAGTCTCACAAGATAAAACAACACTTTAATCTCAACGCTACAAAGCCAATAGGTTGAGCCTGATGAAGAAAACAAATATGAATCGACTTGCTGAAGATATGGAAAAGGAAGGAAGAGTTTCTGTTTACTCTTCTCTTTTGTCTCTGTGTATATAGTGTGTCTCTGTTGTTTATATCTTATGTATATGTGTGTATTTCAACACTGTTTTTCCGTCACTATTTTACTATTTTTCGTGGATCGTTTTGTCTTTGAAAAAGCATTGATCATTTTGTCTTGAAAAAGCGATGGATTTTTGTCTGAAAATCTTTGTCTATATTGATGTTTTTGTCTTCTGTTTTGCAGTCACGAATTGAGCCAACAACAGCTCAATATATAGCATGGAAGAGGGCAGCCCAACAGCCACAAACAAGACTGTAATGACCATTAAGTGAGGGCTGTTAATGGCATTAGAGAGGCTGATTTATGGTCATGAATGAGGCTGCTCAACTGCCCAAGTAATGGGCTGTTAATGGAGGAGTTAATTAACCAAGTAATGACTGGTTAATGCTCCAAAACACAGTCCAACGGTAGACATAAAGTTTTCTGCCTTCCGTCACCCCAAAATCAACTTTTCAGAAACTTTGGGGACCAAACTGTAAATATTAAGCAATTTGAGGTCCAAAAAGATAATATCAGCCCACAGCCAGGACGGGCGGCGGCGGCGCTCGTGTGGGCTTAGCCTTGAACCCAAGCACATCTAGGTTCTCCCTCCTTTAAACACATGGGATACCCCTTGGGGTCCCAAACCCTTTACCACATTAAAGACTTATATAGAGAGCAATTCTTCCTATTCCCACCGATGTGGTAGATTTGTCCCACACCATATTTCCATGCCTCAAACACCTTACTTCGTGGACCAATATTTCTTTCATTTCTCAACGAAATTTGACGATTCTTGGCCCTACGGTCATCTACTTACTTCGTAGATCATGTATGTGCGAAGAGACAAATCCTCCAACATGCGGAACACTAGTGTTTAATTCATTAAATATGGGTGGACGCACCTCCCCGCCAAAGGCAAATTTCCAACAGTATATAGCATGGCAAGTCCTTTTTTTTTTGGAAGGAGGATTTGTAACTGAGGTCAGGCCTAGTCCCCCTCCTTTTTGCTATATATGATGGTATAAAGCACACCCAAGCTTAAATGTGTGAATTTAATGAACAAAATACGTGGGTCTATATGTTGCATTAGTTGTTTTCTTGCACATTGAACACACATAGAGAGAGTTTTGAGAGCAAAAACAAGAAGCAATCTTGTGTGCCAGAAGATCAAGTGGACGAACCAAGACCCACGTTTGAAGTTCTTTTCCATTCCGTTCTACTGTTGGTCTAGTTATTATAGTGATCTTTTGAGTTGTAACCTAATTTACTTTTTAAAGAAGTACTTTGTTAGGTCTTCACTACAAAAAATCTTTTTTATTTTTATTTTTAGGCTAGAGTTAGGTCGAGACGTAGACATTGAAGGTGCTAAAGTCTCTTTGTTTTAGTGGAGGTTGAGCTGAAATGCTATAAAAGTGGGTCATAATTTTTACTCCCTAAGCAAGGAGGTTTTATATGGAAAATCTCCTTATCTTATTTATTTCCACATTATATTCTTCGCATAGTTAATTTTACAGTACAAAGAACCGGTTACATGTACCTAAGTTCAACAGGTTGTTATTCGAGTTTGCAATTTTTTACAGAGATAAAAAATTTAACAAGACATAAATCACCTCCATCTTGTGTCTAGGTGTGCGAAACTAACAGATTTGAAACAAAGGACAATATTTTTTCGATAGAAGTCATGTTTACTTAAGAAACTGAAACGAAATTAATAATTAGAGCCCATTTGCTGATGGCTCATTTATGTAAAAAATGTCACAAGTACAAAACAATTTCTTTTATCTTTGGCAAACAACATTATGCTAACACAAAGCTAAAAAGAAAACCAAAACAATTTAAGCTTGGAGAATGCAGAGTTGCTTGCTTTATGCAGCTGCAGTGATGCACTCAATAGCCTGTTTGCATATGCCAGTCATGGTTTCCTCAGGTCCATATACCTACGACAATAAATTAAGAGACGGGAAAAGATTAACAACAACGATATTTGAGTTGTGATGTCGAAATTGCTTGAGTGTATTGAATAAGAAAAAAATGGTGTTAATGTTGGGTTTGGTGTTGTGATATTTGACCCAATATATCTTCTGAAGTACTGATTTGAATGCATAAAAATGTTTGGACAAATGTCATAACATTTGGATCAACATCTTTGAAAAACAATTTTGTCTTACTTCATGGTAAGCAGTAATATTTTACTGTGAGGTAAAAACGACTTAGACGTGGTGAATTGGAGCCGTGTAAAACCTGGGAGAAAGAGTCAAAGCTTGGGGAAGAAGTCGAGTAAGGAACAAGTCAAAGTTGTTGAGATTTTCACTCCTTAATCATCTACCATAAGCTGCCCACATTTCCCTCAACTTAGAGAGGCCACAACAATGAATCGAATATCCAGAATCAGATTGCAAAAATACCAAGAGAGCTCTCGGGATTTCATCTCAGAAATCTGGATCACAAGTGTTGCCTGAGTGTGTCGACAACATTCTGTCAAACATTACAATAGCTATATAGATTCTAGTTTAGTTTTGTATGGAGCGATTGTAATGAGAGGTTGTCTATGTCTACTTAGATTTTTCAGGCAGAAGTCATCTGCGTCTTCAACTTTTAATTCCTTTCCGTTTTATATTGTAAATCCGTAAAGAAAGGAATTTGTATTTTTGTATATAATATATATACAATACATCTGGTCATTGACCATCATAAGTTATATAATATATATAACTTATAAAATTTTTAAACCTTTGTGTTATTTAAATTTCGTTGCATTTACTCTTTAAAGTTTCTGTTTTGCTAAAGTGTTGTTACTGGTGTCAGACGACATAACTGCTGACATTCGAAAACAGAATTGACATTCGATTTATTTCATCTCTTGTTTTTACTTTAAGTAGCTTTTGACACCCTTACAAGTGGTATCAGAGCCGACACTTAACGCAATAAGTGCTTGGTCCTGTTGTCATAAGCTATGAATCCGGCAATCCAACTATTGGTAGACTTTGTTGGAAATTTACTAAATGTGGAATTAAGTATATCCCATTAATTTATGACTCGAACAATTGGGGTCTACACGTCGGAAACGTCGTTTCCACACACGTGCACACGTAGTGCCAAGTATCGCAAATTTCATTAGTGAAAGAGATATTGATACGTATGTAATACGTTTGAGACATATAATTATGGACGGTTATTGACCAAATGACAAAAGTATTACACGTTGGTAAACGAAGGAAGAAGTGTACAAAGTGTAAAATGAAACGAGTCGGAAATCACCGCGGAGCCTTGAAGGGTCGCGGCGCCACACCGTCGGAGCCGCGGCGCTTCGGAGGCAGAAAGCTACGACTGGAAGTTGGAAAAATCTGACATTTGGGCTGGTTTTGGAGCATTGATTCTCCATTACTTGGCACATGAATTCAACCATTATTTGGCTGAATGTAACCCCTCAATCAACTGCAATTACATGGCTATTGAAGGCCATTAGTTGGCTAGTTGAGGGGTCTTCTACTTACATTATAAATTGAGGCCTTTGGCTCAATTGAACAACACTCAACACTTAGAAAATACTCCAGATTTCTGAATTCATATTCTTCCTCTCTAGCAAAGTTACTATACTCAAAGTTCTTCAAGAGTAACACTTGAGTTTTCTTTGCTCACTTGTTAAAGTTGTTGTTGTATCTTGGAAAACTATTGTTCAACACCGTAAAAGGAGATATACGGGGCAATCTTGTCTTAAAGACAAAGTGTCATCACTCGACTCAGCAAATCACACAAGCAGTTTGTTAAGGTTTTGATTTTCAGTTTTATTGTAATAGTTTGTTTATCATTTCTACCGTTGTAATAGTTACTTACTTTTCGTTTTCTACAACAATTGTATCCCAACAGACTTTCTATTTTAGATGGATCAAATTATGTCTATTGAAAGATTCGCCTACGTTCGCATATCAAATCAATTGATATTCGTGCATGTAGATCTATAACCAATGGGTATGTTGTTCCAATGTTGTCACCGGATGAGAAAAATGACATTATTGCTAAATCTGAATCCGAATGGACTATCGAAGAAACTAATAATGATATCTTTAACGAAAAGGTCCTCAATGCAAATTTTGAATGGGTTGATCTTTACATGTTCAAATTCATTCAAAACTGCCCCACGGCCAAGGACGCATGTGATACTTTACAAATTCATTGTGAAGGGAGCTCAAGTGTTCGACGAACAAAGCTACGCATGCTCATGAGTAAATATGAACGTTTAAGGATGGAAGAAGCAGATGATATTAAATCTTATTTTAAAAAAGTTGATTGACATCTCAAATGAATATCAAGTGTTTGGTGAACCATTAACCAACACTCAACTTGTTGAAAAAGCTCTTTGTTCTCTTCCTGAAAAGTTCAATTTAAAGATTTGTGTTATTGAAGAAGCTCACAATCTTGCCACAATGGACCTTCATACCTTGATGAGCATACTCAAAACTTATGAGATGAACATTGAGAATCAAAAGGAATTGTATAAAAGCAAGAATGTGGCACTTCAAGTTCAATCCTCGGAGAGTCAAATCGAAGAAGAGGATGAGAATCTTGAAGAAATTAGTGAAGGCGCAAATGTTGCCTTACTCGAAAATACAATTCGATGGTGAGTAAGTTCAACAATGAGAGAAGTCAATATAATTCTAAAAAGCACCAAAACCAAGCCTTCAATCAAAAGCCCACTAGATTCCTTCCAAATGTACAAAAGCGAAATGAACTAAGAAGAACCAACTCAGATCATACAAGTTTGATCCCAAACAACTTGAGTCCGTGCAATGTCATGCATGCTCAGATTGGGGTCATTATGCTAACGGATGTACAAACACTCTTAGAAAATTTGGTAAGAACCTATGAGTTTCTCTTAGTGATGATGAAGAAGAGGAAAAAGATCGTGAAATTGAAACACAAACA
The DNA here is from genome assembly GCA_029783415.1 of Anisodus acutangulus. Lineage (NCBI taxonomy): Eukaryota > Viridiplantae > Streptophyta > Magnoliopsida > Solanales > Solanaceae > Anisodus > Anisodus acutangulus. Next base: position 49,628,547 of record CM056492.1, read on the forward strand.
ATCATGGCCACTATTTTCGAACAGTCTCTATCGGATAATGAAGTTGTCTCAGATGTCACGACATTTGCTCCAACATCAGCAACGACATCCGAAAGGTATGAATTCTTTAACTATTCTAATGTTAATTGCTTTAGTGGTTCTATTTCTGTTAGTGAGGCTGATTGTATTGATCGAGTTGAATGCAAAGATGATATGGTTAATGAATTACAAAGTAATTGTAAAGCCTTAATCATAGAATCCAAGCAACTTGACAAAAGGGTAAAATCTTTAATTCATGAGAATTTAGAATTAACATGCACAATAACCCGACTTGAGGTTACACTTACCAAAAAAGATATTGAATTTGGTAAGATTCGTGCAAAATTGGATTTAGCCGAAGCAACCTTCCGTAAGCTCAACACAGGGACTTCGAAGTTGAATGAAATACTCAACTTTAGTAATCCTTTACATGCAGGTATTGGGTACGAAAACTTTCTTAAAACCATATGCTCTAATCTCTTTAATAAGAATGAGAAGATACGCTTTGTAAAAGAAAAAGAGATAAATAATAAGTTCTCATATATGTTAAAGAATATGAAGTTTGTATGTCATCACTGTAACTCCCCTGGACACTTAAAGCCATATTGTTTCAAACTTCAAAATTCTCTGGGCAAAAGGTTGCCTAAATTGTTGTCCAACATTCTAGATAAACATCGAATGAACATTTCTTAGCGAAAAAATAAAAATTGTTTTAAGAGAGTTTGAGTTCCTAAAATGGACTTAACTTGTAATGTCTGTATAACTGCATTAAGAACTAACATTTCAGGTTCTTGGTACTTTGATAGTGGATGTTCTCGCCACATGACAGGTACAAAAGGCTTTCTAAAGAACTATGAGTCATTCAATGGAGGAAACGTGACTTATGAAGGTGGCAGTAAAAGAAAAATAATTGGAAAAAGGAATCTTGGATGTTCCTGGATTTTCAGCCTTAAGAAATGTCTTACACATTGAAGGATTAATGGCTAATTTGATTAGTATTAGTCAACTGTGTGATGACGATCTTGAGGTAAAATTTAATAAGAATGCTTGTAAAGTTACGAATAAAGCAAATATATGTTCCATGATAGGGACACAAGAACATGTGACAATTGCTATCTTGTTGTAAGACAAGAAACATACAATAATGCTAAGATCGATGACACAACACTATGACATCAAAAGTTGGGGCATGTCAACTACTGCAATTTAGAAAAATTGGTCTCATATGAAGCGGTTAGAGGCTTACCCAATCTTAGCTATAAAGGTAACGTTGTCTGTGAAGATTATCTGAAAGGCAAGAAAACCCGTGTCTCTCATAATGGTGTCCAACACGACGGACAACATTCAGGTACGTCTCACTGTTTTCAATTATTGCATATGAATTTAATGTCCAATTGAAGTAGACAGTCTAGGTGGCATTAGGTATTCCTATGTGATTGTAGATGATTTTTCTCATGGATATATTTTTTGAAAGAAAAATCACAAACTTTTGACATGTTTAAGATTTTGCACTCTAGAATCAGGAATTTGTTCTATTCTCCTATTTTTCTGATTAGATCCGACCATGGAAAAGAATTTAAAAATAGCTCATTCACAAAATTTTGTGAGAAAAAGAATTTTTTTCATGAGTTTTCTGCTCCCAAAACTCCTCAACGGAATTGGGTAGCAGAAAGGAAGAATAGAACACTGCAAGAAATGGCTCGAGTTATGCTTAGTTCTAAAAGAATGTCAAAACATTTTTGGGCCGAAGCCTTAAATGCTGCTTGTCACATCTCTAATAGAGTCTACTTAAGGCGAGGAACAAAGATGACTCCCTATGAGCTTATAAATGAAAAGAAACCTAACTTGCGTTACTTTCATGTTTTTGGGTGTATTTATTACATTTTGAATTATAAAGATCATTTGGCAAAATTTGACTCTAAGAGTGATAAAAGAATTTTTGTTGGTTATTCCCAAAACAGTCATGCTTATCGAGTGTACAATTTAAGGACCATAACTGTACAATAGTCTGTAAATGTTATCTTTGATGATTTTTCTGATCTTACAAGAAATACAACTGAAAATAACACTATAGTTTTAGTGAAAAATGCGCAGACTGGTGAAGAATCAAATGTTGCCCCAAATGTTGCCACACCCGAAGCAACATCTGAATCTGGAAGAGAGACCACATAGGCTATGGATGAGGAGTCACATGTTGAATTGTCAGATCAAGTTCGAAGGGACCCCTCATCAATGATTAGGAAGAATCATCCCACGGGCCAGGTGATAGGGGGAGTTTTTGAAGGAATTAAAACAAGAGGGAAATAACCACTCAACTACAGATAAATGGTAAGGTATGTGTGTATGTCTACCATATACCAAGAGATTAGTATTTCTTGTTTTATAACTACTTTAGAATCAAAAAATATTTTAAAAGCACTCAAAGATAATTTGTGGATTCAAGCAATGTAAGAAGAGCTTGAACAATTCTGTTGAAATGGAGTCTGGGACTTAGTTCCACGTCCAAATAATACAAATGTAATTGGAATTAAGTGGATTTTTAAAAATAAATCAGACAAATCGGGAACAGTTGTTAGAAACAAAGCTCGTCTAGTTGCACAAGGATATACTCAGATTGAAGGAATCGATTATGACGAAACCTTCGCACATGTGGCTAGAATTGATTCAATTAGACTTTTACTTTCAATTGCTTGTTGTCTGAAAATTACTTTACACCAAATGGATGTAAAATGTGCATTCTTAAATGGTTACCTAGATAAGGAAGTTTATGTTGAACAACCAAAAGGATTTGAAGATCCCTACCATCCACACTATGTGTACAAGCTCAAAAAGGCTCTGTATGGGTTGAAACAAGCCCCTCGTGCATGGTATGGTCGTCTAACTAACTTTCTTCTTGAATTTGGTTTTAACCGTGGTGAAGCTGATCATACCTTATTCATTAAACGTCATGGTGTAGATATTATTATTGCTCAAATCTACGTAGATGACATAGTCTTTGGTTCGACCTCACAGTCTTATCTAAAGTCATTTGTTGAATCTATGTCATCGACATTTGAAATGAGCATGATTGGTGAACTAACTTTTTTCTTAGGTTTGCAGATTAAGCAAAGTGAAGATGAAATTTTAATCTCACAAAGTAAATAGGTTAAGAATCTAGTTAAGAGATTTGGTTTGGAGAACGCTAAACAAATAAAAACGTCAATGGGTTCATCGCAGAAGGTATGTAAGGATAATGTTGGTGAAAATGTCGACTCAACATTAAATCGATCTATGATAGGTAGCCTTCTTAATCTTACATCTAGTCGCCCAGATATTATGTGTAGTGTTTGTGCACGTTTTCAAGCCTGTCCCAAAATGTCCCACTTAAATGTCGTGAAACGTATTATTCGATATGTTGCTGGCACATGTGAGTTTGGAATTTGGTATTCCAAAGACACTAATCCTAACTTAATAGGATTTAGTGACTCGGATTGGGCTGGAGATGTGGATGATAGAAAAAGTACAAGTGGATGATGTTTTTATCTTGGTGATAATCTTGTTTCGTGGTATAGTCGTAAACAAAACTATGTCGCACTTTCAACTTCAGAATCTGAATATGTAGTAGCTGAAAGTTGTTGCTCTCAATTAATATGACTAAGACACATGTTAGACGATTATGGATTTACTAGCAACATTTTGATTTTGTACTGTGATAATTTGAGTGCTATAAATATTTCCAAAAATCTAGTTCAGTACTCACGTACAAAACATATCGATATTAGACATCACTTTTAAGAGATTTAGTTGAAAAATAGCTAGTTAAAATTGAATATGTTGACACTCTTCATCAACTAGCTGATATTTTTACAAAAAGCTTTGGACCATGAGAGATTTTCGAGTTTAAAAAAATCTCTTGGTCTTTGTAATCTATAAAAAGAAGGCATTTTTTGTGAATTTCAACTGAAATGTTGCTTAACATTTCGAGTGACATTTACCTATGTTATATCACTAACTGATTATTGTTGCTGTCTGGTGCATAACTTTTGGTCACACAAGCATTAATCCTTCTATAAGAATGTGAATCCAACGTGATACCGTTCTCTGCGATGATATATATATATATATCATAAAAAGGGAGTATCAAAATAGGCAAATCCTATACAAATATTTGACAACTGTGCAAAATGGGCAAATCCCTTGAAAATATACCGTTCCTATTCTATAGGAGTATCAAATGATTCAAAAGAGACTAGAGAATACCATAAAAGTATTTTTATTATTGACACGAAAAATTCTTTTATATGTGTTATATGATTAGACTAAGGACACGATGGAAAAATATTACATTGGTCCAATGGTTAAACTCATAAAATACGTATAAAATATGTCTTGATTTGTTGCCAAAATGAAAAATTCTTGAGGGATCAAAATACTTGTGTCTTCCAAAATATTGCCAATATTGCTGTTGACATTTTCAGATTGTGATATTTGTTGGGATGTTCTTAACTGATTTCAGAAAAATCAAATTTTTCTCCCTATTTTTATGTCTCATTTTATAGGAATTTCAAACTTTAAAATGATAAGGCTAAATTGAATTCCTACGTGATGTTCATCCCAATACTTTAGGTGTAAGTTATTCTGTAAAAATGAAACACCTAAAACTAAGAGATTTTTGTTGCTTAGAAAGATTTGCATAAATATTCCTCTCATTTGCATTTTTTATCATTTCCGATTTTCCCCTGAAAAACTAAAAAAAAAGAAGGGAAAATCACACCTCGGGTATAACCCTACCTACCCGATGGAATCATCACCATTCCAAACTCCATTCTCAACCTCAAACCCTAAATCCCCAAAATTTTCTCCACAACATTCACCGATGAAAACCTCTCCAATGTCAACACCAATGTCAGCCAACACTGCAACCAACACCTCTATGAGTACAACCCCTCCAATAAACACTGAATCTCCTGAGCATATTGAACCGCAGCAACCCTGTCGGTTTCCTTCTTCACCACCCACAGAGGTTTTGTCCAAAGCTATAATATTTAAAGGTTTAGATGAACATTTAGACATTAGCTACCCTGGAGACAATAACAACCCTATAGAGACAATAACAACCCTATAGATGTTGATGAAACATCTGATATTGCAGCATTGGGTAAAAGACCAATATCCTCCACCTTCCCTACTCGTCGATTGAGTAGAATGTTTGAGAGAACAGTTCGTGAAGAGGCAAGCCACAAAAGGTCCAGGTTTGAAACATTAATTCCTTCTTGCTCGAGCAGTGACTGTGACGACACAAACTTTGTGCTCTCAACTGAAGAGAGTGAAGAAGAACCAACAACTTTCGTACCACAAAATGTGCCTCAAGAAAACGAGGAAATTCCTGATGAAACTCCACTAAAGTAATTCTTTCCAAAGGGAATTCCCCGATGTGCCAAATCGAGTACTGCTCCAAATGTTGCCACTGATGCCACAACATCTCAGGCAACATTTCAGCCAACATCAGAAGAGCAGTACAAAATCCAAAAGTTCAGCCATGTCTGATTCAGACACTGAGGTATCTGCTTTTTCAGAAAAAATCTATTCTAAAGCTAAGTATGATAAATGAGAATGGTACAAGAATATAGTAATTAGACCTGAGAAAGTGTTAGATATTAATTCATGTGCTGAATATGGCTTAATAGAATTCCTTGAGGATAGACAACTTCTCAAAACTGTCAGAGAAAAAAAACCGTATGTTGATGAGGTGATTAAGTTGTTCTATGCTAATTTAAGTCCTGCTATAGAGGATGTCTCCTCAAAAAATTTTGGGAAGATATATCTCTATAACAAGATTTATCAGTTTACACCCTCAGTCATAAATCAATGTATGGGACTTGACGCTGCAGAGAGAGTTAGAGATGCAGGACAAGTGATAGAAAATAGGGATAAAATGATTGAATACCTCACTGGAGGTATAATGAAAAAGTGGATCCCTAGATGCCCAGCTTCAAAACTAACAACCTTATATTCCACCCTCTACAAAATTGCTATTCACAATTGGCTTCCTTCCTTGAATGAGTCAGTTGTGACATCTGAACAAGCTTTCCTATTGTTTAAAATTGAAAAAGGTTTAAAAGTTGATTTAGAAAAAATGATCTTTTATCAAGTTGCCAACTTGGCTGAAAATGAATCAACTTTAATCCTTCCATTTTCTTCTCTAATCTACCAAATCTTGACTACCCAAGGCTTTGAACCTAAGAGAGAGGATATTATAGGAAATACTCCTGAATTGTACATAGTAAGCAAAACAATTTTAAAGATCAAAAGGAAGTATTTCAGAGGTAGCATTACCAGTATCACCATGTCAACATACTGGCTAGTGGGTCAAATAGCCAAAATCAACCATTTCTTGCTCTTACTTTCTTCACAAAAAAAAAGGGAGATGATGTGCAGGGGGAGCAGGGGGAAGAGGCTGAAGGTGCACATGGTGATACTAGTAATGCTATTGCTGCTGAAGCGGTTGATGTTGCTGTGCAAAAGGAAGAAGCTATTGAGAGGAAGGTGTTGCTGAAAAGGCTAAGGTTGAGGGCTGAAGCTGAAACTGTTATGCAGAAGTAGAAAGTTGTGGAAACCTGCTGCTGATGCATAATGAGCCAGAGAGAAGTGGGCTGATGTATTGCACCATGATCTTTTAATGTTTGGTTTATGAGTGTTTGGATTATGATTTTTTTTGTTTTGGTAATGGTTGATGTGGATGTTAATTTCTAACAATGGTTTATTCTGACAATGGGTTTTTTCTGTTTTGTGTTATGTGTATTGGATGATATGTGTATATATATGTGCACATATCATTTTCTAATCTTATGACTTGGTATACACTGGTATTGCCATCACAGGTTAAGGGGGAGCTTGTCAGTAATCACAGGTGTTGGACAACTTCTGTGACAAAGCACTAAGTCGTTTGTACATTTTGTAATGTGTTTTGTGAAGAAAGGCAAAAATGGGGAGATTATTAATGTTGGGTTTGGTGTTGTGACATTTGACTCAACATATCTTCTGAAGTACTGATTTGAATGCATAAAAATGTTTGGACAAATGTTATAACATTTGGATCAACATCTTCAAAAAACAGTTTTGCCTTACTTCACGGTAAACAGTAATATTTTACCGTGAGGTAAAAATGACTTATGCGTGGTGAATTGAAGTTGTGTAAAACGTGGGAGAAAGAGTCAGCTTGGGGAAGAAGTCGAGTCAGGATCAAGTCAAAGTTGTTGAGATTTTCACTCTTTGATCATCTACCACAAGTTGCCCACATTTCCCTCAACTTCCACAACCGATCGATGAGACTTTCAAGGGAACTCTCTACTATAAATATAGAGGCCACAACAGTAAATCGAATATCCAGAATCAGATTGCAAAAATACCAAGAGCTCTCGGAATTTCATCTCATAAATCTGGATCACAAGTGTTGCATGAGTGTGTTGACAACATTTTGTCCAACATTACAATTATTGCTTAGATTCTAGATTAGTTTTATATGGAGCGATTGTAATGAGAGGTTGTCTATGTCTACTTAGTTAGATTTTTCAGGCAGAAGTCATCTGCGACTTCAACTTTTAATTTCTTTCCGTTTTATATTGTAAATCTGTAAAGAAATGAATTTGTATTTATGTATATAATATATATACAATACATCTGGTCATTGACCATCATAAGTTATATAATATATATAGTTATGAAAATTTTAAACCTTTGTGTTCTTTAAATTTCACTGCATTTACTCTTTAAAGTTTCTGTTTTGCTAAAGTGTTGTTACTGGTGTACATAACTGCTGACATTCGAAAACAGAATTAGCATTCGATTTATTTCATCTCTTGATTTTAGCTTTTGACACTCTTACAAATGGTTTTAGCGATATTTGAGTTGTGATGTCAAAATTGCTTGAGTGTATTGAATAAGAAAAAAATAGTTTTAGACTAGCTATTGTTGGATACCAATTCATACCTCAATTGGGATGCCAATTTCCTCCCCAAGAGACCGCATTTTAGCGAGACCCTTCTGGTAGTTTGGACCCCCTCTTCTGACATATATGTGCATTCTTGCAGCTTTAAGCTTTGATTCCTGTTACAAGAATGCCGAGTTAGGAGTGTCCAAATTTCTGCAAGTCATATTGAAGATGACTATGAGTTATGATGGTTTCATACCTTCTCCTTGAGAGCTCGAATTATACCACTAAATGTAGCAGCAACATCAGTGAAGTTGGCTATTCCACCGCCTATCACTAGGGCTCTCTTACGGCCATCAGGATTTGCGGTTGCACACTGCAAAATTGGGAATGAAGTGAGTATCTTTCTCCTAATAAAGATGTTGTTTTCATTCTCTAGACACATAAACTATGATGGTCTATTAGGTTCCAAAAGCATTTCTGATCCTGTTACTTTATGTGAATACTTTATGCTTACATCAATTACAACTCTGGCGTACTGCAAGACCTCTTCTTCATTTGGAGCACCGCTGTATTCTGCATAGTTCCCAAGCTCAGAAGCATATCCAAGATCACCGACCTGAAAGCAACTCAACATGGCAATTAGAGCAATGCAACAGAAGCGTATCTAAGTAACCAGCTACAGAGGGCAAACAAGTTTCGCAAAGGTCAGAAACATACAGTATCTGCATAGATGACACTGGCACCTCCACCAGCAACCATCGTCCAAATTCGCCCCTTGGGGTTCAAGACCGTGAACTTCAAAGACGCACTTGTCTGCAATAGAACAATGAATTGAACACTTTTAGCATGTAATCAGTTGTTCATAGAACCATCTGCTACCTCAACTGACACATTTTGGACTAGAAACACTTCCCAGAACACTGTAATGCTCTATATTTCATGCCCAAGAAACACGCAATAGATGTCTATATTAAAAGAATCAGTTTTCTTCTCTTCTTGAATTTGTCTTACATGAAGAGAGTTTCTAAACTTTTTAAGGAAGAAAAAATAGCAGCTGTTTCTTTCCTTATTCATCTCTTACAATTCCCAAAAGAGGGACTATTAAGTCCAGGTAGAAACATCTTTTTCTACTTTTGGGGAGTAGGAGAGGGTTGGCAATTCCAAGTCTTTCATTCCCCATGCTTTTATTAATTAAATGCCAAAGTATCAAGAAATACCTTTTCATCTAGCCCATGAATAAAGCTCTCTGTAGCACTCATCACTCTTCCAAATGGCAATGGAAATTCAATATTTCCCCACCTGCAGAACGAAAGATATCTATTTAAAACTAATGATGCGTGCATACTATACTTGATGTATCTGAAAAGCAGTAGAATGTGTAAATGCCAGTGTGCCAAGAGATTTACTTTTTGAAATTCTTAAAAGCAGCAGTGTCATCAAGCTCTCCTCTCATATCCAGTGGATAAGGCTTTCCTTCGACCAATGTGAAAGGATTCATCTCCAGGAAAGTAAAGTCCAGATCTGAAAGAAAGAAATATTCAGTGGCTAAAGCAAATCCAAAGGCTATTAATGATGTGATAACGAGATTTGGGCATACCTTGAAACAAAGTATAAACCACTTTAAGGTACTCCTCAATTACACCTTTGATCTGTACAATACAAGTGAAATTCACATCAGTGGTTTCAGATTACATTGCAGAAACTAACATACAGCAGTACTTAAAATTGATCTTCCTTTACTTAGTTTCCCTTTTTTCCTTTCTCTTTTTGAAGAATAAGATCACTAAATGCTCCAACTTGACAATTAATTTTCAAATTACGGGTGGCAACAAGGAGCAAATTTTCAAACATTTACCTCTAATGGTAGAGTAGCAACAAGTGGTGCACAAACTTCTGATGTAAAAGATGTCCCCGTTGGCAGAAAGATCGTCTTAACCTGGATTTAACACGGTTGTCATGTCAGATCAATATACATGTATAAAATACTGCACAGTTTTTCTGTGGACTTGTAACAAAAATAGGCACATGTCACATACCTTGTCCCAGTTCTCTTCAATATCTATTCCCCCACATTCAGAAAAGCTAACACTACAACCAAGTCTCTCTGAAACAATATTAAGGTAAAACTCCTCATTGTGGGGTACAAATGGCTCAACGATGAAGGTTGTGATGGGCCCTTTGCATCCACCCATCTCCACCTGTTAATGTGAAAATACATGAAAACAAAGAATCACTAATAGTATAAATAATGTGTTTCTTGATATAGTATACAATGTGTTCTCTTTATAACAATATCACCACAAAGATATGGTCCGGGAATATTTGAATCACCTCTTTTCCTAAGCGTTCCTTCACAAAAGAAGCAACTTGAGCCAGATCAAGATTCAAGGCAACTAGCCCGCTTTTTCCACGCTTCCCAAATAACATATCAGGCTTTACCACCAATTGTGTTGAAGAAAGCCATGGCTCTTTCTCTACAAGCTCATTCAAATCAGTTGACTCTGTAACCTAAGACATAGAAAGGACAAATACCATCATCATATTGCACAGAGGAATAAATTTCCGCGTTCTTATATTCTCTAAAATAAATAATCTAAGACAGTGTTGCATGACCTCTGGACCATAGAATAAACTTAGTTTGCTAATTGCTTTGAGGGCCTGAATGCTAACAAAAAGATACAGAATGAGAGACTTGAAGAAGATACACTCTGGTTGATATGCAGTGAATAACACTTTAGTAGCTACAATTCTTCAGTTTAGTAGCTACCTAACATTCTACATACACTACCATTATGGCTAGCAAAATGGTTTTAAAAAAGCAAGTAACGTCCAATCCGACCCATTAAATATGGGTTGAATAACTGACCACTAAAAAATGGATCAAATTTGGATATTATCCGTATTATCCACTAAAAAATGGACATCCATCCATATTATCAATACCTATTTGTCTGCTTATATTTTTAATGAGTTCATGCTTTAAGGAAATCTAAGCTTATTTTGACTTTAAGTTTGTGTTCTCACATAACTATTTCTGAAGCCATGGATAATATGGATATCTATATTATCCGTGGGTTAAGTCATTTTTTATCCGTGTTAAATATGGGTGGGTAGTATATTTTATCCATTTTTGCTTAACATGTTTTCGACCAACCCATATTCGATCCAACCGGCCACTAGTAACTACCGTAACTATGCCCCCAGGGCACAGACGAGTTGGTAAGTGGCAAGGTGATTGGGGTACAACCACTCCGACGTCGCGAGTTCGAATCCGTGTGGTGACAGTCTTTGCTGAAATATTGCAAGTGTTCTTTGGGTTAGTGTCTGTTGGTCTTCTGCGAGTGTCATTGTCACTTATATCCTTCGATTTACATTCCACCTGGCCAAGGGGCCTGGTACAGATGGGGGTTTCGCCTTGGGACTTTCCCCTTCACAAAGTAACTACCGTAACTAGTACTAGACTGCACTAGAATATTTACTCCTAAATACAGTCTGAAATTTAACTAATGCAACCTAAAACTCTCCTGCAATCTTAATTGAATCACCTGGGCAGATTTGATGGCCAAATCATAACCAGCAAGCCTTTTAAAGTGTTCTTTCAACAATCTCTTTGAATCATACTCTCTGATCTTCTTTCGGGCCATTTTTCTTTTCTTAATATCTGAATACAGATCCAAAAACTATAATTAACAAAGCTTCAAATTTATATCTGACAAATGAAAATGCAAGAAAGTTGGGATCCTTACCGTTAAAAAGCTGATTTAAAGAATCTTTGCGATGTTATCAAAGATTTACAACTTATAACACGCAGACCGTCTATATTTATAGTTATGATATTAATAGGGTTTTCAGAGATGGCTGCTGTAAATTATAATATGAATGAATTGAAAAATTGTATAAAGAAATATGCATACAGAAAATACTAGAGTGATATAGTAATATTGTTTGTTTGCGTATGGAGTATGGACAGCGGACACATGAAGCACCAGGCAAACTACCTACCCACCAATGTGGACCATCCAACCAACCGATGTATGCTAATTAATGGCTTTAGCTACCTTAGTATATAAAATATTTTATTAATTCTGTCTGTTTTTTCTTTCGGTATTTATAGTTCAAATGGTCCAAAAGATGGAATCTCAGGTTGCAGATATTAGTAATTCAGGGAAAGAATTTATGTATTATTTTATATAGAAATTAGTTATGCAGGATTTAATTATTTATGTATTAATTATTTAATTTTTTATATGCATAAAATAATACATAAATTTTTTCATAAGTTATAACTTATATATGTATTAGAGCCCGTTTGGATGAGCATATGACTTTTGGCTTATAGTTAAAAATTCTAGCTTATGACTTTTGACTTATTTTATTATTTTGACTTTAAAGCAAGTACTTAAAAGCATTTGTTATTTTCCAAATACTACAAAAGTGTTTATAAGCTATTTTGGCTTAAAACACTTAAAATAATTCAATCCAAACAGACTCTTAGTTATGCGGGTTTTTAAACTGCAAACCAAACACTAGGTGTGTTAAATTTCATACATAGCAAAACAATAATACCAAATATGATATTACTTATGTAGGATTTAATACATGAATAACTTAGTTTTTAACCATCTATCAAATCGACCCCTTAATGTTTGGCAGCCTCATTTGATTTTGCTTAATTACCATATCTCTACGATTGTGAAATTGAGATCCTATATGATTTCCCTAATTTCCACTATGTCAATCTTAATTAGGTAATTAATATTATGTAATATGCTCACCAAGGACTGTATAATTTGTTTTTTTGGAGCTTGAAAAAAATAATTCATCCGCCAGTCAAGATCTGTTGGCCAATTAGCATGATGTTGGTACATTTGTGAAGTGGAAGGACACGTGTCCACTAGGATGAATGGAGCTGCAAATTCTACAAGTAAGATACATAGATCTTATTTTATTGCTTTTCAATTAACAACCACATACGTTTTTAAGTTCTCGATATTGGGTTCCAAACGAACAGTTCGGTGACCAAAATGCCTCAATTTGAATTGCAATATAACATGTTTAAATCGCAGCAGCAGTATTATCACAATTTTGAATCGCATACATCACGTAATAATTAGTGTTTGCATCAAATCATACTAATTTATTATGGTTAATATATAAATTAAGATGAAAATACATATTAATTAATTACTTCCTCCGTTCCATTTTATATGAAGGTTTTTGACTTGACACGAAATTTAAGAATTAAAAGAAAGATTTTTGAATTTTGTGGTCTAAAATAAGCCAAAGATATTTGTGTGGTTATAGATCATCTCGTTAAGCGTAAATGATAAAATTTAAAGTTAAATTATTATCAAATAAGGAAAAATGTCATTCTTTTTTAGACTGACTAAAAAGGAAAGTGCGTCACATAAATTGGGACGGATGAAGTATGATTTAGTAATAAAATGTGTATATGAATATATATATATATATATATATATATATATATTATATATATATATATGTATCATGTATTTATTAAGTTGCTTAACTTATATTTTTCTAAATTTCTTGGGAAATAAAAGTGATTCCATGTTGCATCATGCTGTGGTTGTCTCTATATGTTTCTGTGCACAAAGTATGGTAATTGAGGAAACACAAGCACAGCTAGTAATAGTGTGATCAATATATATATAATTCTTAATTAATATTTTATGTGATAGGCTAAAGTGACACCATTGTACCAAACAAATAAATAAAGGGACACCATTATATCTGGAGTGAGTCAAACTTGATGTGCAGCTGCTCTACATGATTCCATCACATTGAAACGATGGATTATAGAGGTGAGCTCATTATGAATGAACCAAGTGTAGAGACACCTAATTCTCAATAAATTAGTACAAATAATTTTGAAAATTAGGGTTTAAAATTTTTAGTGTGACAAAAAATATTCGATGATTCTTTTTCATATGTTTAAGCTTTGATAAATAAAATTATCTGATATATTGATATAACAGACACTCGATAAAATAGTGAAATTTCAATTGGCCTCGGAGAGAGATTAATATATATATATATATATATGCAGATGTTTTGGGATTTAGTGCAGTATGGTTAACATATATATATGTGCAGATGTTTGGGATTTAGTGCAGTATGACTTGTAACTCTTCTGTATTAGTCAAATTGATTATCTTGTGTTAAACTAATTCAGTCAAAACTGCACTGCGTCTGCCCTTTTAGTATTTGTTTGACTATTGTTTTTGGCAGCCATCAGAATTCACTTCCTCAACTACAAATAGTTGCAATCCCCGGGCATTTCTATTAGTCTAATAATTAATCATGTTTATCATTGGCAAAGCTATGCTTTAGTTTCTTATTTTTCTTTTTTGGGCAAGTTTAACTTTACCAATTTGGATTTAAAATATATATACAATGACAGTTTACAGAATTTTATATTAACGTAGTTTTATCCAAGTGACTTCACGTACCATAATTTATATGTTACCGAATCATGCTTGATGCAGATTGTTATATGCAGTGGCGGATCCAGAATTTTTATTAAGGGGGTTTGAAAAATAAAAATGTAGTGTTTGGGGTTTAAATTTGGTACCTCAAAATAAATTTTGAACCTCCTTAACCATTAAGTGTTCAATATATATATATATATATATATGTATAAAATAAACGTGTAACTTTTTGCCGAGGGGGTTTATCAGTCCCTGATTATATGTATTTTGGCTTAGAATTTAGATGTATAAAATCTGTATTTACTATGAAACCTACCGTTCCTTTTTCCACGTACAGTTAACTGACAACGCTTGAAATGGCATGTACTTACTCCTACAAAAGATTAAAGATTATTAGCCGATAGTACCAAATTGATCTATTATTCAATTTGTTTTTTTTTTTGATAATCCAGGTTTCCAGGCTTGCGCCTGACTACGTCTTGGAGGTAATAGCACCGGTCCTTCAACACTATTATCATGTAAATCGCGGGATGTGCTCCGGTGGCGGTTTTTACGGGCGTCTGGTGATCAATGAGACAAGGTCAAATTCCCCAACATGCAGAGTTTCTTCGTGCTTGCGGGGAATCGAACCCACGCTGTCCCATGCCAGAGCGCCTTATAGCGCCCAGGCTTTGCCACTGGACTATGCCCCGGAGGACAAAACTAAGGTAGGGTAAACTTTTTAAAGTGACTGGTCCCACCGCATTACGGCCCCATACCCCAGAAAACCCCACCTCCGGCCTGGCCCTACGGATTAGTATACACCGCTTGGCCCTACGCGTATGGAGGAATTTTTTTGGGGCAACACAGTTCCACTCTCGCTGATCAGAGGACTCGGACACGGAATCTCAGACAGCAATACCCTAATGTATTGGCCACTGGGCCAAACACTTTGGATAAAACTAAGGTAGGGTAAACTTTTTAAAGTGACTGGTCCCACCGCATTACGGCCCCATACCCCAGAAAACCCCACCTCCGGCCTGGTCCTACGGATTAGTATACACCGCTTGGCCCTACGCGTATGGAGGGATTTTTTTGGAAAACACAGTTCCACTCTCGCTCATCAGAGGACTTGAACACGGAACCTCAGACAGCAATACCCTAATGTATTGGCCACTGGGCCAAACACTTTGGATATCTATTATTCAATTTTAATCGATATAACCCATCACAATTGTCTTTCTTTTTTCCTTTTCTGGGGGGAACCACATTATGTGTATTAACTCTAAGCTTTTGTAACTTGAACACACATTTAATGAATACTCAAATTTTTCAAGAATTATCATTTTTTTGCACTGATAATGTAAAAAATTTATCCGCAAGTGCAAATTAACTGGATATAGCGGTCTGTTGTTTCATTTTTGAGGTTACCGTACCATGTTTACTATGAAAAGTTATTGTTTATAGGTCAAACTTAACCTGATGAAGCAAAGAAATCTATATATTGTTAGTCCACACCACTTAAATTAATTTCTTAATTAATTAAAGGCAAAAGTATTAAGGAAGTCGTTGCGATTTTTTCACTCCAACAGTGGTGGCCTGGTGGGTGCTGGTCTGGTTGGTGATTACTTGAAGGTGATGGCTGATTTGAGCTGCATTTTCTAATTAAATGGGTAATTCACTTAATATGGTAAAGTCTAAGGATCATCCAATAAATAATGTAAATGGGGCAGGTTAGAACATGGCGGCCAGAACAAGTAATCTTGACCTGCTAAGATTTTAACCCATCAAAATCCCCCCATCCTGTTCAGCATTTCTCAATAAAATGTCCCGCCCCGCTAAGCCCTACCCCGACCTACCTTGTTTATGTTATCGTTTATTTCTCACTTTGCAGCATTATATTTACTTTTAACTTCTTTCGAATTTTTCGAAAATTGGATGAACAATCAGTTCCCAAAATGCTTATGCCTTCTTTGTAATCTATTTTACTATTTCTTTTCGGGAGTTATCACTATTTTGTTGATCTGAAATATACAACCTTTTATAAACGAATTAAAAGCATCACTTTTTTATTCTTTAATTAAAAAAATACTATAATTTACTTCCGTAAATCGCTAAACTCCAACCTGTAATGCATATAATAACATTTCATTCAAGACAGGGAAATCGATTTCAATTGGGTGCATATTTTTAAAGTAATGAAAATTGAATTTCTCAATAACTGAAATCGGAATGATTAAGATTCAAATTTTCATAAAAGGCAAACAAATGAGGCCTAAGAGTCTCTTGAACTCGTAAGAACGAATTTCTCCATCAAAACATTATCTAAAGGAAGTGTGCAAGAGATAGAAACTAAGTTTCTCAAGTTAAGCAATCCGAAAGTTCCGCTTATGAATACATATCAGTGGAATCATTATCTTCTTATTACGATCACTGTGAACACCGTGACTTTTGCGACCTTATATTCATTATAAGATTTCGCGTTAGATCATCGAACGTTCACAACTTATAACCACTGAAATTCCTAAAAAAATATGCACACAAGTTAAGAGCAACATTGGGAAGTTTCAAAAAGTTGAATTTCAACATTGCGATAGTCAAGCAAGAATCAAGGCATATAGACCAAGTACCAACTAATGTCAGAGCAAGGATCCGATGATGTTTATGTCTCTCTCAAGGGACGAGACAAAACTCAAAATGATGGAAGCTTATAAGATCAATTATTTGCACTTCCATTCTTGCTTTACTTTAAGCCCAGAGCTTCCATCATTTTGAGCACATATAAACTACACATTCATGTTTTTTATCATCTCAAAACCTAAGAGATTAAACGCCTTTCAATAATTAGAGAGGTTCACATCAGGGACAAAAAGAGGAAGTAGAATCATTAACCATTAACAAAAACTTCAAAAAGAACTACTCATTGTTTACAAATTTATGGAAGTATACTCGAACCTAAACAAACCGCATTACATATATCCAACTGTTGTATTACAAAGCCATTTCATTAAGTCCTAACAAGATGCAAAATCCTTTCAAGACAATGTTCATAACCACACTGACTTGGGGAAACAAAATACATAAAAACTTGCCTGCATCCAGGATCAACCCGCAAGAACTCTCCCGTTGCCTTAGGACTGTAAATAGAGGACAAAGGGGAGAAAACAATGAGCACACAAAAGTGATCTCAACACCAAAAGGAAAAGATCGAAGCCTAATTTAATCATTAGGAAGTGTACAAGTACCTTGCTAGCAATGTTGTTAGAAAGCCAATCAAGACCCTCATAAAGCCCCTCTCCAGATGTTGCACAAGTGCTCTGAATGTACCTGAAAGCAGCCAAGACAAAATTTAGTGCCTTCAGAAGTATGGGAAGCTGTCACAACTGCTAGCAGGGTGCCTACCAGTGACGCTGCCTGAGAGAGTGCAGTCCAAGCTTATCAGTTATTTCGGCAGCATTCATTGCATTGGGAAGATCTTGTTTGTTAGCAAAAACAAGAAGCACTGCATCCCGGAGCTCATCCTGGTACAGAGAGTAATGACTATTAAACTCCACAAGTCAGCCAGCAAAGTCCAACTTAAGTACAGAATCCCCAGTGTATATTTCACTTTGTCGTTTAATAATAAATGAATGTAGCTATGAGCATAGTAAGCACGAGAAGCAGCAAAGCATTTTGGGTGCTGTGGTTTCTACATAGATCGCTCCCTGATCCTACTCATCCTTCACTATTTTATGTGTTCTTTCTTAAGAAAAAATAAAAGGACACATTGACCAGTGCAAACATAAGGCGAAGTATTGCAACCTATCTGCCTGTTTGATTAGATGATGAGCAGAAGAAAAAGTCTGCTCTTTTACCTATTCTCCCAAAACTCTTCTAAATAGTTCACCAACTAATAGTTAATCATAAATAATAAACCGTCACATTCAGCAATGGGTCAAAGTTGATGAATTGTCTCAATTATGAGATTCATCTTACTAACAACATTCTAAATATAACATATCAAAGACAGAGGGTAAAAAGGCTTGAGCGAAAAGACACTCCATTTGTTGTTCAAGAGGAAAATGTTGACAATACAGAATCACCAAAACAGCATCTTTGGCTCCACTTGAAGATCCACAAATTAAATTGGATTAGGCGCAATCAATTCCGTCATAAGTTATCCAGTTTTCTTTTACTGTACCTCCATCCTTGTTATAGAAATTTATAACATAATGCAGACTATCTGCGTGAAGTATCAAAGTTTTGACATATCTTGTAAACACAGATCAGAGTAAAGTGTATATCTAACTCAATTAACTCCCTCTAAATTGAAACTACTTTAACTTAAGGCAAATGAGATTAGAAAATTACCAAATTAATATTTTGAAATTGGACTAATCAAAATAAAGAAGGTAAATTTCCATACATTAGCCAGAATCCATTTCAAAATCAAAATTTGCCAATATCCTCGAAGCTCCGTTTAGGAACTGTGAATTTCATCAAATTAAGTTATATCCAAGATTAATCTCAGCGATGACAAGTATTTAGTTTTTCTCATCCATAATTTTGATCTATTATTAGTCCATGTTCCGGGATTTTCAGAAAATTAGAGCCATCACTTTGTAGCAGTGTTTTGGAGAGCGAGAAGTGGAAAAAAACTACGATATCTCGCTTCACCGAAGCGAGAAGCGTGAAGCGTGAAGCGAAGTGCGCGCTTTTTTCATGTGAAGGGTAACTTAATATAAAAATAAAAAATATTAAATAGACATAGATAAATAACCAAAAACTCATTAAAATTAACATATTAAGCAAGTCTTTCAATTCTTAAATTAAGAAGTAAATAATAGATACTAGAACTAGATAGTCAATAATCCTCATAAGTCATAACATATTAAGCAAATGCAAAACCAAATCACAAAGGGAGCAACATTGAATTAAAAAAACAGAATTTACTACAATTACAACAAAAAAAACAGAACATTGAAAACATAGAAACAATTGCAGAACAGTCAACAGAGATAAAAAAAAAATCAGAGCAGAACAGAGAAAAACATTACTACAAAATAGCGAAAAATTGAAGAACAGAGACAAAAACAGAGCAGACAGTGAAAGAAATTACAAAACAGAGAAAAACATCGCAGAACAGAAAAAAAAAACAGAGCAGAACTAACTGCAGCAAATCGAAGAACTGAGAAAAATAGAAAAGAAGAAGAGAAAAAAGAGCAACCAGCCTCAGCAGTGAAGTCGAGTAGAAGCAGGTAAAACAGAAAAAAGAAGAGGAAGAGAAGAGAAGAAAGAGGAGAAGAAGAGAAGAGAAAACATAGGCTTGCAGAGTCCAACTCAAAGCAGATCTTTTGGAAGAGAAGTCGTGTAAGAGTGTATTTAAAAAAATTTATTAAACCCTCGGCAGCCGTCGACCTCGCTTAAGCGAGCTTTTCCCGCTCGCCTTGCTTCTCGCTTCTGGGCCTGAAGCGTACGCTTTTGAACCCATGCCTCGCTTTAGGGCAGAAAAGCGCAAGGGCTGCGCCTTGCCTCGCTTCTCGCTTAAAGCAGAAGCGCTCGCTTTTAATAATATTGATTTGTAGTTTATAAAAAGAAGAAAAACCAAAGAAAAATAGTTAATTTCTTAGTTTAAATAATTGCAAAGCAAGTTTCAACTAACAAGATTGAGGGAAAAAACAAAGTACTTCCTATGTTTCAACTTATGTGGGCAGTTTGACAACACAAAATTTAAGAAAGAAAGACAGACTTTTGTAGCTTGTGCTCTTTAACATGCCGTGAGATTTGTGTGCCAATAAAAGTTTGTCACTGAAGGTACAATCAGTTCTTTTTGGAGCGAACTAATAAGAAAAAATTGTCACATAAAATGAAAATGAGGGAGTAATATATACCCACAAGCTTTCATCTATTATTCGGTCCATGTTCACTAATTTTCAGCAAATCAAGAACTGATTTACTTAGTAGTTTATAAAAAGGGGGAAAAGGGAAAACTGAGTTCAAAGCTTTGATTAGAACAAGATTAAAGAGAAAAAGTAATTAATTCAACCCAAATCTCGTGCAAATTTTAGTCATGTCATCATAACTACCTTTTTATCTGCTTTGGATCTCCTTATCAAAAACTACTTTTGGATCTATCTTAAGAAATTCTATTATATGGTTACATTGTGCATGGTGATCCACCTTAATTACCTAATGTTGATATGCTTCAGTCAGTTACTCCCTCCTTCCCAATTTATATGAAGGTTGATCAATTTGGTTGACTACGATTTTCTCCAACTCTTTTCGTATATTGTAATTATGCAGACTTAAAGTACTCCCTCCGTCCAGTTTAAGTGTCTTACTTTCCTTTTCAGTCTGTCCCAAAAAGAGTGTCTCTTTCTATATCTAGTAAGTTTTCCAATTCCAAGACAAGTTTAAGACCGCAAGATTTAAAAGACCCCACACATCTTTAATTTAAGACCACAAGATTCAAATGTATCCCTTTGTTTGTTGGACTACGTGCCAAGTCAAACTAAGACACTTAAATTGGGACGGAGGGAGTACTTTTTATGTAGTTTTCAAATATGTATATTTTATTATAAAATACTCAAAGAATCTACGTTTGAAATTGGGTCAAAGAAAGAGTTGTTTGACTCCCCAAATAGGTCAACCCTCATATAAATTGGGACGAGGGAATATAATACATAACCTAACCCATAAATTCAAACGACACTAAATCATCTTTACTTAGAAACAAGATCATGCTGAAGCAACAAATTTACTTTTATTTTGGAGAATGGTTAGTGGCAAAGCATAGAAAAATTCTTCTTAAAAAGCTTGATGACATATATAACTATGTAAAACTGTCATGTTTTAAACGCAAACTCAAGAGATAGAGTTGAGCAAACATATATGTTGTGTGACAAGTTGTAATCACTCTTAAAGAAACAACTGTTGCAAATGCTTGTGCAGTAGTTTCAAGCGTTTGGCCATCAGCTTTGAAGAGCTAATTAGTACACACAATGCAGATTTCAGTATTATTCAGTTCAAATAGGCACATAGATCTTCTTTGCCATGCAGCTTAAAGCTTTAGAAGCTGAATCTCATTTCCTAGAAAAAATAAAAAAAGGTGCTAGAATTATTACCTCATTCAACATCCTATGCAACTCATCTCTTGCCTCCACAACACGGTCTCTGTCATTGCTATCAACCACGAAAATGAGACCCTGAGTGTTTTGGAAATAGTGCCTCCACAATGGACGGATCTGAAAAAGAAAAAGAAAGTGGCTACGCATTAAGCAGTTGAATCAAAGGCCTCATTCTATGAGACATAAGAGAACTACCAAGATTAACACACAGAAGTCAGGAAAAAGGGAAAACTAAGAAGAGAGAAGAAAATATAAGACTTACTACAAACAATACCGAACTCTATGTTAACTTAGATTCCTTAGAAACTAAAAGCATCTATACCTTGTCCTGACCCCCGACATCCCAAACAGTGAAGCTGATGTTCTTGTACTCAACAGTCTCCACATTGAAACCTGCAAATTATCAATTACTATTGATAGCACATCCAAGTAGTAATATTATAAGCATCCAATTACAGAGTTTAGATTAAGCTAAAAACAGGGCTGATTATCTATTCACAGCAACACTTTCAACAAGTTGTGTAAATCAGAGCATAGAAGAAACAGAACATACTTCCTGTTTTTAGTTCATCAAAAGAACAGGCCCTCTTTTGGGTGCACAGAATCACAAATAACTTGCTCATCTTAAAACTAAAAAATTGCATTAGAAGCATAAATAATTTTCTCCTTACAAGTTATCCCCAAAAAATGATAAATTAACCTCATTCTACTATGAAATGTTAACCTGGCAGACAATAGAGTTTAATTAGCATAATGTGATTTAATCTTTCATGTCAGTGCCCCAAACAGAGCATGACATACTTGGTTTTTTAAACATGAAAAGCCAAGCTGTAGAATTGATCCCTAAAGAATTTTAGGATATTAACTTAAGTGTTATATGCATACCCCTACTCTATGCACCAGATGCCCATACGTAGCCTTTTGCAATATACATCAACAGATTATGATAAAAGATGCTAATGCCGAATAATTTTAATTCAAATGTGCCTTCTATAATGCCATTTGTAACAAATCATAAATGAATGCTAACATTCAAGTTAAACTTCAAAATTGATACGCTTCTTTATCTAAAATTCTAGAGTTTCAGCAGAATCATCAGTTCACCTGTAAAGGATTCTCTTTTGAGGAAAGAAAAATCAACAATAGCATACATTTATGAATTTCTAAAGTTATTCTTTCAATACTTTATGCAGCAGAGGTACTTTAGATGCAATTTTTGGATGTTATACACTACAGTTAAACTGTTAATTTTAATCATAGATCTACATGTAAGTGAAGTACATACCAATGGTAGGAATTGTAGTGACGATCTCACCCAGCTTGAGCTTGTACAATATGGTGGTCTTACCAGCTGCATCGAGTCCTACCATGAGAATTCGCATTTCTTTCTTGGCGAAAAGCCGGCTGAAAAGCTTGGTGAATGTCAGCCCCATTTCTCCTTCTTGTTGATGATCCCTATGTTATAAAAACACTAGATTATATAAACAACAACAACATACACAGTGTGGTCCTACAATTGGGGTCTGGGGAGGGTCTCGGCTAAAAAAACGGTTTTCAGAACAGGTTTGGAAAAAATGCAAGAGTAAAGAAGCTATGATGAAAATATTGAAGAAAGACAAGTGCTGACTGCAACAATAGTAAAGACAACCAAAGTAAAAAAAACAATAATAGTAATAAAATTGAAGAATAAGATAGTGCTAGAATAAATCAAATATATTAACAAATATATAATTTGACTTAAAAATCAAGTGATAAGAAAGTATATACTCCCGCCTCCCCAATTTATATCACAACTCACTATTTTGGAATGTTTGAAATGTTCAACAACATTCTATTCTACACAACTTCCACAACCCGCGTGTGCATAAAGGAAAACATTTTGCTGAAAATAACTTTCCATGATAGTCATTGTCTGAATTTGTGTTACAAAAAGTTCTCTTTCATCAAAAGGGGAAAACTAACTTCAATCACACGGAAAACATTTTCCTTCACAAGTATCTCAACCCTTACTCCATATTACTTAATTTCAACAACTCTTAGGGCTCATTTGGTTGGGGAACAAGTTATTCCGGGATTAATTATCTCGGAATTGTTATCCCACCCTCAATGTGAGACAAAAATAACATTACAATCCTGTGATAACTAATCCAGAATCTTATCCCAACCAAACGAGGGATAAACTCATCTAAAATTTAATCCCGGGATTTATTATCCCTTATCCCTCATACCAAACGAGCCCTTAGATATTATTATCAATCTTAATACTCAAAAAAATCATCAAATTGGCAATGCAAAACACCTTCAAATCCATTAAGCTATTCAAACTTTAAACTTTGATATGATGTTCCTCAATGTTGTTGTTGTTGTTTAAACTCCGAGTCAGATCAAATATCCTCATATCCAGGGGCGAACACCCTCGGCAAAAAATTACAGTGTATATAGGGTAGATTTTATGTATTTATGTAGATATATTAACTTTTGAACACCTGAACAAATACAAAAGGTTAGCTCAAGTGGTCAAATGTATTCAAAATTGTCTCTAACATACTAGGTTCGATTTTGGGGACAACATTATTTTTATATTTAGCTTTTGTTATTTTTTTCGAACACCCTGGAGTAAAAATTCTGGATCCGCCACTGTTCATATCAAACGGAATGAATCGTGTGCATTTGTTGCATAATACAGTGTATCAGTAAATAGATCTAAATGAAAAAATCAAAATTATTAGAGAACCATAATTTTAAATTCAAAATTCAAAGCTCTCTACAATAAAATCCAATATATCGAAGGTAACACGATTCGATCTTCAGATCATAAATTAAACATAAAATGCATTTGCAGCTAATAACCTTAAACGTTAGATAAATAACCTCAAATCAAATGCAAATCACCGAACACGGTAAATGTAGCCGAAATTTTCACCTAAACGGTAAATATTATAATTAATGAATGGTAAAAGATTAAGATACACCTGAAAGGTGGTTTTGGGAAGAGGGATCTAATGAAGGAAGAGAAAACGTAGAGAGAGATGGAAGCCTGAGATTAACGCCAAATATTGAGAGGGTTATAATAAGGAAGACCTGAGGCAATAAATAAAGGGAATGACACTAAATTGCCATTGGTTACAGAAATATTTATTGGGCTACTGGTTGGATTTTTGATTTTGAGGTTTTAGTTAATCATTAAATCGATAACTCAATAAAATTATATTAAAATTATCTTTGTATTCCTAATGATGTCAGTGTCCTTAAATTTTAAATACAAACCCTATTTTCTAAATTTTTACTTTTGTTCTGGGATCCTATTTTCACAGGCGACACTCTAGTTCTCCTAAACTAGGGCTCTCGCCTTTCTGCCTCTCTCGACTAGAAAGAAAATAAGTTTGTTATACCAATAACGTCTTTGAATATGCTTCTATTTGTAATTTGTGTAGACTTTTATATATAAATGTAGTGTATATATGAACAAAGAAAATACGAGAAAGTAAAAAAAGTTAGCGCATTTTTTTATCGGTTAAATCGGAAACCGAACCGTTAAGGATCCTAAACCTATTAACCGATAAGGAATATATTATTAATTTGATTATCAGTTTAGTGTGTTTATAAATAAAAAATCGATAAATCAAACCGGTAATACACAAAACTAAACCGAATCGATTAACGAGCACCCCTATGATAAGGAGATGTCAAGTTGAGGTATTTCTTTGTGTGGAAGTATTTTTATGACTTTTAAGTAGTTTTTTATGTACTAAGTGAAGACTTTTTCGTGTTTGAGCTGATTTTAAAAATAAGTAATTATGTGATTGAATAAAAATATTTAAGCTGAAAATAAGCAGTCAATGTTTGATGAAAAAATCCTTTCCCGTTAAAATGACAGTAATATTCTTAAATCTATTAATACTATAAAAAATGTGCGCATCAATTCTCATCTTTAATTAAATCATAAGAGAGTAAAATATAAGAAGAGTAAGCAACATGGACAGTGTTACTGTTTTCCAATAAAATATTTGAAGTGTGCAAAGACGTCACTATTATGAAAAAGGAATAAAATAAATTCCAAAAAATGCAAAGGCAAAACACATGACTTACATGATGAGATTCATGTTCACCAAAAGCACATTTGACAGATCTGATAATAGAATTGTGCCACAACCTCACCATCAAAATATCACCACTTTACTAGTAGTGGAGGAATGGCACAATCTGGCTGTTATGCGAAAAAAATTGATATTATTTAAAGAAGAATCTATTTATATTGGTATTATTTAAAGAAGAATCTATTTATATTGGTATTATTTAAAGAAGAATCTATTTATATTGGTATTATTTAAAGAAGAATCTATTTATATTGGTATTATTTAAAGAAGAATCTATTTATATTGGTATTATTTAAAGAAGAATCTATTTATATTGGTATTATTTAAAGAAGAATCTATTTATATTGGTATTATTTAAAGAAGAATCTATTTATATTGGTATTATTTAAAGAAGAATCTATTTATATTGGTATTATTTAAAGAAGAATCTATTTATATTGGTATTATTTAAAGAAGAATCTATTTATATTGGTATTATTTAAAGAAGAATCTATTTATATTGGTATTATTTAAAGAAGAATCTATTTATAGGGAAAGCTTTAATTTTCACGTGCATGTCTCGTGATTTTTAAAATCAATATGACATACCTCTGTTGTTAACTAAGTGTGAGAGTAGTTTAAACTCTTTCAAGGTAGTATAAAGAAAAATGAAAAAAAATCCGAAGAATGTAAGACTTCTTATTAATTTATGTGTGGCCCAATGTAAAACTCATAACTAATATTTAATAAAGAATAAATTTCGTCTGTTAGAATGGTTATTTGATGGACGTGTCAGATTAAGTCTCAATCTCTATAAATTGATTCTCCTTTCACCTATTAGGGTTATTCCATATTCTTTACATGTTTTTCATCACTGACAGCTGTGATAACGTAAAACTAGGACAAGGAGGTAGAAATTAATTTTCAACTAATGCTTCCTCTCCTCCATGTGATAATGTCTTCCGCTTAAGATATATGCTTTGTAAGATTTTCATGTTTAAGATCCTGATACGCATTAAGTTAAGTTTATAATTGGGTATGTACTTTTTCATCTTAGAGCATGTGATGTGTGCCTAAAGTCTCATCTTTAATCAAACCATAAGAGAAAAATATAAGAAGGGTAACCAACGTGGGCAGTGTTACTCGATAAAATCGTTGAAGTGCGCAAAACTGAATTAGACATCACTATTATGAAAAAGGAATAAAATGATTCCGAAATTGCGAAGACAAAACACGTGACTTGCATGATGAGGTTTATGTTCACCGAAAGCACATTTGACAGAACTGATAGTAGGATCGTGCAACCACCTCACCATCAAAATATTACCACTTTTACTAGTAGTGGAGGGATGGCGCAATTCGACCATTACGCGGAGAGATTTGAGGTTATTTAAAGAAGAATACGGTTTATAGGAAAAGCTTTAAAAAAATTCTCGTGACTTTCAAAATTAGTATGACATAGCTTTGTTGTTAACTAAGTATGAGAGTAGTTTAAACTCTTCCGAGGTAGTATAAAGAAATACGAAAAAGTAAGTACGAAGAATGTACGACTTTTTATTAATTTTGTGTGGCCCGTGGCCCAACTACTGTAAAGCCCAAAACTAATATTTAGTGACGAATAAATCTTGTCTGTTAGATTGATTATCTGATGGACGTACAAGATTAAGTTTCAACCTCTATAAATTGGTCCTCTCCACCCATTAGGGTTACCCCATATTCTGTACACGTTTTCCATCACTGATGGTTATGGTAAAGTAGGAATATGTAACGTAAGCATGTCCTCCCTCCACCCCATATTCTGTGATAATGACTTCCGCTTCAGGTATATTCTCTGTAATGTTTTCTCTATAAGATTACTATGTTCATGATCCTGATATGCATTAAGTTAAGTTTACTATTGGTTATGTACGTTTTCACCTTAAAGCACGTAATTTGCGCCTAAATTTCCATCTTTAGTTAAATCATAAGAGAGTAAAAATTAATAAGAGTAAGTAACGTGGGTAGCATTACCCCATAAAATTGTCGAATTGTGCAAAAACTGAATTAGACATCACTATTATAAAAAGGAACAAAATAAAATCCAAAAAATGCAAAAGCAATACACGTGATTTGCATGATGAGGTTCGTGTTCACAAAAATCACATTTGACTGATCTGATAGAAAGATGATATTTAAAGAAGAATCTATTTATAGAAAAAGCTTTAAAACTTCATGTGCGGGTCTCGTGATTTTTAAAATTAATTTGACATAGCTCTATTGTTAACTAAGTATGAGAGTGGTTTAAACTCTTCTGAGGTAGTATAAACAAAAATAGGAAAAAGTCCAAAGAATGTAAGACTTTTTATTAATTTATGTATTGTCCAACTAATGTAAAGTCCCAGATTAAGATTTAACGAAGAATAAATCTAGTCCATTATATTGGTCATCTAATGGACGTACCAGATTAAGTCTCAACCTTTATAAATTGATCCTTCCTTCACTCATTAGGATTATTCCATATTCTCTACACATTTTCCATCACTGATGATTATGGTAACGTAAGCACAGGACAAATAAGTAGATACTAATTTTTCAACTAAAGCTTCTGCTCCTCTCTATGACAATGTCTTCTGCTTCACATAAATTCTCAGTAACGTATTCTCTAAAAGATTAGCATGTTCAAGATCCTGGTATGCATTAAGTTAAGTTTGCAATTGGATATGTACTTTTTCACCTTACAGCATGTGATGTGCGCCTGAATTATCATTTTTTATTAAATCGTAAGAAACTAAACTATAATAAGGGTAAGCAACATGGGCGGTATTACTAGATAAAATAGTTGGAGTGCGCAAAAACTGAATTAGACGTAACTATTATGAAAAAGGAATAAAATAACCTCCAAAAATTGCAAAGGCAAAATACGCGACTTGCATGATGAGGTTCATATTCACCAAAAACACATTTGATCGATTTGATAGTAGGATCGTATAACCACATCACCATCAAATTATTATCACTTTTTTACTAGTAGTGAAGGGATGGCACAATCCGACCGTTATGCAGAGAAATTTGATGTTATTTAAAGAAGAATTTGTTTATAGAAAAAGCTTTAAAATTTCACGTGCATGTCTCGTGATTTTTAATTCAATATGATATTGCTCTATTCTTATCAATGTATGATAGTGGTTTAAGCTTTTCCGAGGTAGTATAAAGAAAAATGAAAAAAATTGAAAGAATGTAAGACTATTTATTAATTTATGTCGCCCAATTTATGTAAAGCCAATAAATTATATTTAATGAAGAATAAATCTCATCCATTAGATTGTATATTATATGGACGTACCAGATTAATTCTCAACCTCTATAAACTGGCCTTCCTTCCATCCATTAGTGTTACACCCCAGAGTTTGGTGCGCGGATAAGAGCATAGTTAGACAATTTAAGACGGTGACTCGAGGTCCTCTCCGAGGGTCCCTTATGACTTAGAGAAACGTTATGAAGGTGTATGGAAGGTTGGAGGCCATTGGGATTGATGGAACCATCCCTCGAAGAAGTTTGACAAAGTAAGAATGATATTCTAACGTTTCGTGTCGCGGATGGGATCCGCCTCACAGATGGGGTCGCAAAAGTGAAGAAAAAGTTGGGGAAGTTTCTGGAGGGAAGTGCAGCCACATACGGGCCCGCATATGTCCATATGCGACTGCATATGGTCCTGCATGTTAGAGGCGGTGGCCGATCAACTTCGTCTATTTAAGTGGTGGATAATTTCTTTCACTTATTTTTCGACCAAAACAAGTCCCTAACACCTCTAACCTCTCCCTAGACATTCTCAAAGATCCAAGGGTCATTCCAAAGCAACTCAACCCAAATTTAGCATAAAGATGTTGGAATTACAAGAAGCTTGTGTGGTGTTCATATGAAGTTAAGGGTTGTTGTCAGCTAGGTGGAGCTTGGAGTTCAAGTGGAATCTACTATATAAGTATGTATAACACCTTGTTGATTGTTCTTAAGGTTAATCTCATGTTAGATGAGTTATTTGGATAAAGAATTTAAAACTAGAGCTTGAAGAAAGAGAAGATGAAGTTGTCTTGTTGTTAGGCTATTTTGAAGTAATAAGTATAACTTGTAGTTGTTAGAACTCATAGAAAGTAACTTAGATATGATGTGTATGGTGTTGTTGTGCTTGTCTCAGTATTGGTATTGAAGATTGAGTATTTCATCACAAGCTAAAGAAAAAAGTAACTAGAAAGCATGTAGAAGTTGTGTTTCATGATGTTGGAAGTATGAACTATTTTGGGAATAATTCCTTAGTGTTGAATGGCTGAGAAATCATGAAGAATAAGTTACTTATGTTTTGGTCATTGTTATGGATGTTGTCCTTGTTATAGAGGAGGTAGGAATATAGGGGAGACGCTGTCCAAATTGCCGTAGAGTGAGCTTGTCATTTGATGGCTATTGTGTATGTCCCTTTTTGTAGACATGAGTATTGTTTATTATTGTAGATGGATGGTGAAGAGGTAGATTGGATCGTCATCATCAAAGGTTCCTTTCGAAGGTATGTAAGGGCTATCTTTCCTTCACTTCGGCATGAATCCATAAGTATATCCCCTTTATTAGAAGCCGAAGGGGACTAGTTCACATCTATGCTTCTTGGTGGCTGATTAAGACCGCTTAAGAGTATATGAGTCAATTTAGAGTAAATCCCCTGTGTGAGTCCTATGAATCATAATCAGTGACCCCTCTAAGCTATTTATAAGTTATATGTATAAGCTAGATTTCATAGTTGATCGAAGACCGAAGGAACGAGCTAATGAACTGGTAGTGGAAAATAAGTAAAGAAATATGAGGTTGAACTAGTTATAAGATCAGATTATAATAGCCTAACGAGATAATCGGGCGAGAGCTAAGATAGTACAAGACTTCGTAAAACTAACAGAGTAGATCACGAGACGATAAGTATGAATCGGGAATTATAGAAGGTGCTAGTCGAGCTATGAGTTATATATGCAAGTACTTAGTTTCCAGATTATTTGCTTATTATTGTATGTATGCACTTGCCTTTGGGGCTATTGACACTGCTTTCAGGGCTATGATATAGATTGCCTTCAGGGCTACTATACAAATATGCACATTATCTTCAAGTCCATACAGATACAGACGCCTTCGAGGCTATATCGACGCGCGCTTGCCTTCGGGGCCACTCATATGCACATGCCTTTGGGGCCATTCAGTTACAATTGCCTTTTGGGCAATGCACTTACACATCGGATCCCTTGAGAGGTCGGATTATTATGTTCAGTATTTCAGGTGTGATAAGAGTCGCTTTATGTACAGTTGTAGGATAGATAACAATATAGTAAAAATCAGAAACTAAAGTTAGCAAAGATAGTACATAGAGTCGTAGTAAAATAGAGTGTATAGGTAGACAGAAGGGCCAATGGGTCCCAGCGAGAGTGATCAGGTAAGCTGATATATGATTGGTAGTAAGTCCTCTCCCGTTCCTACCTTTCAATGGATTTCCAACATATTTATTCATATTCTTCAGCTTCAGAGTTATATATACATAGATTATTTTCCGCCTTACATACTCGGTACATTTCTTTGTATTGACGTGCCAATGCTAGGGCGCTACATTCATGCCTGCATGTGCATGTAATCAGTTCAACGAGCCTTCTTAGTAGATGAGGTTGATGTTCAGCAGAGGATCGGTAGGACTCTATCTCTTCTAGAGTGCAACAAAGTCTAAAGGTTAGGTAACATATGTTTTGTATAGACTATGGGTAGGCCGGGGCTCTATCCCATCTATGTTTTATGTCAGTTATCTTTAGAGGCTTTGTAGACACAAGGTTCAGTATGTTCAATATGTTAGTGGCCTTGTCGTCCCTCGTTCTATGTTTTATTGAGTTTACCCAGTATAAATCTTTACAGAGGCGTTCTTGGCCCACAGTAGCATATAATAAAGATATGTTTGTCTTAGTCAGCCTATGTATACCTTAGTTACGTCCAGCAGCTATGAGTTACAGAGTGGTTTTCTCGGGCCAGTACGACATCGGGTGCCAACCACGCCTCACCTAGGTTGGGGTGTGACAATTAGGGTTACCCCATATTCCCTAAAAGTTTTCCATCACTGACGGCTGTAGTAACGTAAGACTAGGGCAAGGAGGTAAAAACTAATTTTCAGCCTAATGCTTCTACTCCTCTTTGTGATAATTTCTTCCGCTTCAAATATATTCTCTGTAAGATTTTTATGTTCAAGATCCTAGTACACATTAAGTTTTGTTTACAATTTGGTATGTATTTTTTCACCTTAAGCACGTGATGTGCGCCTGCATTCTCATCTTTAATTAAATAATAAGAGTGTAATTTATAAGAAGGGTACGCAGCGTGGGCAGTGTTACCCGATAAAATAATCAAAGTACACAAAAACTGAATTAGACATCACTATTATGAAAAAGGAATAATCCAAAAAATGCAAAGGCAAAACATGTGACTTGCATGATGAGGCTCATGTTCACCAAATGCACATTTGACTGATCCGATAGTAGGATCGTGCAACCACCATACCATCAAAATATTACAACTTTTACTAGTAGTGGATGGATGACACAATTTGGCCGTTATGCGAAGAAATTGATGTTATCTAAGGAAAAATCTATTTATAGGAAAAGCTTAAAATTTTCACGTTCATATCTCGTGATATTTTAGAATTAATATGATATAACTCTGTTGTTAACTAAGTATGAGAGTGGTTTAAACTGTTCCGAGGTAGTATAAAACAATTAACAAAAGAATTCTGAAGAATGTAAGACTTTTTATTAATTTATGTGTGGCACAATTAATGTAAATTCTGTAACTAATATTTAATGAACAACAAATCTCGTCCGTTAGATTAGTTATTTGATGGACCTATCAGATTAAGTCGTAACCTCTATAAAGCAGCCGTCCATTCCACCTATTAAGGTTTACCCATATTCTCTACATGTGTTCCATACTGATGGTTGTAGTAATGTAAGACTAGGGCAAGGAGGTAAAAACTAATTTTCAGCCTTATGCTTGCGCTCCTCTATGTGAGAATGTCTTCCACTTCAGATCTATTATCTGTAAGATTTTTCTGTTCAAGATCCTGATATACATTAAGTTAAGTTCACAATTGGGTATGTACTTTTTCACCTTGAAGCATGTTATGTGAGCCTCAAGGCCGAGCAGGAGCCACAAACGGTCAACCCTCCATGCACGCCTTTCCATTTCAGAGCGCCTCATAGAAATTATATTCTAAAATGCAGAGTATATGTTAATATAAAGCTAACACACAATACACATACTTAGTCCTTAATCATACCAAAAGACACCTAAAACCAACCCTGGGCATGCGGTGCCAAAATTTGAACTTTGTTACCCAAAAAACATAAACACAGACTAAGTCGTCATATCCGTAAGTTAATTGGAAAGCTAACCCAATTGAACATTCAGTTGCATGATTTTGGAAAGCCCTAATTTGCAAACCCTAGATTTCCACAATTCTAGAAAATTTCCAATCCCAAATTAATTAATACAACATGGTTACATATCATTAATCATCAATTATTCATAAAATCATGATTATCTAAGACATATTCGAACAACAAATTAAAGGTTTAGTTCTCTTAATCTCCCATCTAAGCTTACACCCTTCTTCCACAAATAAAGTCCACACTAATATTTAAAAGACAACAATTATCAAAAGGGGAAAAAAATTATACCTTAGGTGATAAATCAAATGGAATTCCTCAAGAAATCTCCCCTAAGTAGGCTCTAAAGTTAAGATAAGGTATTTTGACAAAATGGATGGATTTGGGTATTTAAGAATCTGCCTAACACAACGATATCACACCGGCGGAATCGATCCCACAGGGGCAGCCTCATAACAACGGAAGAAGTCTGCTGAGGCGGAACTATTAAAATCCCGCATAGCCACTGGTGCGAGAGGATCACCATAGAGGTGCCATCACCTCTATGTGGAAACCTTCCCAGGGGTAGAACCTCAAAATATCACAAGGCACGCACCTGCGATCCAACCTCCACAAAGGCGGGCTGGCAAAAACAGCCACACAGTCGGCTGGTGCGGTCACCAGACACCAACAATGGAAAACTATGAGAATCCTTCTCCAACCACCCGAAATACTTCCGAGACCTTCCAGAGACAAACTAGACATGATAACCCAAGGTAAAAGGTCTACAAACTCACTCGCACCCTCAGATTTCTCATTTAACCTAGCTAAGACATACTATTATAAGGAATTGCCCAAAATAATCCAATATTCGAATTTCACAAATAAGATCACAAAGTACATTCAATTGTGTTAGGAAGCAAACCAATGACTCGATTAAGTTATAAATGATCCTCCGGAGCTACCAAAAGCAACAAAACCTAGAAACAAACCAATATACTTAAAAGTCAACTTTAAGTCAAACTAATCAACTATAGGATTTCTATTTTGGCTTTTTCTTCCAAAACTCACATAATTGAACCTCGGAATCTGTGCCACACATCCCCACACATAACATGTCCCACATAGAGTCTACATGAAGGTTAATATAATCAAATAAAGGTCTTAGGCCAAAAATGACCGGACAGGTAATTACAGCTCTAAGGGCGGATTATGGTAGAGATTTATCAGTCTAGGTACTCTATTCATCCTGGTTCTACTAAGATGTACCATGATCTCTAGCAGGGCAATGATATGAAGAAAAAATTTGCGAAGTTTGTAGCTCAATGCCCAAATTACCAGCAGGCTAAGGTTGAGCATCAAAAGACTGGGGGTTTGCTTCAGAGTACAGAAATTTCAATGTGGAAATGAGAGATTATCAATATGGATTTTATTACAGGTTTGCCTCATTCTGATAGAAAGTTTGACTCCATCTGGGTTATTATTAACAGGCTTACGAAGTCAGCCCACTTCCTTAGAACTATTTATTCGGCTGAAGATTATGTCAAATTGTATGTCAAATATATAGTTTGGCTTTATAGGGGGTCCAGTTTAAGTAAAACCTGACAAAGGTGCTTCGTTTACCGCTAACTTCTGAAGATTTTAGGCACTCAAGTTAATATCAGTGCAGCTTTCCATCTACTAATAAATGGGCAGGACGAGCGAACTATTTGGATGCTCGAGAATATGCTAAGAGCTTGTGTCTTGGACTTTAAAGAGAGTTGGGAAGATCTTTTGCCACTTATTGAATTTGCTTATAATGATAGTCATCATTCCTGAATTAAGATGACTCCATATGAAACCTTGTGTGGGTAAAAGTGTAGGTCTCCTATTAGATTTTATGAAGTGGGGAAAGCTAAGTTATTGGGACCTGACTTGGTACAAAAAGTGGTGGAAATGGTAAAGTTAATCCATGAGCGATTGTAGATTGCCCAGAATCGGCAGAAGTCCTATCTAAATGTTCAACGCCTAGATTTAGAGTTTTCTGTTAATGATAACACATTTTTGAAAGTGTCGCCTATGAAGGGGATGATGAGATTTTGAAAGAAGGGCAAGCTTAACCCTATGTACGTTAGACCATATAAGATTGTTCAGAGGATCGACCAGGTGGCCTATAATCTTGAACTACCCCCAGTGTTGGAAACTGTCCATCCAGTGTTTCATGTATCAATTCTTCAGAAGTGCATAAGAGATCCCTCCCGTATTACCGTGGTAGAAGATGTTCAGATTACAGAAGACTTGTCGTATGAAGAGATTCCCATTGCTATCTTAGATTGTCAAATCCGAAGGTTACATACAAAAAAGAAGAAGGAGTAGCCTCTGTTAAAGTGCTATGGAAACACAGCAATGTAGAGAAAATGATGTGAGAAGTTGAGAAAGACATGAAACCTAGATATCCTCACTTGTTCCAGACTACGGGTTTATATTAACTTTCATGTGATACGATTTCCCTATTCCTATTTTAAATATAAAGAAATGTTGTTGATACAGATGTGGAGAACGCAACCCAGACTATGACACCTGATAGTTGAGGTAAGTTATGGTTAACCTTCTTGACTTTTGGATAGATAGACGATCATCTAAGGCCGATAGTGTTATATTATGCTATTGTGTGGCCCTGGATATATATTTTGGCTACTCGACAGGTTTTAGATAGTCTTATTTATAGAGGAAACTCTACCGAAACTTTTTAGAATCATGAGAGTTAAAATTCTAAGTTATGCTATCTCTACATTCAAGGACGAATGTTCTTAAGGGGGGAAGGATGTTACACCCCATATTCATGTGCATCATCATTACCATAATGTTAGCCGACATAGGCTCGGGGATGGTAAGATCCCTCCAAGGGACTAATAAATATTTAAGGAAGTGTGAAGTAAGTTTCAGGAAGGTTTAAGACTGATCGAAGGGATGAAAGTAAGTTTCGACAAATGTTCGACAAGATGCCAACTGTTACATCTTGTGGTTTTGCGTCAAATCATGCCATTCATTTACTCAGGTAGTATGGGAAAGTATAAGACTTTGTGAAGGGATAATGATGGCATAAAACCTGTTTATAGAAGTGTCAGAAAGTATAGGAGTTAAATGAATCAAAGAGGATATGCTTCATCAAAGTTCGATAAAGTTGCATTTTTTTATGTTGGGAGGTACGGTCCGTAGTTATGTTTTATGGATCGTATAATATGTCTGAGAGGCCATATAAATATTCATAAAATTTGCAAAATTTGGATAATTATACGGTCAGATGTACGGACCATATATCAATTTTACAAACAGTAAATCCAACCGTATAATTGAGGCAGTGGAAAATTTGAATTTACTTAAATTTGATAGGGCATGACCATACCTTCATTTCATCATATTTCTAGACCTATGTAGCTCCTTGAAGCTCTTCTAAAGTTCCCTAAGAATTTTTGGTCATTCAAGTTATGATCGAAAGCCATTAACGTTAACTGGTCGACTGGAAGCTTGTAGTACTAATTATCTACTTCTCTTTTTTATTTGTGTTGGATTGGAGGTTTATTTACCGGATATTTAAGTGTGTTATAGGCTAATTTTTATGCTTAAGGTAAGCTTCATCTTCTCCTTGTTGTGTTTGAATTTCTACAAGTTGTAGTAAGTTGAATTGCTAAGAGCTTGTAGCTCAATCTTTGAAGGAACTTAGTTGATGTTGTGTTGTTGTTGGGCTGCTCGGTTAGAGCTATTGATTGATGTCAAATTGTTGGATTTTTTTGGTTATTATATCAAGAATCTAAAGAGGTTGAGTAGAGCTAAAGAAATCATCTTGGTAATTAGTTACCATTGCTAATAACTATGAGAATTCTATGCCTTCTAGGTGCTCGATGAAATGTCTAAGTGAAGTAACTTATAGTTCATTGATTTGATCTTAATCCAAATCATTCATATACTATATATTATCATTCGTAGATCGTTTAGTAGGATTTTAGCTTAGGGATGGTGTCATCCATCTCCACTTGTTCTGGAGGTGATAGACTGAGTCGGTATGGTTATATATATATATGTGTGTGTGTGTGTGTGTGTGTGTGTGTGTGTGTGTTTATGGGTATAACACAGCCTTGTCCTAACCCGATGATGTCTATGTACTCTTAGAGGCTTGTAGACAGTCATTCTGTATGTAGAAGTCATGTATGGCCTTGCCGAACTCTCTATTAGCCAGTTGATGTGTACTGTTTCCTTGTCGGCCTTCTTCATACATATATATATATGTTGGGATTTTTGCTTCTACAGGGGGTGGTGGTGGTGTCTTGATTATCTTATGAGAGTCATTCTGATGCCTTGCTAGCCCAAGTTCAGGTGTATCTAGAGTACGTATGAGATGTTGTATGCTCAGGATACTAGGGCCTGGTGCATACCACAACCCCCAAGGTTGGGGTGTGACAGCTAAGGCGTTTATATGTGTTTTGGGTACTTGATTTGCTAAGTTTTAGTTTTGATAAAGTTAGAGGTGAATTATGGAAAAACATATCGTAATGATGTCGGACTGGTATTTCAAGTGCGCGAACAAGTCAGTAGTGTCGTTTATACTCTGTAGCATAATTGGTTTGTATTCGGGAAGTATCATATGAGTTTCAAGTATTGGATTGGAAGTTCCGGAGACTTAGCATTTTTCTAATTCTGGTGTGCCGCAACTACGAGCCACATCTACCATTAGGAGCTCGCACCTGCGGACCGAGCTTGCAAGATACTTTGCGCAGGGGCAGTGTCGCTCCTGCAGGTGGACTTCTGCACATGTGGTCTCGAGCTTTTAAGTGAAGCCCACACCTGCGTGGTTACTTCCGCAGGTGTGGCATCATACCTCCGAGGCTTTTCCTACTTCTACGATGATCGCTGAATCAAAACCCTTAAAAATTCCAAGTTCGATTTTAGAGTTCATTTCTCACATTCTTCAAGTTCTAAGCTCATTTTGGGGGAGATTCAAGAGAGATTCAATTATTTCATCTTGGGGGTAAGATTTTAACATTGTATTCATTATTTAACCATGTTTCCTTCCATTTAGTTGTAGATTAAAACATGTTTGTGGGTAGAAAAACCTAGGGTTTTAACCCAACTTCTTAAGAGTGTATTTCATGAAAGTAAGTGCTAAGATATAGGTTTTTTAACTTGATATTTTG
Organism: Anisodus acutangulus; assembly: GCA_029783415.1. NCBI lineage: Eukaryota > Viridiplantae > Streptophyta > Magnoliopsida > Solanales > Solanaceae > Anisodus > Anisodus acutangulus. The sequence continues at coordinate 49,666,667 of CM056492.1, forward strand.
GATTTAAATTGTTTAATATATGGGTAAACTAATCCTAAGCTTGAATTTCCAATCCAATCCGTGATTCTTGATATGAGATTTAGGGTTTTCTATAATTTGGGGATTTTTGATAAATAATAAAATTAAAGGCCTAATTATATTTAGTTTTCCATCAAATTTGAGAGTATGACTATCTAGACTATTGGATACATGTTCCTAAACTAAAATTTTGATTTTTCCCTTGTGGGCCTTGGGTTTCTTTTAAGTTATGTTTTTGGGTTTCATTGGAAGCATAATATTATATGTGTCCTTATATTTGTATTTTAATGTAGAATCTATAATATCTAGACTTTGATCATTCAGAATCACTCTGAAAGGGTAAGGCATTGGCGTGAGGGTTCGTGGCACTCGCTCGACATTGAGGTAGGTTACGATTTACTTTCTAGACTCTAATAGAGAATAATGTGTAGCTTATTAACTGCGATGAGCACTTGGGTGGGTACCAGTGTATATTTTTAGGTATTTAGAATGCCGAGAAAACGTGTGAGGCTTCGGACGTGATTGTGGTGATAAATTCCACTTAGGTTAATTTGACAGTTGTTTATATGGGTTGTGATAGCCGTGATATACCTTGTACTTGTTGTGTTAATTATCTTATCTCATTGCTCTATGTCTCATAAATAATGAAAGATTGATATTTGGAATCATTGTGGAAATGTTAGTACTAAGTATTTATCTCATATGTACATGGTTACTCATCCTATTTTTCCATGATAATAGTTTTACTTATTGCACGCATACATTCATTCATACCAATATTGTGGCTGAGGTGGATCTTGATATGATATGTGGGTTGGTCCGATGAGGCCAAAAATAGAGGTAAAATGATACAATTATGAGTGACTTGACATGAGATGACTCAATAAATGAGGATGTGATTATGATATGATGCTCTACCAGTCTGAGGAATCATGCCAATTGGTTGTGAGCCGTATATGGACTATGAGTCCTACATGGGTCATGGTTGTAATGAGCCATTCGGTCGTTTTAGGCCTATCATCTTGTTTTGACCAAACTACCCTTCTCATAGGCTTTTATTAATGTTTGTAACATATGGAGATGGGTAGAACATTTCCCGAGGTGAATTGCATAGGTTTTGAAAGAAAAATCCAAAGTTAGAAGTGTCTTAAGTTTTGAAGTGGAAATAGTTAACTTAAGGTTGACTTTTGGGTAAATGTGTTTGTCCTAGAGTTTCGCCATTTTTGTTAGATTCGAAATGTTATTTATGACTTAGTCGAGTCTTTGATTCGCTTCTCGAAGCGTTCAAATGTGTTTTTAATCCTTGTTTTGCTAAATGTGAATTTTAGGAAAATTAGAGGTAATTCATGAACAAATATGTCGTAACAATGTCGAATTAGTATTTTAAGTGCGCGAACAAGTCTGTAGTGTCTTTTTTACTAAGCTAGCATATTTGGTTTGTAATCGAGAGGTCTCGGATAAGTTTCGGGTGTTGGATTGGGAATTCTCTAAAAAACTTAGCTGCTAGTTCTGGTGTAACCGTCCTTGCAGAATTGTTGCCACACCTGTAGAGCCGCTTTTATGGAGGTTGGTCCTCATATGCGACAATTTGTGAGTCAGGGTAGGCCGCTTCGGCAAAGTCTTTATCGTAGGTGCGAGGCTGCATCTGCGGACCTTTGTCGCTTCTGCGCCTTTTTCCCATTTAAGTAGAGACCACTCCTACGACTATTTTTCTACTGATGCGAGGCCTCTCCTGTGAGGAATGGTCTGCAAAAGTGGAAATCGCTGAAACCAGAAACATTAAAGTCTCAACTTCAATTTTTAGACCTCATTTCTCACCTACTTCAATTCTAAGCTCGGTTATGGGGAGATTCAAGGGGGATTCAACTATTTAGCCTTGGGGGTAAGTTTATAACTCTAAATTCCTTCTTTATCCATATTTCCTTCCATTGTTGTAGATTAGAATCTTATTTATGGGTAGAAAACCTAGGGTTTTAACCCAACTATATAAAATGGTGTTTTCATGGAATTAGTTCCAAGATCCAGGCTTTATATATTGATTCTTTAGATTTAGATTGCTTAATCTATGGGTAAACTATTATTATGCTTGAATTGAAAATTTCAATCCATAATTTTTATATGAGATTTAGGATTCTTCTGTATTGGGGATTATTGATAAATACTGAAATTGAAGGCCTAATTGTGATTACTTTTCCATCAATTATAGGAATATGATTATTTAGACTATGAGTAGCATGTTTCTAAACTAAATTTTCAATTTTGCCTTCGTGGAACCGGGGTCACTTTTGGATTTCATTTTAGATTTTATTTGGAAACATGACTTTATGGGTGTCTTTAGATTTGTATTTAACATAGAATCTATAATATTTAGACTATGAACGTTCGAAAGCTCTCTGGAATGGTAAGCTTTGGCGTAAGGGTTCATGTCACTCACTTGGCATTGCGGTGGGCTATGGTTTAGACTTCGATAGAGAGCATGTACAACTTATAATCATTGAGGGGTACTGGGCATGATAGAGGTCCCACCTTAGTGATTGTGATAAGTACTTGGGTGGATACCAATGTACCTTGTTGTGGGGATAATTCCATTTAGGTTGGCATTGACAGCTGCTATGTGGACTATGATAGTTGTGATTTAACTTATACTTGGTGTGTGAATTGAATTATCTCATCGCTCTATGTCATATACATTTGGAAAGGCTGATCTTTGGAATTATTGTGGAACTAATGGTATTAAGGCACTTGATTTTGCATCTCATATGCATACGATCATTCATATCATGGTTCCAGGATAATTATTTTACTTATCACATGCATACATTCATTCATACTAATAATGTGACTGAGATAGATCTTGATATGGTATGCAGTTGGGTCCGTTGAGACCGGAAATGGAGGTAAATGAATTGATACGAGATGATTTGCTATGATATGATGCTCTACCAGTCCGAGGGATCATGACCAATGGTTGTGAGTGTTATATGGACCTCGCGAGTCCCCCATAGGTCATGACTACTGGGCAACGTACCGTATCATGTGTGTACTAGGTCGATGAACAATACATTGCATCCATACATTCATACTCATCATTCATATATTTTATGTGATCGGTGCCTTTTTTATTATCCATGTTCTGAAGAGGTTTATGTGTGAGATAAAAGTAGGCAGAATTGATAGTTATTTGTGAAGTAGACTCAGTCTTTATATGTATACGTGTTTTCTGACCATTGTCGACTTATGATGCCTACAAGGGTACGTTGTGTACTCATACTACACTTGATGCAACTTTATTTAGATGCAGATACAACTCTCCTTTCCAGCTCTGGGCCTCGTAGTTGATGTCCGAGGTGACATTTTGAGATTTCAAGGTGATCCATCCATTCCATCAGCAACCCTGGATCTCCCTCTACAGTACCATTTTGTTCTTGTTTTTCCTTATAAGTCAGTTGTTATATTTCAAACTTTGTATCATTTATGTAAATGCTCTTGTACAAGTATAGACCGGGTTTTAGGTTTGTAATAATTTGATAATTTCCGCACTTTCTATGTCTTATTATCTATGGCAAGATAGTTTAAGTATTAACTTGTTGTTTATCTCCGCTTTTCATTTTGAATTTGGATAAAAGATTTGGGGATGGTCCGCCTATTGGGGGGGAGATAGTGTAGGTGCCATCATGATCCATGAAAGGGGTCGTGACAAGTTGGTATTAGAGCTCTAGGTTCACTAGCCTCATGAGTACAAGAGCAATTTCTAGTAAAGACTTGTAGTTAGGTATGTAGATGTCTGTACCCATCCTCGAAAAGTTATATGACATTTAGAAAATTTCCCTTCTTTCATTCCTTTCGTGCTAGTTTGTTCAAATTGGTATCTGACCTTGTATTTCTACTCTCTCATAGATGGTGAGGACACGTGCAAATGCGGCTAGAGATGAGAGTTCGACCCAGGAAGACATTCTTCTAGCTACTCCAGATGGGAATCAGACCGAAGTTGGAGGTCAGACTCTGGATCAGTATCGTACTCTAGGGGGAATAACCTGTAGCCACTTTAGGACCCTATATTGATGAGATTCTAGCACCAAATTTTGGTCCTCGACCAGTTTATGGGCCAGCTATGACCCGCGAGGGAGCGGGAGATGTTTGAGTAGTTTTTCAACATGAAACCTCCCTCCTTTTATGGTGCACCCTAGGACGATACCTATGCGTTTATTGTGAGTTGTCATAAGAGTTTTCACACAATAGGTATTGTGGAGTCACATGGAGTTGATTATATTGCTTTTCAGATGATCGGGGATGCCAAATAGTGGTGGAAGTCCTATTTATTGAGTATCGGCCAGTTGGGTCACCTCTATTGACATGGTCTTGATTTTATTAGGTATTCTCGGAGATGTACGTTCCTCACAGTCTATGGGAGAGCAAAATATATGAGTTCTCGAGATTGAATCAAGAAGGTATGTTAGTTACAGAGTATGACTCCTCGTTTCATGCCTTGTCCCTTTATACAACACAATTGCTCTCTACTGAGGCAGAGAGAGTCATGTGTTTTGTGAGGGGATTGACTGTTCTACCTTATGCAACACCATTTCTAAGGCATCATTCCAGATGGTAGTAGATTATGCCAAGTTGGTTGAGTTAGTTAGGAGTGGGTCTCACAGGAGTGGTTGTGACAAGATGGGCTCGCAGGTTTGGTAGTTTTAGTGGTTTTTCATCTAGAGGATGGTGACAATATGGTAGGGCCCATAATCCTCAGTCTAGTCACCCTATTTTATTAGCACTCCAAATTTCAGTAGGTGGCCCTTCAGGGCAGAGTGGTTACAACACAAAGCAGACATCTCGAGGTTTCTATTCTTAATTTTTAGATCTTGGATGACATTCTTATTCATCTATGATAGTTCAACAACACATGTCGGGAAATACTTTCTATGAGTGTGGTGGCCTAGGGCACTTTTAGAGAGACTTTTCTAGACTCATACAGGGTGGGGCTCAGCAGAGTTCTTACATCCAGACACCCAAGACTCTAGCACAGTCAGCTAGGGGAGGTGGACAATCTAGTAGGAAAGGCTTGTAGTCGAGCAGAGGTGGTTACCAATATGGTAGGGGTGGTACTCAGTCAACGCATGTGGAACTCAGGCAGCCCAAAATGGTCATGGGGTACACAGCCCGAGAGCAGACATGTCTAATTCTATGCTTTTTGAGGTAGACCAAAGGCCAAGGCTTCTGATGCGGTTATCATATGTATTCCTCTGTATTGGATGGCTCTGCTGAGTTGAAGGAGTTAAAGGAACAATTTCAATAATTGTTGAGCAAAGAATTCATTCGACCAAGTGTGTCTCCGTTGGGTGCTCCCATACTTTTTGTGAAGAAGAAAGACGATACCATACAGATGTGTATTGATTATCGACAGTTGAACAAGGTCACAATCAGTAATAAGTATCTGATACCCTGCATTAATGATTTATTTGACCAGCTTCAGGGTGCGACAGTGTTCTTCAAGATTAATTTTAGGTCAGGGTAGCATCCGTTGAAGATTAGTGCAGAGGATATTCCGAAGATGGCAATCATGACTCGTTATGGTCATTATGAGTTCTTGGTTATGTCGTTTGGGTTTACAAATGCCCCCGCAACCTTTATTGATTTGATGAATGAGATTTTCTAGCCCTATTTGGATTCTTTCATCATTGTCTTTATTGATGATATCTTGGTGTATTCTCGGAGTAAGGATGATTATGAGAAGTATTTGAGGATTGTACTTGGGTTGTTGAAGGAGATGAATCTTTATGCCAAATTTTCAAAGTGTGAGTCCTGGCTAAGTTTTGTGGTATTTCTAGGGCATGTAGTGTCAAAAGAGTGTATTATGGTGGATCCTAAGAAGATTGAGGCAGTTAGAGATTGGGCTGGGCCTACTTCATTGACCAAGATTCAGAGTTTCGTAGGTCTCGCGAGTTACTACTGGGGATTCGTAAAAGGTTTCTCATATATTACTTCCCATCTGACCAAGTTGACTTAGAAGGATGTGCCCTTTCAGTGGTCGGATGAGTGTGATGATAGCTTCTTAAAGCTTATGTCATTATTAACCTCGGCCTATATTTTGGCTTTACCGGTAGAAGGCAATGACTTTACTGTGTATTGTGATGCTTCACGAATTGGGTTTGGTTTTGTGTTGATGCAATAAGGCAATGTTATAGCGTATTCTTCGAGGTAGTTGAAAGTTCATGAGAAGAACTACCCTATTCATGATTTGGAGTTGACGACGACAATCTTTGCTTTGAATATTGTGAGGCATTACTGGAATGGGATCCATTGTCAGGTATTCACAAATCATTATAGTCTTAAGCATGTGTTCAATCAGAGGGATCTGAATTTGAGGTAGCATAGATAGATGGAGGTGCTAAAAGATTATGATATTACCATTTTTTATCATTCGGGTAAGGCTAATGTAGTAGCGGATGCGTTGAGCCAAAAGGCAGTGAGTATGGGTAGCTTGGTGCGGTTAATTGTGGAGGAGCGTCCTTTGGCAATAGATTATAAGTCCTTGGCTAATAGCATTATGAGACTTGATATTTTAGAACCGGGTAGGATTTTGGCTTGTGTTGAGGCGAGGTCATCTCTTTTAGAGCAAATTAAGGCTTAGTAATTTGATGATGTGAAGTTGTGTAAGATTAGAGATAATGTGTTGTGAGGGGAAGCCAAGGAGGTGATTTTTGATAGCGAGAGAGTCTTGAGGATTCAAGGGCATGTTTGTATTCCTTGTGTTAGAGGGTTGACTAGATTGATTATGGAGGAGGCTCGCAATTCGAGATATTCCATCCATCCGGGTGCAACAAAGATGTATCGGGATTTGAAAGAAAATTATTGGTGGGGCAGAATGAAGAGAGATATGTATCTCAGTATTTGAAATGCCACCAGGTTATGTATGAGCACCAGAGGCCGGGTAGTTGACTTAGAATGATGCCCATACCCGAGTGGAAATGGAAGAGAATAGCTATAGACTTCTTAGTTTGGCTACTGAAGACTTTTGGCAAGTTTGATGCTATTTGGCTCAGTGTGGATAGGTTGACCCACTCCGCGCTCTTAATTCTGGTTTAGACGATCTACAATTTGGAGAAGTTGGCAAAGATATTCATTAGAGAGATTATTCGGTTGCATAGGGTGCCTATTTCTATCATTTCAGATTGGGGCACTCAGTTCACTTTTCATTTTTGGAGGACTTTGCAAAAAGAGTTGGGGACTCAGTTGGATCTCAGCATTACTTTGTCACGCTCCGAACCTGGACTCAGTTGGATCTCAGCATTAAGGGTCGAGAATGACATGGATTGTGGGGAGGATTAGGAGCCATAACTTAATGGCCTCCTAGTGACAAGTTTTATTCGGCCCTATGTGTTGGTCTTGGCCGAGACCTTGCATTTTATTATGTATTCCTTGAAGAAGCCATAGTTGAAATCGTAAAAACATGGAGGTTAAGAAAAGGATACTTATAGCTCAGCTCCATTGCATGATCTAGATCAAGAAAGAAAGAAACCACCCTAAATGCTCTGTAGCCTCCCGTTTATAAGTGTGGCGCACTACACACCCATAAACAAGACTACTAGACACGGCTTGTAGACATCCCTAGGACAAACTTATTCTAATACCAAGTTTGTCACACCCCAACCTTGGGGGGGTGTGGTCGGGACTTGGTGCCCTAAGGCCAAAGCGTACCACTCATGAATACATGTAGCATACTCTATAATATATGGGCTGACAAGGCCTCTGACGAATGACTACCTGATCAGATGACATAATCACCTGGACACAGACAAAGCCCAACATTCATATATATAACAAGGACGACAAGGCCACACAAGAATACTATACACAAGATGACTGTCTACAAGCCTCTAGAGAGTACATCAATAATATTTGGTCAGAATAGGGCCCCTCCATACCCAACTATGTACATATATATATATATATATAACTATCATACCTATCAGCTCACTAAGCAACCCCGGAAGAAAGGAGCGTGACACCCTTTAGCTGAATCGAGACACCTATTGTGAGGGGTCGTCTATATCTCTATCTGTACCTACAGGCATGAAACACAATGCCCCAGAAGGGGATGTCAGTACGAAAGAATTACTGAATATGTAAGGCATAAGTAAACGTAAGTAAGAGCATCAATGAGTAAAAAAGTTGAAAGCAACAACCTGTAACTCAGAAGTGTCATTGAGGATCATCCTGTACATAAATGGAATATAATCGCATATATATAACACCATAGGCCTCTGTGGGTAATATCATCCATATCACATCTGTATAAGCTGCGTATATAGCGCCATAGGCCTCTGTAGGCAATACAATCAATATCATATCTGTATAAGCTGCGTATATAACACCGTAAGCCTCTGTGGGAAATATAATCAATATCATATCTGTATAAGCTGCGTATATAACGCCATAAGCCTCTATGGGAAATATAAATATGTAATACATATACATAAAGACCATTTAAAGACCATATAATGACCTTTTGAGTTCGTCGGAGTGACGCAAGGTCGTTATACCTCCGATTATCATTATGGACTTACCTTATCAATATACGCTTCAACAAGACCAAGAATGGGTATCATGAAATTAGAAAATACCCTTTTTAGGATCAATGAACATAAGATTCCTACTTTCACTAAGAATAGAGTCATCTTGAATATCGTTCGTTAATTTATCTTTCATTGGAATCATGCCAAAAGAATGAAATGAAGTGTCTTCACATACCTTTGTCGACTGGCCAACGGTAGTTCACAAGTTCCTTTACTTCCCATGAGGGGTAACCTATGTAATAGAGGTGATTTGGATCAAGATTAGGTTAATAGGTCATAAATCGACTCATTGTGACAATTTATCAAACACCTAGTGTATGTTAAGTTTCCTCTTCTTAGAAAATGGCAATCTAACATCTATAACACATCTTCACTTCTCTTTAGCCTTCTCTTCTCATCCATCAAGAATCCATCAACTTAATACCAACTTTAAATTCAAACAAACAACCCAACACAAGTTACAATAGCAAGAACAACCTTTTACATAGTTACTAGCAAATTCTCCTTTTAGCATGCAACTACATCATCAAGACCAACTCAACAATAACATTTTCATTCAATAATTTCCATCCCCAAAAAGCCACATGTTCCACCTCAAAACAGTCTAAGAACATGGTAACAACATCCTTGCCATTTGGAATACTAACTAGTAGGTTCATCATCCAACAATTTCCACCAACATATAAATACTCTCAAACATAAGTAAGGGAGTGTAAATCTTACCTTATATAGCAAGCACATCCTTAGACTTCAGTCCAACTAAGCTCACAAGAATCCTCAACCACATCACAACACCATAGGAGTGTCATTCTTCATCTAGGCTATATTTTGATGTTGAAACTTGGTGTATTTACTTGAAGTCAACCTTGAACCCTTGAAGGGTCTCTAGGAAGAGTTTTGGGGTGTTGGAGAACAACCTTGGTCAAAAAATGAGTTAAAATGACGAGCCACCATTTAGATAAGCAAAGATGGTCTTCCCGTTGAACTTCGTCAAAACTTATTTCCTTTGGCCCGTTTAGTCTCGAAATCTCCCAAAACTTACTTAACACTCCGATAGCCTTTAGTTAACTCCACATAGGGGTCTTACTCTCCTCGAACCTACTTGGCTAGCTTACAATGGCATCGATGCCCAATACTATAATAGTTCGGGAGTTTAAGGAGTATCTTATTTAGAACAGCCCGAGTCTGATGTTTCCTTCTATGATCACCAAGTAGTGAAGGCGTGCTGGAGTTACTAATCATCCCACAAATAACTGGGTGGATCATGAGAAGCCTTTTCATCTACTGAAGGTTATCAGAGCGGGTAATGTGTTGTGCAGTGTAAGAAGAGAAAGATAAAAATGAGCATATGTGAGTCCTATTCTCAGCAGGAGGGACTGTTTAGAGCCATAGGTACCCAGCAGCAGACCATCCAGGAGTTGGTGTCTCAGCTTCCCAAAGGCCCTTCAGATGCTAGTTCTATTCTCTTTAGTTAGGAGGAGGTGAAGGCATACATGGATGCTTAGAAGGAGTAGGCACAGACCAACAAGAAATTTGTAGAGTCCGTCAGCATATTAGAGACTACCTACCACTCTATGGCCACAACACATACTGATCTCCATCGGGATTTGGACATGGAGAAGAAGAAGAAGAACACAAAAGGGGTAAACTGCTAGTGAAGGCGTCTAGAGTAGCAAGGCGATATTCAAGTGTGGAAATCCAAATAAAAGGCTTCCGGTCAAACATGCGGACAACGACGAGGTGTATTCATTGTTGTTAGGGGACGATGCTGCTTCTAATAACGCTACTGAAGACGATAAGAAATAAAGTTTGGCACATCAGGGGTGAGCTTATTCCGTGGTCGGTCTGCTTTACATGAGTCTCTTCTAACCCCCTTCCCTTACTTCTGGTTTGGTTATGATTAGAGGATTTCTGATTGTTGGGATGTTGCATACTTTGTTTTTGGATTTGCTGACTTATGCTATTGTTGGGCCTTCATTTATGTTTTAGACTGCTGCCCTTCGCGAGCCTTCCTTTCCTTGTGATTGTTTACCCTTGCCGGGCTCTATCTTCTGCTATGCATTGCCCTTGCCAAGCCTTTATCTTTTGCCATGGATTACCCTTGTCGGGCCTTTTATTTTTTGTTGGAAACTTGATTAGATAGATATTGATTGAATTGAACATATATCAATTAGAATTAATCATTCCCAATTTGAACGAAGTAGCATGAAAGAATAAAAGAATTGAAGATTTCCTAGATGTGTTATAGCCTCTCGATAATATGTACAAACGTCTATGTACCTATCTGCGAGACTCTACTAAACATTTCCCTTGTACTCGTGAGACCGGTGAACCTAGTGCTCTGATACCAACTTGTCACGACCCAATTCACGGGTCATGATGGAACCTACACTATCTCTCCGGTAGGCGAACCATCCCCAAAATCATTTAAACAATTCATTTGAAACAATGTGGAATAGTAAGAATTATAAGAGAAGTTAAACTTCTTCGTAAGAGAAACATTTAAAACATCAAAATATAAACATCACAATTTTCCCCAAAACTTGGTCTGACTTGTACAAGTGCAACTATGAATACAAATAGAGTTAAGAATTAATATTAGACTGCCTTAGAACAATAAAAACACTATATATAAAGAGGAAGATCAGGGCTGCTGATAAGATAGGTGGCCCGCCCCAAGCCTCCACGAACATTGGAAGTCAAAATTGGATCAAATAGCTGAACCTGCATCCACATAAAATATACAACAAGTGTAGTATGAGTATACAACGTACCCCCTACATAGTTGCTACCAACACATAAGTTACCTCAGAACATAGAATTTATTGTTCAATACTCAAGTCATCTCTGAACACAGAAAACATGTATCACATATAAGAATCAAGTCTACCACACCCCTACTAACGGTCTAAACCCAATCTTAGTCTATTCACATAACCTATTTGGAGCATAAAGATGGAAAAATAATGTAATTAAGTAAATCAACTTCATCATAGTTTGTTCACATAAGTGACATATTTGGAATTATACCCTATATCATAACACCTTCTCAAGTTCATAGGTCCTAAATTCTCTTTAAATCCCACATCTTGTTAATTTTCATACACTATGAACTCTTATACATACTTGGCCCTTGATTGACCCTTTCTCCATTGACTAAGTGAATACATTCATGAGTCTCACATTTTAGAATCAATTAAGGATATATAAACTCCCACATACCAATTTTCATGCCACTAAGGATGATGTTTCATTAATGGTCTAGACTTCCTGTTAACCAAAGCATTTATCCTTTTAAAGATTCAATCTTAACTCTCTTAGATAAGAAACTGATATATAACCCACTGCTAGCATCAACCTACACTAGGAACACCAACCATTTCTAATTGTGCTATCTAATCACACATAACAAGTAAACGCATCAATAAACATATAAGTGTGTGATGCAAATAAAGTACATGCAATAGTATGAAATATGATGTAATGCAATGCACTGGCCATCTTCCAAACCTGATATACACATGCTTCAGTACGTCACCTCGTAGTTATAACCTATAGAGGACTCTGCGAGTCCATAAACTACTCACAACCAACCAAAACAATCTATCAGACTAGTTAGAGCATCAAATAACTGAATCATTTTTCAAGCCATATCATTTCACATTATCACATTATCTCAGTATCCAAATCATGTCATAACAATATCATTTACCATTGTTTCCTAGTCTCTTTGGACCAAACAACATTCCATAACCAACTTCATGTCAACATCAGGATAATATGAGTGTATAAATGCGATGGTAAATAATTCAAGTAATCAGTGTGAGATGAATAATGTTCAAAAATGAATAAACACATGTCTCAATATTGTCAATGACACACAATTCCAAATAATCAGTCTTTCCATATCAGGAGGCATAGAGTGATGAGTGATTGAAATCAATCAATCACAAGTAAGATCAAATATGGCGACAAGTTCATATAGCAGCAGTCGGGATCACCCTAAGTATGATCACCCAAAACACAATACACCGGTACCCACTCAAGTGCTCATCACATTCGCTATGGTGGGACCCACATCACACCCAATACCATTCAATTGTTATAAATACCATATGCATATATCAGAGTCTGATAAAGTAAACTGTAGCCTACCTCTTGGCCAAACAGGTGCCACGAACTCAGTCTCATGCCAAGGCTTTTCCCTTACATAGTGCCGTTGAACATTCATAATCTAATATCATAGATTCTATGCTAACACATAGTTCTAAAATACAAGTATAAAGACAAAATATTTCAAAGAAACCAAATACCTGACCCTCCGAAAGCGACCCCCAGACCCACAAGGAAAAAATCAAAACTTTAGTTTAGGAAAGTGTTACCCAAGGTCTAAATAGTCATATCCTTAGGTTTGATAGAAAATTAATCATAATTAGGCCTTTAATTTCACTATCTAGCAAAAGTTCCCAATTTTGGAAGAACCCTAAATTCCCCAAAGATTACACGAAATGAAATCATGAATTCAAGCCTAGATATAGTTTCCCTTGGATTACAACATTAAAGTATAAGGAATCAACATAAATTTTTTACATCTTGGCATCTAATTTCATGAAATACCATTTTGAAGACTTGGTTTAAAACTCTAGATTTCTTTCTACCCTCAAACATGAAGTACGCCTCAAAGTAAAGGGGGAACAATTAATTAAGACTTTATAAAGAGCGGTTTAGAGATTACCCAAGGATGATGCTTGAAGAACTCATTGAAATGCCATAATAAGAATCATATCTCCCAAAAATATGCTTAAAATGTTGGGGTTCAAATGAATGAAAGAGGGTTTTTAAAAAAAGGTTATGTCTATAGTGTTTACACTTCTGCAGGCCACTCATCACAGAAGCGGTCACGCATCTGCCAAAGAATGTCTTCAGGAGTGGCATCATTTAAGGCATTATCCAAACACAAAGGAGGAAGAGAACTGCAGGTGCGGTCTCGCGCTAGCTTAATATATTATGCCAAAATGAACTTACACCTCCTCCCATGACTTCACATCTGTGGATCAACCTCCATAGAAATGGATTCGTAGGTGCGTGAAACTTCTGCCGGGGCGATCATATCAGAAATTGAAAATGCTAACTTTTAAGAAACCCCCGACCCAACACGTCGAAACTTATCCGAGAAGATACAAACCAAGTTTTAAAACAACATTGTGAACTTACTCCCGAACTTGAAATATCCAACAAACATTGTTACAACACACTTTACCAATTAATCATTCCCAAATCATCCCAAAATTCGCATGTGGAAAACACCAAGGACATCAACCTTATCCGATAACCTCGGAGAGCGAAACAAAATTAGACTACATTATAAAATAATGTTACAGACTTAATGATTTACAATGGGGATTTGAACAATATAATCTAGACCAAACCCTAATTCTGTCCACTTCAAACTTAGGAGGCTTCTACGATAATGATCTTCTCTCCGGAAAAAATGATTTTCCCACGAGGCGCGTGTCATGACATCAATGAAAGAGTTGGAAAAAGGTAAATGGGCCGGAACTCGGCAAGAAGTATAAAATGACTGAACGGGTCATTACAATACAACTTCCTATTCCAGTTCTAGGCCTTGTGGTTGACGTCCGAGGCGACATTTAAGAGATTTCAGGGTGAGCCACCCATTCCATCAGCAATCCCAGATCTCCATCTGTATGACCATTCTGTTCTTGTTTTCTCTTCTAAGACAGTTGTTATATTTCAGACTTTTTAACATTTATTTAGATGCTCTTGTACAAGTATAAACCAGGTTTTGGGTTTGTAATAATTTGATAATTTTGTCACTTCCTATGACTTATTATCTATGGCAATACAATTTATGTATTAACTTGTTTATCTCAGCTTTTCATTTTAAAGTTAGGTAAAAGATTTTAGGGATGGTCTGCCTACCTAGGGATTAGTGTAGGTGTCATCATGATCCATAAAAAGGGTCATGACAATGGCTATTTGGCAAAGTTCAGTAGCATCTATATACCAGGTTGATTGGCCAGTACATTGCATTCATGCATTCACACATCACCATTCATTTATTCTTTATGTGATCTGTGCCTATCTGATTATCAATGTTCTGAAGAAGTTTATGTGCTAGAGAAGAAGTAGGTTCAAATCATAGTTAATTGTTGAGTTAACTTAGTTCTAATATGTCTTACGACACGTTGTGTACCTATACTACACTTGTTGTATATTTTATTTGGATACAAATACAGTTTTTCATTCCAGATTTCGAGCTTTTTGGATGACCCTCGAGGAGATCATTTAGAGGTTTCAGGGTGCGCCATCCGTCCTATCAACAATCTTGAAACTCCCTCTATCTTATTGTTTGTGTTCTTACTTTTACAAGACAACTATTGTAGTTCAGTTTCCTTCATGTTCTAATAATTATTAGATGCTCTTGTACGGGTCAGACCAGGTTTTGGGAAAGTGTATTTTTCTAGTACCTTGGTGTTTAAGCACATATATGGCAAATCAGTTTAAGTATTAATTTATCATGTATTTCCGCTTTTACTCTATTAAATTGATTAAATAATTTTATGGATGGTTCGCCTACAGCGGGGATAGTGTAGGTGTCATCATGATCCGTGATTTGGGTTGGGACAGTATGGGAGTGGTTTAAACTCTTCCGAGGAAGTATAAAGAAAAATGGAAAAACATTTAAAAAATTGTAAGACTTTTTTTTAATTTATGCGTGGCCAAATTAATGTAAATATCATAACTAATATTTAATAAAGAATAAATCTTGTTCGTTAGATTGATTATTTGATGGATATACCGGATTAAGTCTCAACCTCTATAAATTGGTCCTCCCTCCACTCATTAGGGTTACCCCATATTATATCCACGATTTCCATTACTGACGGCTATGGTAACAGAAGACTTGTGCATGCAATTAGGTCGAAACTATTTTTTCAACTAATGCTTTCGCTCCTCAATGTGATAATGTCTTCCGCTTCAAGTATATTCTTTATAATATTTTTTATAAGATTATCATTTTCAATCTCCTGGTATGCATTACGTTAAGTTTACAATTGGGTATGCACTTTTTCACTTTAAAGCGCGTAATATGTGCCTAAATTCTCATCTTTAATTAAACCATAAGAGAGTAATATATAAGAAGGGTAAGGAGTATGGAAAGTGTAACCCGATAAGTACTCGAAGTGCGCAAACACTGAATTATATGTCACTATGTGAAAAGGAATAAAATTAACTACAAATATGCAATGGAAAAACACGTGACTTGCCTGATGAGGTTCATGTCCACCAAAATCACATTTGACCAATATGATAGTAGGATCGTGCCACCACTTCACTATCAAAATATTATAACTTTTAGTAAAGTGGAGGGATGACACAATCCGACCATTATGCAAAGAAATTTGATGTTATTTAAAGAAGAATTTATTTATAGGAAATACGTGCATGTCTCGTGATTTTTGAAATAAATATGACATAGCTCTATTGTGAGCTAAGTAAGAGAGTGGTTTAAACTCTTCCGAGGTAGTATAAAGAAAAATTAAAAAACACGGATCGAAGAATGTAAGACTTTTTATTAATTATGTGTGACCCAACTAATGTAAAATCAAAACTAATATTTAATGAAAGACAAATCTTGATGGTTAGATTGGTTATCTGATGACTGTATCAGATTAAGTCTCAACCTTTATAAATGTGTCCTCCCTCTATCCATTAGGGTTATCCTTTATTCTCTACACATTTTCCATCGGTTCTGGTAATGTAAGATTAGGGAAAGGAGGTAGAAACTAATTTTTCAAACTAACGTTGTTGCTCCTCCATGTGATAATGTCTTATGCTTTAGGTATATGCTTTGTAAGATTTTCATGTTCAACATCCTGGTATGCATTAAGTTGAGTTTACAATTGGGTATGTACGTTTTCACCTTAAGGCATGTGATGTGAACTTGAATTCTCATCTTTAATTAAACTATAAGAGAGTAAAATATAAGAAGGGTAAGCAACATGGGCAGTGTTACCCGATAAAATTATCGAAATGCTCAAAAATTGAATTAGATGTCTCTATTATGAAAAAAAATGAACTCTAAATATTTTAAAGGCAAAACACGTAACTTTCATGATTAGGTTCATGTTCAACAAAAGCACATTTGACCGATCTGATAGAAGGATCGTGCGATCACTTCACCATAAAAATATTATAACTTTTACTAGTAGTGAAGGGATGGCACAATCCGACCGTTATGCAGAGAACTTTGATGTTATTTAAAGAAGAATATAATTATAGGAAACACATTAAAATTTCACGTGCATGTGATTTTTAAAATTAATATGACATAGCTCTATTATAAGCTAAGTATGAGAGTGGTTTAAACTCTTCTGTGATAGATTAAAAAAATGAAAAAAATGAAAAATAAAGTTTGAAGAATGTAGGACTTTTTATTAATTATGTGTGACCCAACTTATGTAAAGTCAAAACTAATATTTAATGAAGGACAAATCTTGTCCTTCATTAAATATTAGTTTTGGTCTTTATCTGTTAGATTGGTTATGTAATGGCGTACCAGTTTAAGTCTCAACCTTTATAAATTGGTCCTCCCTCCACCCATTAGGATTACCCCATTTTTCTTTATACATTTTCCATTACTGACGGTTGTGGTAAGGTAAGACGAGGGCAGGGAGGTAGAAACTAATTTTAAAACTAATGCTTCCGCTCCTCCCAGTGATAATGTCTTCCTTCAGGTATATGCTTTGTAAGATTTTTAAGTTCAAGATCCTGATACACATTAAGTTGAGTTTACAATTGGGTATGTACGTTTTCACCTTAAAGCACGTGATGTGCGCCTTAATTCTCATCTTTAATTTAACTATAAGAGAGTAAAATATAAGAAGGGTAAGTAACGTGGACAGTGTTACCCGATAAAATTGTCAAAGTGTGCAAAAATTGAATTAGACGTCTTTATTATGAAAAAGGAATAAAATAACCTCTAAAGAATTTCAAAGGCAAAACGCGTAGCTTGCATGATGAGGTTCATGTTCACCAAAATCACATTTTACCGACATGAAAGTAGGATCGAGCCACCACATCACCATTAAAATATTACCACTTTTATTGGTAATGGAGGGATGGAACATTCCGACCATTATGCAGAGAAATCTCATGCTATTTTAAGAAGCATTTATTTATAAGAAAAGCTTTAAAATATTACGTGCATGTCTCGTGATTTTTAAAATTAAGATGACATAGCTCTGTTGTAAACTAAGTATGGGAGTCGTTTAAACTCTTCCGAGGTAGTACCAAGAAAAATTGAATAAAAAGTTCGAAGAATGTAAGACATTTTATTAATTTATGTGTGACTCAACTAAAGTAATGACCAAAACTAATATTTAATGAAGAACAAATCTTATCTGTTGGATTGGTTATCTGATGGCCGTACCAGAATAAGTGTCAACCTCTATAAATTGGTCCTCCCTCCACCCATTAGGGTTACCCCTTTTTTTCTCTACACATTTTCCATTACTAACGAGTGTGGTAACGTAAGACTAGAGTAGGGAGGCAGAGACTAATTTTTAAATTAATGCTTCCGCTCTTCCCTGTGATTGTGTCTTCCGCTTCAGGGATATGCTTTGTATGATTTTCAAGTTCAAGATCCAGGTACGCATTAAGTTTAGTTTACAATTGAGTATGTGCGTTTTCACCTTAAAGAACGTGATGTGCCTGAATTCTCATCTTTAATTAAACTATAAGAGAGTAAAATATAAGAAGGGTAAACAACATGGGAAGTGTTACCCAATAAAATTTTCAAAGTGCGCAAAAATTGAATTAGACGTCTCTATTATGAAAAGAGGAATAAAATAAGCTCTAAAGAATTTCAAAGGAGAAACACGTGACTTGCATGATGAGGTTCATGTTCACCAAAATCACATTTTACCGACATGATAGTAGGATCGTGCCACCACATCACCATTAAAATATTACCACTTTTATTAGTAATGGAGGGATGGAACATTCCAACCATTATGCAGAGAAATCTCATGCTATTTTAAGAAGCATTTATTTATAAGAAAAATTTTAAATTATTACGTGCATGTCTCGTGATTTTTAAAATTAAGATGACATAGCTCTGTTGTAAAACTAAGTATGAGAGTCGTTTAAATTCTTCCGAGGTAGTACAAAGAAAAATTAAATAAAAAGTTCGAAGAATGTAAGATATTTAATTAATTTATATGTGACTCAATTAATGTAATGACCAAAACTAATATTTAATGAAGAACAAATCTTATCTGTTAGATTGGTTATCTGATGGCCGTACCAGAATAAGTCTCAACCTCTATAAATTGGTCCTCCATCAACCCATTAGGATTACCCCATTTTTCTTTACACATTTTCCATTACTGACGGTTGTGGTAAGGTAAGACTAGGGCAGGGAGGTAGAAACTAATTTTAAAACTAATGCTTCCGCTCCTCCCAGTGATAATGTGTTCCTTCAGGTATATGCTTTGTAAGATTTTCATGTTAAATATCCTGGTACTCATTAAGTTGCGTTTACAATTGGGTATGTACGTTTTCAACTTAAAGCACGTGATGTGCGCCTGAATTGTCATCTTTTATTTAACTAGAAGAGAGTAAAATATAAGAAGGGTAAGCATCGTCGGCAGTATTACCCGATAAAATTGTCAAAGTACGCAAATATTAAATTCGACGTCTCTATTATGAAAAAGAAATAAAATAAACTCTAAAAAATTTAAAGGCAAAACACGTGACTTGCATGATGAGGTTCATGTTCACCAAAATCACATTTTACCGACATGATAGTAGGATCGTGCCACCACTTCACCATTAAAATATTACCACTTTTATTAGTAATGGAGGGATGGAACATTCCGACCATTATGCAGAGAAATCTCATGCTATTTTAAGAAGAATTTATTTATAAGAAAAGCTTTAAAATATTACGTGATTTTTAAAATTAAGATGACATAGCTCTGTTGTAAACTAAGTATGGGAGTCGTTTAAACTCTTCCGAGGTAGTACCAAGAAAAATTAAATAAAAAGTTCGAAGAATGTAACACATTTTATTAATTTATGTGTGACTCAACTAATGTAATGACCAAAACTAATATTTAATGAAGAACAAATCTTATCTGTTGGATTGGTTATCTGATGGCCGTACCAAAATAAGTCTCAACCTCTATAAATTGGTCCTCCCTCCACCCATTAGGGTCACCCCTTTTTTCTCTACACATTTTCCATTACTAACGGGTGTGGTAACGTAAGACTAGGGTAGGGAGGCAGAGACTAATTTTTAAACTAATGCTTCCGCTCTTCCCTGTGATTGTGTCTTCCGCTTCAGGGATATGCTTTGTATGATTTTCAAGTTCAAGATCCTGGTACGCATTAAGTTTAGTTTACAATTGGGTATGTGCGTTTTCACCTTAAAGAACGTGATGTGTGCATGAATTCTCATCTTTAATTAAACTATAAGAGAGTAAAATATAAGAAGGGTAAACAACATGGGAAGTGTTACCCGATAAAATTTTCAAAGTGCGCAAAAATTGAATTAGACGTCTCTATTATGAAAAGAGGAATAAAATAAGCTCTAAAAATTTTAAAGTCAAAACACGTGACTTGCATGATTAGGTTCATGTTCACCAAAGTGCCATTACTTCACCATAAAAATATTATAACTTTTACTAGTAGTGGGAGGGATGGCACAATCCGGCCGTTATGCGGAGAAATTTGATGTTATTTAAAGAAGAATCTACATATAGGAAAAACTTTAAAATTTCACGTGCATGTCTCGTGATTTTTAAAATTAATATGACATAGCTCTGTTGTATGCTAAGTATGAGATTGGTTTAAACTCTTACGAGGTAGTCCAAAGAAATATTAAATAAAAAGTTCAAAGAATGTAAGACATTTTATTAATTTAAGTGTGACCCAACTAATGTAAAGACCAAAACTAATATTTAATGAAGAACAAATCCTATATGTTAGATTGGTTATATGATGGCCGTACCAGATTAAGTCTCAACCTCTATAAATTGGTACTCCCTCCACCCATTAGGGTTACCCCTTTTTTTGTCTACACATTTTCTATTACTGACGGTTGTGGTAACATAAGATTGAAACTAATTTATAAACTAATTCTCCCGCTCCTCCATGTGATAATGTCTTCCTTCAGGTATATTCTTTGTATGATTTTCAAGTTCAAGATCATGGTACGCATTAAGTTGAGTTTATAATTGGGTATGTATGTTTTCACCTTAAAGCACGTAATGTGCACCTGAATTCTCATCTTTTATTAAACTATAAGAGAGTAAAATATAAGAAGGGTAAGCAATATGGGCATTGTTACCCGATAAAATTGTCGAAGTGCACAAATATTAAATTCGACGTCTCTATTATTAATAAGGAATAAAATAAATTCTAAAAATTTAAAGGGCAAAACACGTGACTTGCATGATGAGGTTCATGTTCACCAAAAGTGCCATCACTTCACCATAAAAATATTATAACTTTTACTAGTAGTGGAGGGATGGCACAATACGGCTGTTATGCGAAGAAATTTGATGCTATTTAAAGAAGAATCTATATATAGGAAAAACATTAAAATTTCACGTGCATGTCTCGTGATTTTTAAAAATAATATGACATAGCTCTGTTGTAAGCTAAGTATGAGATTGGTTTAAACTCTTCCGAGGTAGTCCAAAGAAATATTAAATCAAAATTTTGAAGAATCTAAGACATTTTATTAATTTAAGTGTGACTCAACTAATGTAAAGATCAAAACTAATATTTAATGAAGAACAAATCTTATTTGTTAGATTGGTTAACTGATGGTCGTACCAGATTAAGTCTCAACCTCTATAAATTGGTCCTCCCTCCACCCATTAGGGTTACCCCTTCTTTTCTTTGCACATTTTCTATTACTGACGGTTGTGGTAACGTAAGATTGAAACTAATTTTTAAACTGATGTTTCCGTTCCTCCATGTGATAATGTCTTCTTTCAGGTATATTCTTTGTATGATTTTCAAGTTCAAGATCTTGGTACACATTAAATTTAGTTTATAATTGGGTATGTATGTTTTCACCATAAAGCACGTAATGTGCGCTTGAATTCTCATCTTTAATTAAACTATAAGAGAGTAAAATATAAGAAGGGTAAGCAACATGAGCAATGTTACCCAATAAAATTGTCGAAGTGCACAAATATCGGATTTCCCAAGTATGCCGCCGAATAGAGATATTGATTTCTGCATTGATCTAGATCGAGGTACTCAACCCATTTCTATTCTTCCATATCGTATAGCTTCAGCAGAGCTGAAAGAGTTTAAGGAGCACCTTCAGGATCTATAGAGTAAGGGTTTGGTTCAACCTAGTGTGTCTCTTTGGGGTGCTCAAAAGGATGGAACTATATGTATGTATATCTATTATAGGCTGTTGAACAAGGTCACCATTATAAAAAAAGTATTTGATTCCTCGTATTGATGATCTATTTAACTAGCTTCATGGTTCTTTGATGTTTTCGAAGATTGATGTAAGGTCCGGGTATTATCAGTTGAGTATTCAGGCTGAGGATGTTCCCAAGATGGCTTTTCAGACTCATTATGGTCATTACGAGTTCTTAGTGATGTCATTTGTGCTTACCATTCCGGTTCAGATGGCGTAAAATTCAGAGAAGTTGATGAAGATTTATATCCGTGAGATTGTTTGTCAGTATGGGGTACCTATTTCTATCATCTCAGACTGGGTACTCAATTTACTTCTCATTTCTAATTCACTTTTCAAAAGAAGTTAGGTACTCGCTTAGATCTTAGTACAGTATTTCGCCCTCAGATGGACGGTCAGTCCGAGCGGACCATTGAGGTTTTGGAGGATATTTTACGAGCCTGCGTGATTGATTTTGGTGGTCATTAGGACCAGCTATTACTTTTAGCAGAGTTTGTGTACAATAACAGTTATCACTCCACCATTGGCATAGCGTTATTCGAGGCCTTATATGGTAGGAGGTATCATTCTCCGATTGGGTTGTTTGATGCATTCGACGTTCAGCCTTGGGGTACCGATTTATTAAGAGATTCCTTAGAGAAGGTGATGTTTATCCAAGACAAGCTCCTACCAGCTCAAAGTACACAAAATGAGTATGTGGACAGAAAGATCTGAGATATGGAGTTTATGTTGGTGACAGGGTTATATTTAAGGTCTAGCCTATGAAAGGCATGATGAGATTTAGCTAGAAGGGGAAGTTGAGCCCGAGGTACATCAGACCTTTTGAGATTCTTTAGAGGGTTGGTGAAGTGGCATATAAGTTGGCTCTGCCATTAGGTCTTTTAGGCATCCATCTAGTTTTCCATGTTTCTGTGCTAAAGAAGTTCCATGCTAATTTGGAACATTATTTGTGAAATCGTGTTATTTGGTTGTTGTGGACGATTCTTTAAAAAAGTATGTCTCAGCTCGGTTATATGAGAAATTTGAGGGTGCGAGCGAGTTCATAGCATTGTTTACCTTAGGTAGCATGTCTGGTTTGTGTCCGGGGGTCCTGGGAGTGTTTCAGGTGTTTTGGTGGAGGATTGGAATAAATTTTCTAGTTGTTGGTTCTGTTGTGTCGCACCAATGGCCAGTGGGTCCTTTTTATGTGTCGGCCTCTGAAAGTTTGGCTCACAGATGTGAGCCCTGAGTGTTTGTGAGGTTTCCGCCACTGCGGAGAGTTTCTTGCAGAGGCGTTAGAGTCTCTGCAGGGTTCCTTCTGCCATAGATCCCATGCGGGAAATTTAGTATTTCTTCCCCAGCAGCAGACTTTCTCTACCGCGGCGAAGCCGCCACTACGGGATCAATTCCACTAGTGTGGGATCGCTATTGCAGGCAGTTTCTTAAATGCCCAAAATGATTTCACTTTCCTAAAATTATCTTATCTCTGTACTAGAGCTGCTTGGAGGAGATTTTCTTGAGAAGTTCATCTTGGTTCTTCATCTAAGGTATAATTTCATCCCCTCTTGATCATTGTTGTTCTTTAAATCCTATTATTGACTTTAATTTAGGCAAGATAGGTCCTTAAGCTTCCATGGTAGAATAAGAGATCGAGTACCTTGATTTGAGGGTGTGATATTGCTTAGATGATCTTGATATTGTGAATAAGTATTGGTTTAGTTGATTATGTTGTAGAGTTTAATTTGTTAATGGAAACCCTTTTTAATTTGGGAGAAATTCTAGGGTTTGTAAATTGGGGATTTTCCTAAATAATGCAATTAAGGGTTCAATTGAGCTTATATTTCTATTTAATTCTAGGATGTGCCTAATTAGTATGTAATGATGCGTTGTGAGTAATAAAGTTCGGATTTTGGCACCGTGGGCCGGGGTTTGTTTGGATGTCCTTGGTATATTTAAGGACTAAGTCATTGAATTATATATTTGCTTAATATTAACGTAAAGTCTATGTATGTTAGATTACGACTACTATGAGGCTCTTTGAAAGGGCAAGACGTGCGCTGAGAGTTGATTGCCCATGGATCCTGCTCAGCTTTGAGATAGGCTACGGTTTCTTCTTATTAGACTTCGATAGAAGTACGTAATTAGTTATAAATGTTGAGGGGTATTGAGCATGTTGGAGTCCCAAGTGGTTGTGATGAACGTTGGGTGGGTATCAGTGTTGAACAATGATGATAGGAGATTTGAGGAATCAACGTTAAGTTGATTCTGACTACTGTTGACTGGGCTTATCGTCATTATGTGGGCTCATCTCCATATTTGATATTGTTGTGTTTATTCATCACACATGTTTTCGATATGATATCCTGATTATACTTGAAATATGTGTTATTGAATTCTTGAAAGCATGTGATATTCATCTCTTATATTTGGTTGCATCTCATTACATCCTGATTTCTTACCTTGTATTTTCATTTACATTCATACACTCATGATTTTGTTGATATTGATATGAGAGTGGTATTAAAATGTTGTGGGTCCAAGAGACTGGAAAGGTAAGAACACTTATGAGATTATTGGCGACATTGAGATGATGATGATACGCAGGGGAACGGGCTGCATGCCTGCAATAGTTATTATTCAGCCAAGAGTTGGGCTTCGTTGAGAAATTCCAGATGAGTATATAGACTTCGCGGGTCCCACATGGGTGTGCAGTTCATAGAATTGGAACGCATGTATACTGGGAATGAAACGTACCTGTCATATACATTGAATTCATATCATACATACGTCACTTTATTAATTATCTATTGATGGATTGAGTGTTGGACTGGTTATTAATGACTTGGTTTAATTATGGGATAAAAAGGGGAAGTTAATTGATCATTTATACTTGAGATATTGTCATTAAATTCTTCTAAAATTGGGGTAACTTGCATGATTATCAAACCTTATATGAACAAAGTGACTTGTTGATTCAGTGAAATAATATGTGGATGTGACTTATTGAACTATTTAGTTTTAGATTATTTGGTGTCAACTTGATATTTATCTCTAATTACATATCTTCCATCATTGTCAGCCTATGATGCTTACGGGGGTACATTATGTACTCATGCTACACTTGTTGCATTCTTTTTGGATGCAGATACATCGCCTTCCTCTATTTCAGGCCCACGTGGCTGAGTCTGAGCTGGTAGATTTCTAGACTTCAGGGTGAGGATGCTTCCTTACAGCATACCCTTGGAGGCTCTTATCTTTCCTTGTCTTTTATATGGTTGCGAGAGACATGTCAGACTTTTAGACTATGTTGCTTTTTCTTTGGCTCGTGTATTTGACATTTAGATGCTCTTGTATTATTGACCAGATCTAAGGGGGTCATATTATGACTATCAGATTTATTTTTGCTTTTATATTATGATAGACAGATTTATTAGGTATTTTGTTAATTCCGCACTTCTTATTTATATTCGTATTTTTTAAATTGAGAGTGGTTTGTCTACCAATGGGAGAAGTGTAGGTGCCACCACAATTCCTAAAATGGGTCATGACAATATGGCATGAAATCACATCAGCAAATATAAATGATAACCAATGTAAGTGAAATGTATGCTACGCAATGGCCATATGCACCCGGTAGACACACGATCCTACAGTAGGTTTCACATGATCCATGGAGGAATCATGAGATCCATATTCCCACCCGGAATCATTTCCCAATAGTCCTAGTTGAGGCTGTAATATCATCATAATCACACTTTCCATGCACCATATCCAAATACCCAGCCTTTAAGGCCTCTTTCATGTACCTCATCAATCAGATGCCAATAATACCATGAATGTATGTGATGAATATGTGTACACCATCCAATGCATAACACTGATTCAATTTATAAAGACAAGTCTTTTTTCATAATTAGACGAGATGTGGGTTGATGAATGCATAACAAGTTAATAATCACGAATCTATCAATCATGGCTAACATAACCCAAATAATAGCAGTCATACCAACCTAAGTGGATTTATACACCACTCTTCGAGGCCTGGACGCTAAACACATAGTCTCTATTACAAGTATAACTACTTTGTATTTTAATTACCCTTTATATATATACTGGTACCCGCACAAGTGCTCTTCACTTTAGGAGTACGAGACCCCCAATTCCCCATTATGCCCCTTAATTAATTAAACCAACACAAACACTACATAAGGGTTTAGTAAGTCTCAACTTGCCTGAATTCGTAGCCGAAGAGTCACTCCACAACCTTTCCTTTACTTTGAGCTTCCAAAAAAGTCCTCTCTGTTCAAATATGGTATCTACATGAGATTATGAAGCTAACGATACCCATATTGCTATAAAAAGGTTCAAGTCCAAAAATCAACCCAAAACCCCATCCTGAACCCTGAAGGTCAAAATAAGAAATTAAACTTAGAAACATATTACTCATAGTCTAGATAGTAAATATCCTAAAAATTATGAAGTTCTAATTACATTTGAGTCATCAGTTTCACTATTTGAAGCTTGTAACGACTCAAAAAGTCATTTTACTTGTTTTGCCTAGAAATATGTAAATTACCCTTCCTGAGACTTTATTTACGTGTTTGTGACTTACGGGGATGGGTGGCACGGTTCACGAGGTGATCGGTTAGGTTTCAGACTCTTTTTGATAAGCTTGGAAAATGCCAAGTTAAGAGAATAGAGGAGTTTGACTCATAGTTGATTTTTGGGTAAACGCATTATTTTCATAGTTTCGTCGGCTCTATTAGCTCCATAATGATGTTTATGACTTAGACGAACCTTTGGTTCAGTTTCTGAGGCAGCCGGGTGTGTTTTGGGGGTTTGGTTGTGAAAATTGCGAAACTAGAACTTAAGGATTGACTTTGGTCAAACCCGAGCCTTAGAGACGTTTTCTGAGAATTTTGAGTGCATGAGCAGGTCTAAACTATATTTTCTGATAGAAATACATGTTTAGTTTGTGTTCGGGAGGTCCCGGGATTGTTTCGGATGTTTGACTGGAAGTTTGGCATGATTTGACTGTTGCTAGTTTTTGGTGTCCACACCAGCGAGCCTTGGTCCGCTTCTGTGTGTCTGCCTCTATGGAGGTTTGGCTCGCAGATGCAAGACTTTCCCTCAATGAATTTTCCCCTTCAACGGATGACTTCCTCATAGAGGCGAGTGTACCTATGTGAAGTTCCTTCCCCCCCAGCGGATTTTCAACATAGTAAGTGACCTCGCCTCAGCGGATGGGTGTTTCGCCGAAGCAGGTCCGCACCTGCGAGATCGATTCTGCTGGAGCGAAATCGTTGTTCAGAATTTAATTTGTGTAATTCCATAAAACATTCTCATTCCCCAAATATTCTTTCTTGGGATTGGAGCTCGAGCAGTAGGGATTTTCTTGGGGGTTTTAAGACAGTTCATCAATAAAGGTATATTTCCCCCCCTCTAATTATTGTGTATTAGTTAAGTTTGTCGCGCCCGTTTTTAACCCGCGGGTCAAAGCGGAGTGCAACGTATTTGGTGATTCCTGGGTTAGATTAAGAAGTCGCCACCTAATTATTCTAAGGTGAATTAGGGCACCTAAATGTTGACTAAATGCTGCAAATTAACTCCAATTTTAAGGTCTGCAAAACTAATGAGATTCTAGGTAATGGTTCTTTATTATTCTAAAGGGCAGGGGTTAGGCATCCTTTAAGATCCGCTAACTTGCGGTTATCCGATCAAACTCAGGTTAATTATTGCTAAGAAAATGCAGGTTTAAAAGTATATAAAGTTGAAAAGATGTTTGCAAATATTGCGTAAAGAATGCATTTTGTACAAGTATGCATTTGTATGATATTAAAGAAAAATACATGTAAAGTTAAAAAAATATGCATTTGTAACAATTAATAGTAAAGAGAAAAACGAATAATTTATAATGCCAAAGAAGTAAACTTTTTGGAAATCATTGATTTGCAAATTGAAAAAAGATAAAACTTATTTGTATGATAAAAAGGTGAATAGAAGATAATCAAAGTTATTTTTTGAAAATTTTGAATATGCATGACGAACCTAAAAATAAATAACTAGCGGAGGGTTTCTAAGTTTGAATTAACCGAGCCTACAAATAAATAATCTAGCGACGAGTTCCCAGTTTTAGACTACCCTATTAATTAATTCTAAGTCTACCTATTCTAAGCATTTCAATAATTACATAAGTGCAATAAATAATATTACAATACAAAGCGAGATAAAACTGAATTAAAGAAAGTAAAAACAACAAAATAAATAAACTCCGAGGAGTATCTGCCTTCATTGACTTTGTTCCTTGCAAGCTGTCAAGAACAAACGGTTAGAAACAGTTAAATACAAATAACTTCGGATCCGTATCCAAAACAGTAAATGTTTTGATCACGGAGGGCTCAGACTTAAATTTGGAAAAGACCATTCCAATCACGTCGTGGCTGCAAACATATGACTCGGTGGTCATTTTAATTGCCTCGCCTACTAAACATGTTGGTCTCCCAAATAAAAAAGAAAGATCATTCTAATCACGTCGTGGCTGCGAGCATATAACTCGTCGGTTATTTTAGTTGCCTCGCCTACTAAACATGTTGATCTCTCGGATGAAATAAGAAAAAGATTTAAGTTTCATCCTTGCCCAGAAGTTATATTTCCGTCTTTACAACTGTGGAGGCCTAAAAAATCGACGGATATTTTTTCATCGGCCAGTGTAGTATCATGTTCAAATCAGTAAATTATACCAAAGCAGCAAAGCCGAAACCGAGAGGCAATTTCCGAAGGGGCGCGACCTCGAATTCAATTTCATTGGCCTAAATACAGTATTACTATTTATTCAAAACTGTAAACACATTAAGATATCCGTATACGGATGTTTAAATGCCAAAAATAGTAAACTGAAACATAGGCAATTTCCAAAGGGACGCGGCCTCGAATTCAATTTCATTGGCCTAAATGCAATATTTATTTAAATCAGTAAAATAGACCAAACAGTAAAAACTGAAACCGAGAGGCATTTTTCGAAGGGACGCGGCCTCGAATTCAATTTTATTGGCCTAAATGCAATATTTATTCAAATCAGTAAAACAGTAAGATATCCGTATACGAATGTTTAAATGCCAAAAACAGTAAACTGAAACCGAGTTGCAATTTCCGAAGGGGCGCGACCTCAAATTCAATTTCATTGGCCTAAAACCAGTAGTATTTGTTCAAATCAGTAAAACAAACCAAAAAACAGCAAACTGAAACCGAGAAGCAATTTCCGAAGGGGCGCGGCCTCAAATTCAATTTCATTGACCTAAGTGTAGTATTTGTTCAAATCAATAGACTTTTCAGAAATATTGCGGCTGTCCGAAGCAGTCTTAAAGCAGCTGTTTTCAGCCGAGAAAACAACAGCAATTGGGTTCAAAAAACAACAGTGGGCTGTCCAAAACAGTCTTAAAGCAACTGTTTTCAGCCAAGAAAACAGCAGCAATTTGGGCTAAAATACAGCAGTGATAAGACATCAAATATGCTCAAAATGTAGCAGTAGAATATTTTCGAAAAGAGGTATAAATGGCCAAGATTGCAGCAGTTGTGCGCGGCAACATAATAATGGCTAAAAAGTGCAGTAATCAGCCCAAGTATTGCAGCAACTGACAGTCTCAGAATCAGCGGCCAAAATGAACAAACCCATAACGAGAACTATTTAAAGATGACATGTATCCAGAATCTCAAGGTGCAACAGGATAACATAACCACTGGTAGCGCAGCAAAGACACAAAGGGGAAGGTAAACTTAAAGACCAATCACACTAAGCCTCAAATTTGAAAGATAAGAAGACAAAGGGGGGCTACCACCATTCATTTTCGATGCTGCAACAAGATTCAAAAAGATTTCTAGAACCTTAGGCATGGCAGGCTATCGAAGGAGGCTAAACCAAACCCGAAGCTTGTCTTGGCTTTCAACCAACATATTAAGATAAGTATAAAACCTCACATGTGTATATTCTGAAAGTCTCAAATAAAGACAGGGAAAAAGACATAAAATGGAAGGAATTTGGTCAAACTAAGGCATACTATATCAATACAGAGAATGTTTAGACCATATTGAATGTGCATATTCCCTTAAAATAAACTAAGACAAGCTACAGTTGGATTGAGTAGACATGGGGAAAACACAAGCATGATGGTTTGACGATATGAAAATAGTAGTTCAAATAAGCAAGGCCGTTATAACCTAGTCATGCATAGTCATGGTTCAGATTCTCATGGTGACATACTGGTTAGGGATATGCAAGCTTTCAAGCAAGAACAATGATCTTCTAAGCATGGTAAACATATATGGTCACATATACATCATGTGCTAAGCATACTGATTCCTAAAGCATACAGAATAGACACTCAGTTTCTCGGACAGACCTAAAATTATATTAAAAAGGTAAGCATGGTTATCCAAATGTCCAGAAGGCAGCATTTAAAGCTTATGAGGCTATTCTAATCAGGATGAAGCACAGAATATCAGGTATACCATTTCCAAAGAATCTTGACCCTTAGTCATATGATGTAGACTCAAAACTGGTTCATGTAGCTGAACTAAGGAACTGTGAGGTCATTTAGGATATGCAGGGCCCTACTCATGAGACATTTCCAGACATAATGACACTAAAGCAAGTAAGGCAGGTATGTAATCAAACTGTTAAACATACATACAAATGATTGGCTTAATTAAAGGCACATTTTGAAGGTACAAGATTGTCTATACTAGACCCAACTTGCACATATCATTAAGGTAAGCAGTGTACACTAATATCATGGCTAAGGGAGCTATACATGCTAACATTTAAACTGCAACCTTAAACAACAACTGATTTGAACTAATCATACGTTTAACAATTAAAAATGGAACTAATAATTACTAATCATAATTAACTAACACACAATTCAAGTTACATAATCAATTTAAACAAGAAATTAAAAAAGGAAAGGGATTACCGACTTTCAAATTTTGGACTCTAGTTTCAACCCGAAACAGAAGCAGAACCGATCAGACCCGATTTGAAAATCCGAAAAATAGTGAAGAACAACAAACAAAAGCAGATTTTCGAAGTAGGGTTCACGAAGCAAACAGAAGTATTTTAACCCCAAAATTTAAGAACAAAATTCAACCTTTTCTCTCCAATTTCGGACCTGTTTTCGGCCTTATTTCTTTGAATAACTAGGAAGGCGAATGCTAAAAATCAAGAACACAACAGATATTTTTATAGATGGAATCGGACCTCCAAAATCCTCCCTTTTTTTCAAAGATAATGAAAGATAAAATATGATATCAAACCCAAAAATATTTAACCCGTCGGACCCAAATAAGAGATGGTATGCGAAATCAAGAGTAGAAAATCCGACCCCTCTAAAGAACAAAAATGGAGGGTTTTATAGGTGGATTCCCCCTAAAACCGAGCTTGAATTCAAAATAAAGGGGCCCAAAAGCAACGATTTTGGAACGGATTTTAGGGGTATGGGTCACGGATTTTGTGGGGATAAGGGTATGGATCGAAGGGTTGGTAGTGTCAGCGTAACAGAGGGGGGTTGGTGGTGTCAGGTGTAGGTGGCGGCACGGGTGAGGTGACCGGCGATGTGGGGTCGCGGGTAGGGGGCAGCGGCGCCGATTTGGGGGGTAGGGTGTTAGGGTTTTGTTTGATTTTTGTTTTAGGTTTATGTTTTGGTTAGGGGGATAAAAGGGATGGGTTGTTGGGCTTCGGTTTTTTGGGCCGGTTCGAGTCGGGTTGGCCGACTTGGGCCTTTTTTGGTTGGGCTCGGGTATGCAGAAAATAGGGTTGGCCAAATGGGCCTCGGATGGGGTTTGGAAAATGGAATTTTGTTTTGGGGAAAAATGGGTTTTGGGTAGAAATTGTTTTGGGGTAGAAATTGTACTTGGGTTGGGAAATAAATGAGTTATGGGTTTAAAAAATATAAAAAGGGGTTTAATATAAAAAATGCATTGAAGAAAAAATGTAAATTATAAAAATAAGATATAACGATGTGATAATAATAAAACATAATATTTGCGAAGTGCTTAATGCTTGATAAAAATAGAAATGCGATGCCATTTTTGCGGAAAATAGAATAACATAGAATT
Organism: Anisodus acutangulus; assembly: GCA_029783415.1. NCBI lineage: Eukaryota > Viridiplantae > Streptophyta > Magnoliopsida > Solanales > Solanaceae > Anisodus > Anisodus acutangulus. The sequence continues at coordinate 49,698,821 of CM056492.1, forward strand.
TTCGGATAAAACGTATGATTATGATAAAAAATGTAAATGACAGTAAAATAAATATGAATAATAATAATAATAATGAGAATAATATATATATATATATATATATATATATTAAAATTGTTTTGAGGTGTTAAAAATATTTAAAATTGCAAACAAATTGGAAAAGACGGGACAAAATTGGGTGTCAACAAAGTTTCTATCCTAAGTATGATATTTAATTGGAGGAGTGGGGACTTAGCTTTTGTTGAGAATAAGAGAGTAAGACTTGGGATTTGGGGATTGATTATTGAATTATTGTTGTTGATATTGTAAGCTAGTGTTATATTATTCTAGTGGGAGATGTTTAATTGATCAATTTCATGTTACAAATCCTTTTGGGAATTGGGAGAAATTCTAGGGTTAGAATTGGGGCTTTTTGCCTAAACTTGAAACTGAGGATACAATCGGGCTTAGATATCAAAATAACATAAGGATATGATTATCTAGCATGTTATGGTATTAATTGGGTAATAAAGTTCAGATTTTGTTATTGTGGATCCGGAGTTCCTTTATAGTTTAACTTGGGGATTCTAGTTTCGCTTATAAATATGGGTACCATTAGACCCGTAATCTCATATAGTTAATATAATTTATTAGAGTGTGCTTGTAAGGAGGCTCTAAGGAAGGGGAAAGTTGTCGTGTGATTCTTCATCCCTGTATCAAGCAAGTTGAGACTTACTCGAATCTAGTATAGCGTTATGTGTTGGTATGTTGTTTGTTGATATTGAGAGTAATGGGGTATTGGGGGTCCGGTACTAGTGAGGTGACAAACACTTGTACGGGTATCGGTGAACTTAATTTGGGTAATTAATGAACTTAGAATGATATGCATGACAGAGATTATGTGTTTAGCCTTCGGATAGTGAACGCGGTGCATAAATCCGCTTAGGTTGGTATGATTGCTGATTATATGGGCTTGTAATCATGTATGATATGCTATTATTGATTTGACTTTTCATGCATTCATCACTCCACATCTCGTCTAATACTTGAAAAGGAACTGATAATGCTGAATGTATTTATTATGTTGTTGCATGGTGTATTCATATCCATATCATTCATACATATTATATTGGCATTTTTTGTACTGTTGAGATAATGCTAAAAAGGGCTTGAAAGTCGGATTATTATATATGATACATGATACAAGAGTGATAATTGAGGATAACTTTATAGCCACAAAGCTGGGGTCCGATGGGAAATTCTGGATGGGTATATGGACCTTACGAGTCCCCACTGGGTCACGTGAAAACTACTGCTGCAGTATGTATACTAAGTACATTTGGCCATTGCATACATACATATCATCTGCATTGCATTCATTTATATTCTGACATGTACTTGATGCTTTCTGTACTCGGTGTTGATTTCTAGTAGACTTATCATCTTATAGCCATGATAGGAGGAATACGGATACTTGAGATGTATAATTGTGGTGAGGTCGAGTAGTGAGACTTAATGGGGTTAAACGCCCTGGATGGGGTTTAGGCTACTTTGGTACTACTTTGGAAGATTGTGTTAAGCCTTATGAACCTTGATAACACTTGTATTTTGTTGAACTATAGAAACTATTAGCATTCTTGGAAAACTGAATTGTATTTATACTTAGATAACTAATTAGTGTGGAAGTATTAGAAAGTACCAACCCTCGCCACTGTTATAGCTAGGGTCAGTCGGCGATGTTGTTGAGTACACGTGTTTGCCGTACTCACTCTACGCTTGTTGCACTCTATATGCAGGTACTGAGCTAGACCGTGGTGAGGCAGCTTGAGAAGATAGCCACCAATTGTTCGTGTAGTCCAGGGTGAGCTTCAGCTTCCATCCCGGCACTGGAATTCTTTATTCTATTTATGATTATTTCTCTGTATTTTCATACAGTACTTATAATTCATTATTCAGACTTGTATTCGTCTTTAGAGCTCTATACTCGTGACTACCGAATTTCGGGATTTATTTACAAGTTTATGTATTTAAGTTCTAAGACTTGATAATACTTCTGTTATTCCTTTATTTTTCCGCATTTACTTAAATTTTATTTATTGAATGATTGGGGTTCACCTACAGGTTAGGGTAGGTTCCCTCACGTCACAATAGAATTTTGGGTCTTGACAAAGCGAAAGTCAAAGTTCATGAAAAATCCTTATTTACTATTTAAAAATCATGGTGGAAATTGGAAAATAATGGTTGGAATCATAAATAAATGATTGGGTAATTATTAGGAACTCGCCCACATGAATAATCTTGAATATAGCAATTTGAATCACCTTAATCCGAGATCTATAGCTTCTAAAATAGGTTTATGAAAGTGAAATCTGAATTGGGATTTTTATCCAACATTGACAGGGGTCTTTGCAATTGTGACCCCTCACTCATAGATGTGAGCCTCGCAATTACGACGCTGAGCTCGCAAGTACGAACCCCGCAAATGCGATGCCTAGCTCGCAATTATGGGCCTGCCTGACCCTTCCCAATTCTCTCTAATGCGACTAGAGACTCGCAACTGCATGTGGTCATCATAAATGCGACCACATCAGAAGACAACTGAACCAGAAAAATTTGGTTTCACACCAAGTCCCGACCCAACACTCGAAACTCATATGGAGTCACAGACACAAACCAAATATGCATTTATATCCTAAAACATGTTCCGTACTTGCTCACACACTCGAAATTCCTGAAAAAGGTCTCCTTGACCTGAGGTTGACCAACATTAATTCTTAAACTAAGGAAATCTTATTTCTCAACCAACTACCCAAAACACACCTAAATGCCTCGGGACCCCCAAAAAAGGTGATATTACAGACCTACTGGAATTGACAAAACCTTGAAAATAATGCACTCACTCAAAAGTCAACTATAAATCAAACTTCTCCATTAACTCAACTTAGAAACTTCTAAACTTGCTAAAATCAATATGAAACTCTCCTGATAGCCTTGAGAATCGTGTCACCCATCCACGTAAGTCATAAAAATTAAGATGAAGCTATGGGAAGGGTATTACAGAGATTTCAAGATAAAAAGCTCAAAACGACCTTGCAGATCATTACAAGGACGGACTCTATCTCATCCGACTCTATATTGTTACCTTTTACAACACATGTATACGTCGTCACCTGCTCTTGTAGGTCTGTTGTTCCATTATACTTAGGAATGTTCGGCATCTTAAACCTTTTTGGTATCAATTTTGGCGCTTCACTTGGTGAAAAAGGCATTGGACATATCTCCTTGAATCCATCCCTTTAATTATCGGAGGTGCACCCGAAATTTGATCTATCCGAGTGTTAAACTCTTTTTTGTCCTATTCCAACTGGGTAGTCAAGGCTTGCACGAATTTCAGCATGTCGGATGTGTTATTGTGGCGGGGTTTTGGTTGGAACATTCTTTTCCCTCTTCTGAAAATCTGTTATCGCTTCTTGTTGTTTCTCCAACATTTCTTATATTCTTGCCAGGTACGACCCAGTAACTTTGATCCCATTTTGGGCATTATCTTTCTTGTCATTTGGGTTGTGATCCGTTCCAGTGCGTCGTGACACCTGAGGGGAAGTCCCCTGCTCATTTCTATCTTTTGGCTGACTTGTAGCCGAATCAATCTCCTTGACATTATTGTCCAAGTTCTCGTTATTGCTGTTGTTGTTCATGTAGTTTATGTCATTCCCAGACATTGTGTGACTTGAAATCACAAGCATTACACGTAAAAAGGAAAATGATCGAGACTAAACAACAACACTATTATCCTTAGCCCAAGGTGGGCGCAAAACTATTTACCCCAAGAAGATACAGTTGAATTTGTTTTTGTGATTTAAAGGACACTTGGATTAGTTTAAGTGAAGTATAAGATAATGAAATAAAAAAAGTGATAATAATGAATGTAATCCAGCAATGCTAAGTGAATAATTGATCAGGAATAGCCTGTTTAGCCTGGACTCTAGTGAATCTCCCGATGAAAATGTCACCGAAAGGACTGAAGGCTTAAATAGAACAACAATAACCCGGAACAGAAAGACAGAAATGAATTGTATATTTCTAAGTTATGAAAGTTGTTATTTTTAAGCGTAAAGTTGGATGTCATTCTAACATGAAGGTTGGACTCCTTTTATAAAACTGAAAACAGAGGATTAATGCCCATGAATCCTTCTGAATTAAAGTATTCTAAATAAGACATTAAAGGATTTAAATTTCGAGGGAGTAATGTCTGGCGCCATATCCAGACTGGATCAACAGTGATCAATGCTCACTATTTCTTCAGATTACAACCGCAACAATTTAACCGGTTCTGTTGTCCATGGCGTCATATCCAGACTGGATCAACAGTGATCAATGCTCACTATTTCCTCAGATTACAACCGCAACAATTTAACCGGTTCTGTTGTCCAAGTTGCTTACTCCGGGCTCACTTTATAACCGAACTCATGAACATCATTTCTTACTTCGAGATGTACACCTGTGCTTGCCACGTGTCATGCTAGATTTTACTGTATACATCTACCTCAAGCCTCTCTACATAGTTATAGAGCATCAAACAAAGACTAAAATTAACAAAAAAAAATGGAATATAAAGAACTATAAGTGAAAATGGACGGTATA